>JANRMT010062831.1:14228937-14385117 GCA_026402145.1 Polypterus bichir lapradei | reverse complement strand
GTTATTTTTAAAATGTTTCCTTTTCTTTTTCTTTCCTTCTTTAACACACTACTTCTCCGCTGCGAAGCGCGGGTATTTTGCTAGTTTGAGTATAAAATGATTAATTATCTGGCTCAGATTAACACTAGAACTGCTGTTTCCAACGTCAGTGAATGTCATATGCAGCCCTTTTGTATGCGCTAATGTGCAGTTAGTGTTAATTAATAACAGCAGCAAATCTAACACCCTCAACCAAAAAGCCATAATTTTCCTAACATAGTGGCTCCTCTGTCCTGAAATTGTACAGCTGAAAAGTTTTCAAACGCAATATGTATTTTATAAAATGTTGTATAAATGGAAGTAGTTTATTGGTGATTTCATGTTCTTCAGAGTTTACACTTTTTAACAACTGTACCAAGCAATATTTTTATACAAATCCACTCAAGTGAAACAAAAAATGTAAGTTTTCAGGGTTGCCAGCTCTCACGCATCTGGCGTGACACTCTGGCTCTCAAACTCTCACGCTCATGCAAGAAATCTTACATCAAATCTATATTATTCCGTTATATTAGTAATAAAATTTACTACTATTAATAATTATTATTATTATTCATTACTAGTAATTTAATTCAACATAATTTATTAATATTATGTACATCAAAAGTGTTGGGGTATTTTGCACACCTTATAGACTATTTATAAGGTAATAAAACTGTTTCATACATGCAAACTTCTCACTCCAGACAGGTGACCAAAGTTGACAACTCTGCGTTTTATTTGAAAGGAACTGTAAAGTGCACTGTTCTTGACTGAAGCGGTTTGTCATTCCATTTGCGTTTTTAACCGAAGAAATATAAAACGAACACTAGAAAAACATTATATGACATGTTTTATATCTTTTCAAAATAATAAAACCACCCATACCCAACTGTAATAGCAATTAGTGATCAGTTTTTTGGTATTTATGTTAAAGATAGGCTTTTATTTTATGACCAGTGTGGGATTATCAAAACCAATATTTAAATAAATGAGCACTAAAATATGTGACAAACACGACTGTATTGTTTTATGGTGTTTTTGGGATGAAAGAAACACTGCTGCTGTGAGGATTACTGACGGTCTCATTGTTTTCTTGATGGGTGAGTGAGCGGTATGCTAATGCGATGGCCTATTAACAAAAAATGAAAGGTGTGATATGTACTGCTGGCGGTTAAAGGTGGTCCTGGTGTTCTGAACACCGGTGGTTCTAGGGTTAATTGAGATTGGCAATAGGCCCAGTAGGCTATATAACCCACTTACCTATGGTGTTGTGCAGCCTGTGTCCAAAGCACTGAAGGTGAGTCCACCAATTGACTTTCAAGGCCTTGATCTTATTTGTCCCAGCATCAGTGGTCATACAAACCATTTGGCCTTCTGTGAGCTTCCAGGATGCCAAGGATTCTTTCAGCCCTTGAGCCATTATTTCTCCTGTATGGTCATTGGGGAAGTAGGACGTCTGGAGGCAGATGCTTTTCAGTGCCCAGTCCTTGTCAATAAAATGAACTGTCTGGCTCATTTAAGGCTGCATAGTTCTGCTCATTCTGCAATTCCACCTTTGCAAAATATTTGCAGCTTGGTATTTCTTGTACTTGGGGTCTGTTACTTTTGGCATTCTGTCAAACCTAGGCTTTGCTACCATATTAACGAACACCATGACTTTACCAATATAACATCTCACTGCATCTGTAATGTTCATCCATCTCTGCCCTGTCTTTTCATACGGTGTGACACTAGAAAACGAGGCAATTCTGAGAATGTGATTACAGCTAGCATCAGAATTTCGGCGGGAAACACATTGCTCCCATTCCGCTGGATGCCTTTATTTCAGATGCTGGAACAGTTTTGTAGTGCTGCTACTTTTTAACAGCCTTTCTTTTACAAACATTACACCGCACAGTGGTCTTTTCCATGTCAGATCTCGCAAAACCAAACCATGTCCATATGACTCATTAGCAGCAGCCATTTCTCTTCACTGGCGTTTGTCTGACACGTAGGTCTCTGTACATGAGCATACTTGGAGGTCTCTGAGAAAACAATGCCAACATCCAGTTGTGGTAACTATTAGAATTACAGCTGCAGACTTGTGTAGAAGGACTTGTGACGGAGGAAGCATTAGATTAGACCTGATTTTTCAATTTTAAGCATTTTTCAAATTGATTTAAAACAAAAACTCAAATAATCGGATTAATTAGATTTTTTGCCCAGCCCTACTCTGTATTAATTTCGATTTTAAGGCATTTTCACAGAGACATTTTTGTTTGCTAAGTGATAATTAAGTTACAATTTGAGTATTTCCTAGCTATTGAGTAAACATTATGTAATTTGGTACAGCCCCTGTGGATTTTCATGAAAAAAAGAATATGAATTTAAAATAGTTGAATTTGTTACTTTTGAAAGAAAACACCAGAATGAATTAAGTACAATATATGCTTCATAATGTCTCACTTTGAGTATGTATAAATTTGATAGATTTAAATTGGTATTATCTGTGTGTGATGAGAATGAGTGGGTGATTTGATGAGAGTGTCCAGGAGTTAATGAAGTAGTGTGCCTGTTAAAGCGTGGGGGCCGAGTTGGGATAGGGTTAAGATGGGATCTGAACTGAAAATGACAAATATATTTGATGACCTGTATTTTTAACTAATTATATTTGTAATAAGGCTTGTAAGTGGAGGAATTTCATGAACATGTATTACTTCTGATAACATTTTTTTACCGGCCATTCCTATTGTTGAAGAGGTCATTGTGAAGGGAGATTTCCTCCATTCTTCAGTTTCATGTTATATTAGTAGCATAGTTTTTAAGGACAGCAGATAATACAGCACTGAAGGCACCTTATGCAGGTTAGGCTTTTCACAAGCTCTCTTGAAGCATAACTGTGATACCCTGTTATGTATATCCATAGGAGCCTTGCTCTGCAGTTCTTGGGTATGGAAAGAAGCTGGACAAGTCCATTAAAAAAGGCCTTGGATGGTTACTAAGCAGTATTGCCAAAGACTATGAGGCCTTGTGTGAGCGTGTACAGAAGGATACTGCTGAGCAGAAGGCTCAGGAAGAGCGAGACAAAAGAGAAAGAGCTGAGAGGGTCAAAAGAGTGAGAGAAGAAAGGTAAGATAGGTGCTAAAGCATTTCTCTGTCACAATTATACAAATATAATTTGGGTAAGCACTCTGCCCTAGATGTACAAAGTATAATTGCATCATCTAGGAAAACAATTAGAGCACATCTTTCTATATTCTTGAGCTTCATCATCTTGCAGCTGTCAGTGACACTCCACAGACTGGATGTCATCATAAATCTTTTTCTGAATACTCAGGCCTGTAATCTGTCAACTCAGGCGTTTTTATACTGCCTTATTGGGTAATGTCTCTACTACGGGATTTCCTGAAATATTCCTTTTGCAGGGAACAGAGGGAACGAGCAGAAGCCGAACGAGAGGGACGTCCCATACAGGAAGATGACCATGATTCCAGTACTATAATGGTTAATCCCTTTCAACCCATCAGTCATGTCATTCAAGAGGTATGTGGTCATCTTTTGGAATTAAGATGAAGAAAGCAATGCAGTACCTTTAAAACTGTCATCCTGTGACTTTGCTTAATCCTCAGTCCAACAACAAATCACTCAGGTTATCTTTGTTTGCTTTCTGAATGGAATATTTACAACAACATTTAAAGGGACACAGTGGTCACCCTCCCTTCCTTTACAATTCCAGAGACCTTGGATCAAATTATGTTAACCCCAGCACTTTTCCTGCCTTGTGTCTGATACTGCCAGAATGGCCTTCATCAACCTTGAAATTGGACAGTCAGGTTTAGTAAATTATTAAATGTAAAAATATGAAAGATTTTATTACGTTTAAATTTTATCTGGCACATATCCACCCAAATCTGTGTTCTGATTAAGTCTATTTGATTTACCCAACTGTAGGACAGGAATGAGCAAATGTGTTTGTTCTTGGAGGACCTTTTTTGATTTCACATATTTTATCTGGCAGTAAATTGTGCCTGATATTAAAATGATTCCTTCAGTTCTGTTGCTCCTAAAGCATCGTGATCTAATATGAATGCCAGAATCTATTCTGGCAGTTTCAGGCACAAAGCATAGCCAGTTCTTAGCAGATGCCAGTCCATCCCAGGATACACACACTCTCACTTCTGCATGGTCACTTTTAAACTGACACTCAACCCAACCTTATGTCTTTCACCCAAAAGTATTTCTTTTGTTCCCCTAATTTTCTATGTTCAAAAATATCTAGCCATATAAAGTTAATCTCTAGGAAATCATTTTGTGTATTGTTTTGCAGTATTTTTGATTCTAAGGTTGCTGTTTGTCCTTTTAGTTTATAGCAGGGCTATTCAATTACAAATTCAGTTGGGCCAGATTTTCACACCAAGAAATTTAGCTGGGCCAGACATTTTCAGCGGCCGGTATGCAGCAGGTAATGACAAATTTTAAATCAGCACAAATGAATGTATTTAAAAACAAGTAATGTTTATTCATTGTTTCCCTTTGAAATTTGGTCATATCTGACCCAGGCACATCAAAACATGTATAAAAAACAAGTTAAATCAGAACAGAATCTGAGGTAGTAGCAATACTTTTTTTAAACTTTTGATATAAAAAAAATAAACATTTTACTCACATCTGACCCAGACACATCTCAAAGTGTATAAAAATCAAAAAAGTGCACAGTATTAGCAATAACATTTGTTTCCCTTTTAAAATATGAGATCCTCCCCCAATTTAAAGGGGTGGTCATGACAAGCAAGGGATTTTTTTTTTCTATAGAACTTCAATTCACACGGTTTTAATCACTCATATGACAGGTTAAATTTGAGTTGATGACCAATTGCGTCATATTCAGCCCTTCGTTCAATATTCCGGCACAAGTGTAATCAGCCTCTCACTGAAATTCACGGCTGTCCCATCAGCAGCGCCATGTACTTAGAAAGATTTTCCCATGCACGTCTCCACCTCTGACGTCATTTTCATCGCGACTCCATCACACCCAGTGCGGGGTATAAACCAGGCTTTATGCGGCTCAGGGATATGCAAGGGGTGCCTTTACTGACACATATGTTAATGGCACATACGTTCAACAATAAAAAATAGTCTGTTACAATATAATAGTTTAAAGTTGCAATGATTTCATTCACTACTGGCGAACTCTGTAGAAATGATAGTCACCAAACCAATTTTTGGTTGCATTTGAGATTATTTTAGGCTGGGCCACTCTGAGGTTACTTCTGGGTCTAACGTGTTCCGTGGGCCGCCATTTGAATTGGCCTGGTTTATAGGTTGAGTTTTGTTTGAAGTCTTTAAAAGTGGCATAAGTGGTCAGTTTTAATGGTTAGTGGCGAATGGTATTATTTTTGTAACTGCTCTTAAGAAGAATCCATTGTAGTACACATCTGGGTCATACATTATTAAATATATACAGTTGTCTTGAATGTAGGATACTGAATACAACTCTGATTTACCATCCTAAAAGACAGTATATGTATAAATGAATATACCTTTTGAAGATGACAGTTCCAATTGCTGACTATATTGAATGCACAGGTAGCTGAAGAGGTAAGTTATTTAAGAGGTTGGAATCAATGAAAACCTACATTAAATCTGTGTGTAGGGTATTTGGTAAATCACCTTTTTAGTCAAAATTAATTAAAATCATTTTAGAGGTGATTTTTTTCTTTTGTTCTTCAAATCCCAACAAAACTTTTCACATTTTCTCAAAGAAGATTATTTCTCTAAGTTGCTACTCATTTTCATTCCATAAAAATCAGCATTTCCTGATCTGTCTGCTGCTATAGCTTAATTTAGTTTAAACCGATCACAGACTTCAAACAAAAAGGTTTAGATTTAGTTGTTTGTTTAGGGGCAAAATCTGTAGATACTTAATCTGATTAATCGGGTCACACATACATTTCCATTGTGTTTATGTGTGTCGAAAGGCCAGACATGTATAGAATTTAAATTTTCTGATTTAATTTGGTAAACCTAAAGGCTTCAACACCCTGTTGTTGTCTCTCACATTTTTTAATCCAGGCCAAGGCGGCTCTGTTCCACAGGGAGCCAGATTGTCTTCAGGGATTTAGTTTGGAAAAGTTTCTCAAATGTGAGGCCTGTTACTTCTTATAAATGATTTGTTTATTCAAGTGACTTGGTGCAGCTTAATGCCTGAATTCTCTATAACTGTTTTCAGAGAAAAATGGAGAAGGATACTCAATGTGGTCACTTTATTTTAGTTTCAAGAAATGTGATTTCATAATACAGTGTATGTAGATTCTGCGTTCTTCATTTTAACCAACTTTAAAGATTATGACTTCTTAATTGCGGGTGGTGTGATGAAGTATTAGTTAGTGCTGCTGCTGCAAAGATCCAGCCCCCTAGGACTGAATTCTGTCTGGAGTTCCTGTGTATGTGGACTTTCACATTCTTCTCATGTTTGTGCCAGTTCTGTCAGATCCTCATGCCTTCCTGTAAGACAGCATCCTCCATCTTGTATTTATAATTAATCTTTTTGCTTGTGTTCAGCTCTTTGCGCTTGCTACGTTATGTACATTTTTCAAGTGTTTGTTCACTTTTGAAGATTATCCAGGTATTTTTAAATTGTTTTTGCTGCCATGCCTGTATAATTTTGTTTTTGATTAATGGTAGTATTTAGATCAACAAACTTTGGGAGGACCAGAGAGTCAGCTCTGAGCCCTGGTCCTTTGCTTAAGGTCTGCACTCATTCCATCTGTATGCCTTATTCATGGTTTCATTTACATGGATTTATTTAGCTGATGTGATTGGTGAATGTTTTTGTACTAAAACAACAAGGGTTGATTTGTTTCTGTGTATTTCTACTTGAGCACTGAGGGATTAGGTGGCTCAGTCAGTGTTACACAGTGAGTCATAATTAAGAAGTGAACTGAAAGTTCTGTGTTTTACAATCCAACACCATATACATTAAACCACACTGTCTACTGTTTGACTTTTGACTTGATCCTCACAGGATTCTTAATTTTGTAGGATTAGGTTTCAAGGAGCTACCTTATAGATCCACTGTTTCTCCTTTGTCTCCAAGACCAAGCAGTTAGTCCTGGGGCACACAATCTACAAAGTGTGAGTTAACTTTTAAAGACAAATGAGCACTGTGCAAAGACACATGCATTAACTGCCCTTTGTAAGTCATAAACCATTATTAGCTGTTACTGAATATGGTGGTTTTAGTACAGTACTGAAATATTTATATTTAAACAAACAACATTTATATATTTTTAGAATGAACAAAAACTGGGAAAAGACAACCCTAAGAGGAAATCTGAGACTGAAGTCGAAGACAAAAGTGCAAACCCTGCAGCATCAACCCAGAATGTTAGAAAAATGGAGGCCACAAATCATCCTCTCGAGGAACAGAGTCCACGAGGAAGCAACAGTAGCATGGTTCAGACATATGCAACGGCACTAAAGCAGCAGCTTGAGCAGGAAGATGAGGGCGAAGAGGGGGATGAAGAGGAGGGTAGCGAACGACAGACTCCAGACAGTGTGGGCTCAGGTGAAGAAACATTTTTTAACATGGCTTTCAAGGATTTCACACTGCATGATTTAGCAACAACAACTCCTAGACATCCCGCTGACAGTACTGACATTGATCTAGGTTTGATGTCTGCTTTATGCCAGATCAGATGAAGATAGAGGCAGAGCTAGAACCTGTTCCACACAACAAAGAATACGGCAGGCCCAGACCAAAACAAGGCACCATTCTATCATGGAACGTATACATACACACATTCTCCCTTGTAAAAATATTGCATCTTTGATGGCGGGGCCATGTTGAGGAAGTTAGACTGTGATGATTCACAGAGCAACACAAAACAACTCAATCAGTCTTCATTTTATATGCCATTGTGATTAGCAGTTATCCACTCAGCTGCATAATCTTGTTATACACTGGTCATGTTTTATTTAGGCAATTCAATAAGAAAAGAATTCCAGTAATTTAGATAAGAATGAATGAATATGCAAATGTATGTTTATATGTGTTTTTCACAGAGCAAACAAAAAAGAAGACTAAGAAATTGTGTCTGAAGAGGAAGCACAGGATAGAGCCAGTCAGCACAGATGAGGCTGTTCCTGAAAGCCCAGCCCCGCCAGCACCCCCTGGTGAGTGAAGAAGCTTAGTGCAGAGAGGGAGGTGGACAGTAGATAAGTATTAATTAGTAAACTTCATCAAACTCTTAAATCATAATGTCTTGAATCCATCAGAGGGGCACAAAATCAAAATGAACTGAACAATTTTAGTTAGATGCTGTATATTAACTAACTACATAAGAGCTCATCTGGGTGCCACCACTGCTGTTCCAGATGGGGCATCTGGCTGACTTCCTGAATTTTTTTAAATGAATGCCTCAGTGATGGCCACTCCACCCCTGTCTGAAGTAGCCTATATTGCTTAAAGAATTAAAAAAAGAAAAAAAGTTTTTTGAAACTTTTTCTGGTAAGATATAAAAGGCAGTGGTATTTATGTTTGACATGTTCTTATTTGTTGTTTTAGTTGGCTGGGCCACCCCAAAAGTAACTAGACTTCCTAAACTTGAACCACTTGGGGACACAAGACACTCTGGTAATTGAACTTGCTGGTGTTTAACACACAATTGATTTCACTCTGTCATTTGCCTGTCTTTTGCAAAATTACTAACCCTGTGCATGATGCTAACAAATTGTGTGTCGTCCAGTCATCCATTCCATGTCATATCTTGTGTGTACAGCTGTATAGTGTGCATCAAAGCACCAAAAATGAAAGGTGCATTTCACGTGGGTAGTTCCCCTCCACAAAGGTGAACACCATCACAAAAGAATTTGAACCCAGGAATATGTATTGCAGTCTATCTAGTATCTCTGCCTTTAATAATCAGGGGGCGAAGAATCACTGTATAATGGTGGACTAGAGTTCTGATACTCTCTATGCCGCTCTCCTCACTATGCGTTTCTCATCTGCCTTTACTAATGCCAGGATGTTTGGCTCCAGCTTCCACTAGGCTTTTTCCTAAATGCCTTCATGCAGGATATCTAATTTGTTTTTATTTTTTCTCCAACAGATTTTTACGGAAAGCCTCTTCCTCCCGTTTCCATCAGGCAAAGACCAAACAGTGATGCGCATGATGTAATCTCATAAGCAGTGCTTCAATAGTTGGCTACAAAGCCAGTGAGATAAGAGCCATGCCACTGCCTCAGCTCAAACAGGCATGAGTGAAGATGTACTCTTCAGGATCAGTGCTTGTTCTGCTGTGAAGGGCGGCCAAGCAGTCAAGGCACAAGCACTTGCACATGACACTCTTAAGACAGGGATTAGTTGGGACTGGCAAACAGTCACTTCCTGGCTTTACTGGCACACTTGGTAGGGCTGATGTGAGCATTTCATAATAAGTGGGCATGCCAGCCATTATTCTTTCTGCTTAGTTGCTTATGCAGGTGGTACAGCACAGACTTTAGCTTAGTTATCTTAGTATTTAAGTGATTGCGGTACTCTATAGTGGCCTATCCAGGTGCCCTTTGTGTACATTCTGTGCTGTACCTCAGGCATCCATGCAACTGTGGAGGTGTCTTTCTAAAAGAACACATGAGGCTGGCAAGAAGCAAGAGTTTATTTAGTGACCCATGTGCCAAAAAATGCTTCACGACAATGTGCAGTCAGAATGTGTTTAGAAAACAAAATCATGCTCTTAGGGTTCGGTAAAATATATATTTTTCATAAAAACATTTTCATTTCTAAGCTTATTTTATCATAACAAAACTACTGCTTCTTTCTCAGGTGGTAATAAAGTGTGACATTTCATTGTGGGGCCAAAAAGGGCACAATTGCCAATGTCTAGTCTTGAACTTAGGGAGCTGCTAGATGGGAGGCAGGACAAAGGGTGGACTGAAATGGCAAATAAGCAAAAGCAGTTAATGTTTTTTGTGAGGCACCTTTCATGGTAAAACACTGACGAAATTATTTAACAGATAATGTAGCCATTTCAGAGTAGTGGATGCTGTGCCAGAGTATTTATTTTGCCTGCTTGTGATGACCGCTAAGTAATTCTGTTGGAGTACAGAGAGATGTCCTTAGAATAAAGAGTGCAGTTTGATTAAGGCCTCATGGACAGTCTTGAGTTAGAGGAAGACACCAAGTGGTGTAACAATCAGTTATTGTAGAGAGGTGGAATATACATGGTCTTGAAGAATAGGTTTGGTATTTTTCAGGTCAAAGTTATTTCTTCACAATCATGGTATATATTAATTTGACACAAAAAACTATTCTAAAGTAAGCATTTTTTATAACATTTTAAAAATACTTTTTGTTCTTGCAACTTACAATAGAACTGTATGGAACCCCCTGTCCAAACGTGAAAGAACAGCCTCAAAACCTACCAATTACATCCATTTTTGAGCCAAAACTGTCAAGTATTGATCCATGTCTTGAGATTAAACACATATTGCCAAACAGCATATTCATGTCATTTTAAGAAGGAAAAATGCAAACAATTGTTGTGAGATTCAGCTATTTTAAAAGGAGACTGTGAGGCTCACGTCTTTGCCAAAAACAAAAAAATCACACATTCACCTATATTCTTTCATTATAATGAAGATATTATCTTCTCCAATTAGATTGATAAAGCATGCATGTACTTCAATGAGAGAGAATATTGAGATTGCCTAACAGGCAAGTGAGGCAGATGACCAGTGCTTGAGTGGAAGAAAGCTGCTATAGAGTATTGGTGTGTACTGCACCATTTCAAGCCCTGCATAAATTCATTCATTGATCTTCCTAACCAGCTTCACCAGGGCAGAGTCACAGTCTAGCTGGATCCTATCCCAGCAGGTATTGGACACAAGGCAGGAACAAACTCCCTGAAAGAGTGCATGTCTATTGCAGAGGAAGCACACACACACACTATAAGGCCAATTCACTAAAGTAGTCACGTCAAAGTTTAGTAGGTTCAGTACAAATGTTTCAACATGGACAGAGTGGGTTGTTATTCCTGCCTCACAGTGCCAGGTTCAACACGGAGTCAGCATGCATTTACAGATTGATTGTCATCAGGATCAATTAATTTACTCACTTAAAACATTGTACTGAGTTCTTTTATTAGTGTATCATCAGTATGCCTAACTTATCTTGCATTAAATAACGATAATGGGTTTATGGCACTTCAATCTGCTCTTGTTTCTGAGGATTTTTTTTTTGTTGTTTTTGAATTGTTTGTCCCCAAGACATGAAAAGGCAAAAGTGTCTTGTCACTTAAAAAAAAAAAAAATACAATGCAGTGTAGTTAGTTCTGTTGAGATGTATTATTATGTGTAGCCACAATGATACTTCCTGTGTGCTCTTTTTGTTGTGTTGCCGCTCACTATGCATCTCACTTCATAGCCTATAGAAAATAACTACACAGATTGTAGAATGGCAGGGGAGCTCAATGTTGCATTTTCTTAACCCCATGGCCACTACAAGCATACAAATGAGCAAATAACATATCTTTACCCCAAGAAAATAGCACCAGGAACTAGTGAAAGTTTTAGTCTTTTTTTCTTATGAGGTATGGACATGGGGTTTTATAGAGTCCTATGGGTTGTATTAAGTTACATGTGTATTACGTCACAATTTGTGTTTAGCGGCCATTTTACCAGGGAATTTTGAAGATGTTGTACGTTGAGTGTACTAAGTATTGCTGTTTGTGAATCATCAGCATAGCCTAGTTTTAAGTTAGGAACCCAGTCAGGGTTGACTTCATCCTGCATCGTATGCTGGTGCTTCTGTCAAAAAGATGCTTTGCTGAGTTACAAGAGAATTTGCTGATTTGGAATTGAAAGCACATACTTCATATTTAATTAAAAGAAACCCTTTCGATAATACAAATAATCTTTTCAAAATGGATTTACTTAAAGACATGCCAAAACATTACAGATAAAAACTCACTATGGAGTACAGGATGTTTTTAACATTTCATCATTACTTATGTCACTTTTATATCCCTATTTTGGAAGGCACTATTGTGTATGTATGTATGTATGTGTTATAACTGTATGCCAGATAGCAGCTTTTGATGCTGTCAGTAATCACTGTCACATGTGTTACTTAGCATAGCATTCCCGAAAGATAAAATGCAGTTTGAAATATATTTACTGCGTTTATAAAAATAAATTTGTGTGGATCTAACCTACCTGTAAGGAAATGCTCAGAACACACAACGTGCCACTTCCTGATAGTATGGTTGTTCAAGTTTTTCCAGTTAGATAGATAGATAGATAGATTGATTGATGGCTTTTAGCCAAGCTTTCCATTAGTTCTTCGGTTTCTTTTCCTTGATTTTTACGAACCGAAGGTATACACAAGAAACTTAGCTTAGGGTTTTTCTTGCTGCTGTTACTACAGCCAAACACACAACAGTCGATAGTCATGGTCGTCCAACTCATTCCCCGGTAAAATGGCCACTGCCTCGTTTTCATTTATGTGTACTTTGATAATGACGTCAGCTTAATAAATCCCATTGAAAGCTCTATTTTTAAAATAAAAAAAAGCTTCACTTTAAACCACAGTTTTATGTGGGAAATTAATACTGTATATACCATGACTGTAAAGAAAATACCTTGAAAAATGCATGTCCATTTTTTAAAAGAAAGTTTGGGAATTAGAAAAAATCTAAATGTTAAATGGAAGTAACTTAGAAACAAAAAAAAAGTTAGTACATCATTTAGTTTAAGACCTCTGCACTGGACAGGTCATCTGTGTTCAGGTTTCGTCTTGTAATAAACTTCAATCTCCAAGTTAATAAATGAATAAAGAGGGTCTTATCTAGAGCACACAGAACACTGGACATGGTGGTGGAAAAGTCCACTTGAATCTGTATATTTGGTCAGGAATTTGCTGGCCTATATCCACAGCTGACACCTACTATATGAATGAAGCTTTGCTTTCTTTTTACTGTTTGCAATCAGTATTTATACATAATTTTCCAGTACTTCATTTGTATTTAAATAAAGAGCCTAAAGAAAAATACTTGTGCACTGTTCGACTTTTAATCTCAAAGAAAATGTATCTTGTGCAATAGAATTGGGTTGTAATTTTGAAAGCTTTTTACATGCATTTGATATACTGTATATTTTAAATTGATTTCAAACAGACTCCTGATTTATGAGAATATTTAGAAATTGTTTTCATAAAACATTAGGTGGATTGGTGATTTAAAATTGGTTGCTTGTGATTATGTGCATGAGTGGACCTGTAGTTGACTGGCACCCCTTCCAGGGATGGTGCCTGATTTGTGGCCAAGACTCCAGCGCCTTTCAGTCCCAAATTGGATTATGTAGGTTTGTGGATGCTGTTATATAAAATTTAATTTTGTATGTGTATGTATTGTATGTTCACATAATATATCAATGGAAAAAGAAACATTTTTTGAATGAGAAAAACAGTTATCTTATGTACATTTGTAGAAACCTGTCAGTTTGTTTTTAGTCCTCTGGCCAACAATCCAGCTTGTGCAGTGCGCCATTGCAATTTGTCAAAGACACAAAAAAAGCTCATGAGGTGCCATTGAACCCAATAGGGTCCAGGTGGAAGATTGCTATTTTAGGTCACCTTTAAAAAGGCCTTAGGACTTGTGGCCTTTGCCTTACTGTAGCTTGTGTTTTCTTTGACTTCCAAATGTCAGATGTTGCTAGAAGCAATGCACAGGGCCATTAGTGTGCTGCAAGCAGGCTTTTCATGCTCAAGCATTGGCCTTTCACTATGGATTAAGCCACTCTGCTGTGTCCTGACTGCAGACAAGGTTTCAGCAGACTGGCAGGACAAATTACTGTACAAGGTATGATTGCCCTTGACTGACCACATAAGTATAGGACCAACACACCAGATTTCTCCATCTGAGAGATGTACTACTCGCATTACTGCTGAAACTGCCAGCAGACATAAAGCCTTCATGAGTGGCAGAACACCGTGAGGAATAGGCTCCATGTTGTGCAGAAGTAGTAAGCTACAATCTTATTACATAACTATATTATTAGAAATTAAATGGCTATTTATTCTATTAGCCCCTCTGCTAACCATGATTTTGGGCATATGTAGTTCTGCCTGAATTATATTTTATATGTTATTAATCAAATTAGCATATTCAAAATATCAATGATGCATCATTACTATTTTTGCTTTGAGTGATGAGTGAGGATGAGGAATTGTGCAGACTCTGGGTGCTCGATCTCTCCAGCAGCTTGCTGCTTGACATCACGTACATCACTATGTGCATCAGAAAATGCTCCCCAACTGACTTCATGATGTGCCTTGTAGGCGTCTCCTGTAACGGATTCAAGCCATGGGTAACAGCATTCGCATTTGAAGTGATAATGCTGTAAACGCCTTCTTTTTGCAGGGAGAAGCCATACTCGCGCTAAGTGGCTTATGCATTCGCCGTTCTGACAAAATACATGATGCAAGCGACGCAGACATAGAACTCATTTTGCTCCTTGACTTATTTATTTAGCCAACAAATATGATTATGGGAATTTTTTTCATACTCTCTGTGTCCTGTATAAAAATATGTAACAAATTGCGTTCTGTAATGATTTGTTAAGGAACGCAACATGTCAGTTTCAAATTCAGAATGACTCCGTAAAACAATGAACAGGTGGCAACCCTGTTCAAAAGGCAGTGAAGTGTGTTTGGATATGTAGACTGTTATAAAAATGTGGTGGTGGATTTGAAACAGATTGTGATGAAGCATTCACAAAACTGAAATAAGGCGTGTCTACAAATGCTCCTTTCAGAGATTTAAGTTGCACATTTAATCGCAACACCTCTAATAACATTTCAGATAAAACTTGGGAATATCAAGTGAATAAAAGTCCCATCTTTAATGAAAGCAGTAGACGTCCAACAGCAAAACATCTCGAAGTTTCCCCATCTACTCCAGCACCTTCTACTGTACATAGCAATGCCACTGGCCTTGTCACGCTGCAGTGTCGGTTATTTAAATATAATCACCGTGACTACGTGGCAGTTTGGTATTTCCAGTGGCAGGGGATGAGGCAGGCCCTCAGGATAACAAGAGGAGCTGGTGGTGCTGAAGAACGGTGTGAGAACTGCAGAGATAGAGCTGGAGAGAGTTATGAAAGACTTTGTGCAGCAGAGCAGCTGAGAAGGGAGGAGTGCAGGAGCCCAGAGAATTCATGTGGCAGAGAAAACCACAAAGAGTTCACCCCAGGACTGTAGGTGTAGAACCACTGATTGTCAGCAGTGCGCATGGAGAGGGGACATGGTGAGTGGCGACTTGTTTCGGTGCTTGGGGGTGTTTTTGTTGTTTTAGACCCTTGGCCCATGATGGTGGAAAGGTTTGCTAGGATGAAGAGATATGCCATACATACATACCTACGCAGAGCTGGTTCTAGGATTTTTGCTGCCCTAGGTGAAGTTGTAAATGGCACCCCACCACCCCCTTTGCTCTGAGAGGAATCATCACTGCCAGACCTGTACACTGAGACCGGGAACAGCAAAGTATTTAGGACCTCAGATTCACAATTTGAGAATGTCAAGTTATAGCAACATCTGTTTACAAGAATGTCTCAAAAAAATACGCTCTTGAGGGGTGCAAGTTCAGAAAATAAGTAGGCATCGGGCTGTATTTGTAGTCTTTATTTATTGTTTTTTTATGTTCATCTAAGGAAAATTAAGGAGAAACTCAAGTTATTGCTGAAACTATGGTTTAATTTCTATAGTTATTTAAATGAGTTAAATGTGTGCCTTTTGATGATGGCGAGATTCTACAGACTCACATATAAATAAGGGTGGCACTTAAAAATGACTACAAATTTTTAAGGTCTCAACTATTCTTTCAGTTGTACAGTGTTTGCTGTCTGTTTCCGTAAAATTTTATGGATTTAAAAAAAAAAATGTAGAGGTGTCACAGTTAGCTTGAGCTAGTAACTGTTCACCAGCTTTCAGTGTTGTTTCAACTTCAGATGTTGGTTCTACTACTGTACCAACACCAGGTAAATTATGATACTTCTTGCTTATTTTTTAAAATACCCTTTCAACTTTACTTCTCTATCACTGTTGCCTACCATTTTGTTGTTTACTCTTTGTAACAAAGTAATTTAGCTTCTTTAGAGTAATCTGCTTGTTGAATGTGATTGGGTGAATTTTTAATTTGTGAACTTTTTGCAGATTGTTTCTTAACTACCGGAACTAGCGTTTACAATTATTTTATGGTAATTTGTCCTTATTGTACCACCTCTATACTGATTACTTAAATTTACTGCACACATATTATTGGGGCCAATGTTTTCTATGTCTGCTTGGCAATTTGCATGCATTTGAAATTTTGTTTACACCATTTGTTTGGTTTGCTTTTCAGTAATTACATGGCGGCAAGTCTGTCGGCACCTTTGACACGCAGCCAGAGTACAGTGTGGCTGGTTGGTGAGCCAATTGCTTACATAAGTGGTCATAAGCTGCCATCCAATGGAGACACAATTTTGTTACACAGTCTGCGAAGCAACTGATTGAAAGTTTGATGCTACCAACTGACTATCTTTCGGTTAATTCAGATGAATGGAGTGATCGTCCAGACTATCGGGCAGCTGTGTGTTGTGTCAGCGAACTGCGAGTTGTAAATGACTTTGCCGAAAGAGGCATTGCACTTATTTAGCATTACAACTCTGCAATAACAACTGATAAGGAGTACAGTGATACCTTGAGATACAAGTTTAATTTGTTCCGTGACTGAGCTAGTAAGTTGAAATGCTCGTATCTCAAATCAGTTTTTCCCAATGAGATTAATTCATGCTAGCCCCCAAAAAAACACCCCAATTTTTTGTTAAATGTTTTCAACATAAGAAAAATGTATTTATAATGAACAAATATTGTATACAAACAAAATAAAACCTAATACATAAAAGAGAATCTAAAGAAATAAACTGATGTTGGTGAAGCCAATTAGCATATGTTTTTTTCTTTCACTTTTGCTTAACTTAATTTTCTTCTTCACTAGTTTTTTTCTTTTTTGCCATGCTTTCGTCACTTTCATTCACAGGGCGTTTCAATAGAAACCTGTCCACGGAGCTTTGTTTAGTCCTTCCCTTTAGAATGTTTCTGAAATGAGTTAGGCAACTGTCATTAAATAGAGCCGCTGCACGATCAGTTATAACTTTTTCAGGGTGTTTCTTTTCTTTAAAGTTCGAAACTTTTTCCCACGTTGCAAACACTTTCTTTATCTCACTTTAAGGATAACCTCCTCCGCAATACCGATCTTCTGCAGAACCTCCGTATGTTGCCGCATCTGTAGTTCCGTCAACTCCTCCGTCGTCAGTTCCTCGGAATGTGCGGGGACAAGCTCTTTGATGGCTCGTATTTTGAATTTTGGCTCATAACTCAAGGAAAGGAATCGACCTAGTGACGGCTCGTATCTCAAAAAACTTGTACGTTGGGGCACTCGTATTTCAAGGTATCACTGTAGAAACAATACATTCTACAGACAGTTGAAAAGCATGGGAAGATGTTTCCTGACAGTAGAAAATTTAGTCATTTTCTAGTTAACAACTGTAATGTTGTGCAATACAATTTTGATTAACTGTTATCTGGAAAAGCACAGTAGAATGCTATTCAGTGACTGCAGAGACACTGTGTTTTAATTTTGCATATTAATGACCAACATTAAACCTATGATGAATATATTGAATATCTAAACATCACATGTACGGAATTTTAATTTATCTCTGAAACTTTGCATACTTTGTG
This sequence comes from Polypterus bichir lapradei, assembly GCA_026402145.1. Taxonomy (NCBI): domain Eukaryota; kingdom Metazoa; phylum Chordata; class Cladistia; order Polypteriformes; family Polypteridae; genus Polypterus; species Polypterus bichir. The sequence continues at coordinate 14,367,341 of JANRMT010062831.1, read as the reverse complement.
ACACCAGTAAAAATGCTTTAAATGAAACGAAATTTCTTCCTTGTCATGTCACATGTTTATTCAATACATTCAGGGGCTGAGAAATTCAAACATTTTAAGTTTTATGCCCCTTTAAGTGCCACCCTAGTATATATTTAACTAAGACATTACCATAACATATACATGTCATTTAAATTAATAAAATAAATTGAAAACTTACTATAATGAAAACATTCAGTGAAACAGAATGATGATCTTTAAATAGGAATCTTTACCCACAATTCCTATTTACTGTATTCTTGTGTATGCAAATAATGCAATCTACCTATCCAAAAAAAGCACACAAATGCTTTAGCATACCCAGAACAAATCTCACAAATGGTGGTGAGCAACAGAGTACAATATTTGCTAAGTTTAAATGTATGTCCATTTGGGAGACGATCATAGTTTGGGTTAAATCAGCTTATAGCAATTCACTCAAGAGGTATAGTCCTGTTGCGGTTTGATCGTTTAATTTTATTTTGCCATGTCTGTCTCTTCTGTGCTGCAGTTTGAGGATTATTATTATTGGCGGCATCATTATCATTGTTGTTGTTTGTGTTATTGTTGGACTGTTTAGGTTGTCACATACAAGCAAACATCGCTTGTATGAGAAAATGATATAAAAATATAATTGGACTTTTGCTTTGTTTAAAGGTCTGTATTATTTATAAAAATTGTTGCGTCACCCAGGGCCATTTCTTTACAACAGATTGTGCTGTGCATTTAGTGCAGGTATTGCTGAGGTGCACAACATAAACATTTCTGTGTGTTCCGGTCCAGTCCAAACAAATTTTTGTAGACAAAATAATGATAGAAATCTCAACATGGAGCTGTAGTAATGCACCCTGACCACTAGAGGGCACTTGCCTAGACCACCTATGCCCAGAGCCGGCCCTGTACATACATATGCACCAAGTGCCGCAGCAGGATACAGAGAAGAGAAACCAAACGTGGCAACGCTATTACTGATTCATAATTAATTTATGTTACTTATATTTGTATTAGATTAGCTAACAAACAAGTGCATTGTAAAAGCTAATCAGCAATTTTAATCAAGGTGTTCTAGACTAAAGCACTGAGTGTTCAGCAAGTGGAAAATTTTTACTGAGTAATACTGTGTAGTTCATTCAGAACAAAATCGCTAATCCACAGTGGGCTGGATTCAACAACACATTGAAAATCAAAGCCAGAAATTGAAATCACAGGCTGATCCAACTTGCTTGAATTTCATCATGGCAACTCATAATGTGACTCAGTAGTGTGTGTGGCCCCCACATGCCTATATACACTCCTGACTATACCTGGGCATGCTCCTGATTGAGACAGCAGCTGCTCACTTTTTTTTTTGGGGGGGGGGGGTTTGGGGTCATCTCTTGCCAGACCTGGAACAGGGCACTACTTTGCAGCATCAGATGCACCAATACATAAAGTTCCAGAGGTTCTCAATTGGATTCAGGTTTGAGGAACATGCAGACCATTCAATGGCATCCATGCCTGTGTCATCCAAGAACTACCTACACGTTCTAGGAACCCAGGGCTTAGTGCACCAGCACAAGGTCTGACAGTGGCTCTGAGGGACTCATCCCAGTACCTAACAACCGTCAGGGTATTGCTGCCTAGCACATGGAGGTTTGTGTGCCCCTCCAAGGATACACTCACCCACTACCAAACTGGTCAGGCTGCATAACATTTTTCATGGCATCTCCAGGCTCTTTCGCGTCTGTCACATATGCTCACTGTGAAACTGCTCGAATCTATGAGGAGAATGGGGTGCCAATGGCGGAGCTGTCAATTGCAAAATTCTCTGAAGAATGCCAGTTGGGCTGCATGGTGTTAGGTTGTGAGCAGCAAGGTCACATGCCACCCTCATGGAGTTGGTTCCTTAGTTTGGTATAGGAACAGCTGTAGGTCATTTTGTAGGGCTTTGGCACTGCTCCTCCTATTCCTTCTTTCACAGAGGAGCTGATATTGGTCCAGCTGCTGGGTTGATGCCCTCCCCAGCTGTCCTCCTGTAATGGCCTGTCTCCTAGTATCTCCTCCTTACTCTTGAGACTGTGCCTGTAGACGCAGCAACCCTTCTTGTGCTGGCATGTGCGGATGTGCCATCCTGGTGGAGCTGGACTACCTGTGTAACCTTAATTGGCTGCAGGTACTGCATTGTGCTACCTGTAGTGACAAGGACACTAGCCAAATGCAAAAATAGAGAAGAATCAGTCAGGGATGAAAAGAAGAGAGCAACTGTCTGTGGCCACCACCTGTAAACGATTCCCTTTGTGTTGGGTTGTCTTGCTGTTGCCTCTCCAGTGCACCTGTTGTCACTTTCATTTGCACCAACGCAGGTGACGTTTATTCACAACCTTTTATGCTTCCTAACTGGACAGATTGATATCCTTAGTGCCTTGGTGTTAGGCTGTGATGATTAAGTGTTCCATTATTTATTTATCAATCTATTTATTTATAACAACAGTTGGGAGCCATTTTAATCAATACAATTAGCTACCTGGAAGACCTTGTTTTATTTTCTTTTGGTTTATCAAGTTTTAAAAATGCTTTTTTCTTTTTTTAAAGACTATAATAAATTAGTTAATTTTGGATCAGAGTCACAAGGGATCATGGCCACTGCTTCTGTTGAATTGATTTTTAATGGTTTTTGAAACCTTTAAAATATGTCCAGTTTTTTTTTTGTTGCAGAATTTTTTACTTAAAACAGAGTCAGTAAAGACGAATCTAAAGAAAAAGATTACCGGAAATCACATATGAAATAACAGTAAACTCCATTGAGGATGAAGGTGCATTCTAAGTCTATAAAAACAGCTGACAGTAAAACGGACATCTTACACATTGTATTCCCTTTTTTGTATTGGATATTAAACTTTGTAGAAAGGAAATAAAAGCATTCCTCTACCACCCTTAATACAAAATTGTCTTGCTAATGGACTGCTGTTCCCTGAAGGATTGTTACAACGTATTTTAGTCTTGTTGTTAAAGGCAACGTTAAGATGGGCTCACTTTTACATGGCGTCCCATCCACTGCTGCTGCTGCTGCCAGTAGCCATACCATCAGCTCTACAGAACAGGTCATCCACCTGACGCTAGGCATATTTGAGTTTGGCCAATACTTGGATGGGACAGCAGGGGTCGCTTAGCCTGTGGTCTGTGTGTGGATCCCAGTGAGTCAGTGCAGTGATAAGGACAATGTGCTGTACAAATAGTGCTGTCCTTCAGCTGAGACTTAAGCCACAGATCCTGACTCTCTGTGGTCTTAAAAGATCCCTGGGCATTTTTCAAAAAAGAGTAGGGTGTACCCTAATGTCCTGGCTAAATTGGCCACCACAATTTAGCTCATTCTGGCCCCCTAATCACCCTTTGTGCTTAAATGGCTTTTTCCTACCTCTTCACCACCTAACAGCTAGTGTCTTTTATTTGCATTATTACACAATGGCTGACAGCATATCATCCAGGTGAATGATACCCATTTGCTATGTAAAGCACTATATAAATGTAATTATCTAACTGTACAAATGCTGCTAAAACTAGACTTGACACTTGGAAAACTCCATTAATTTCCTCTAGAGGGCAACAAGTGTTCATTTTTAGAATATTTAGTTTAGTGACCAACTGCACCTTAAATCAAGAATATTACAAAAATCTGGATTATTTGTTCATGCTACTCACGGTCAGTGTAATAGATGGTTATGACCATTGATATCAAAGCCATACTATAAACTAACAGTATTGCTATTTACTTCTAAAAACATGCTGTTAGCTTGACTGGCACTTCTGTATCGGCCCAACACCAGCACCGTGTGCTCTGATAATTTATTCCAGGCTCAATCTGCGCTTGTGCTGTATTATTTTTGAGATGATTTCCATTGTTTTTCTTTGGTACGACAAGTGAGCCTTAAGCTGCTGTGTCACTCTTGAGCTAAAATTGGCAACACACACATAAATTTAATAATTTTAGGTGGCAACACTTCATATTACCATTTGACAAACTAATTGTTTTTAAACTGCCAGATAAAACCACTGTAGTCAATTCTAAAGGAACTTTGTTGCCAAACATATTGGAAAAGAACACAAGGAAACTATTAAACCAGAGAATTTAAACCTTATCAATGTTTATTGCTCAGAATCTGTTGGGAGTATCTGGTGGAATGCTAAGAAATGTAACATGTTGACCAACTTGTAGCTAAAGAATTGGAATCTGAAACCTTAAAGTAAAATAGAAACAATGTTAAGAGATTAGGGGAGGCCAGCAGAACTTATTACAAATGAAGCAGAAACAGAATCTAATGGTACCGTTGAAATTTGGGGGCTTTACTTACAGCAGAAAATCCAAAGAGAGAGTCTGGACACTTCTCCTCTGGTAATTCTCCAGCTAGACTGGTGTTATTACAAACTGTTGAGAAGATAAAATGACTAAAATGAAAGTTCCTACAATTCTGTATAAGTGTAGAAGTAGTGCGATCCTGAGTACAAAGTAAAGACATAAACAGTTACTTGCATGTGGTGTTGGATCAGTACTAGAAGTTTGGCTTATGTATCAATACCAGCTGATGGATCTCGGTACTGGTGCTAAAACAGTTCCAAAGCAAATAATATACAACTCCAAACCCCCCACGTGCCACGCCACTTCCCTTTTGATATCATGAAAGTTTGTAATCGTTAAAGCAGTAGGTTCTCCCGTGTAGTCTTGATAGTCTCGATTGTGGCAAAGCAAAAAGGGGGCCTGGCGGTCCCTCCTGTGGAGACTCGGTTACTTCAGGGCAATAAAGGGGATTTGGTTAGGGGCAGGTAAAGTCTCGATCACTTTGAAGCCTTTCGTGAAGTCTACAGAATGGAGTGAGGAATTCCAGGGAAAGTTGATGTGTACTTCAAGTACTGAAAATCACGAAATGATGGTACTGCTTTGGGGTTTTACCAATATACCACACAACCTTACCACCTGTGTGTCTCATTAACATGTAAAATATTGTCACTGTCTAGCGCCATGATAAACAAGAATCATCTAAAATTCAGTAAAACCTCGATTATCCGTCAGTGGTCTGGGCTGAGGCTTAAAGGATATGAGAAAAGATGGATAACAGAATAGCTTCTTCAAAAATGATATACAGTAGTTTAGTTTGGGAAACAGTCATATTTACTTACAGAACTATTAAAATAATAGTTTTAGCAAAATATATTAATTCATATAATATTGTAATAAGCAAATACAACTCAGAGGCACTGGAGTTTTCCGTTTTACTTGGAGTTTTCGTTTAATAACAAATGGTGCCCTGTCTTATACACCATTATCTGGGCTACAGAGCACACCTCTAAAACAATAAAAGAAAGCTTTTCCTACCAATCAGTTTATCTCCTGCCAGTTCCATTCTTTTTTCTGTATATCGCAAACACTCCTGCTTATTGTCTCCCGACTTCCTACTCAAAGCTTCCTTCCGCCGCACCTTCCTTTTTCCCCTAACTTCTCATGTCCCAAGACGTGTCTGCCCCTTTCAGAACAGAAGTCCTTCACCCAGCCGCATCACTTACAGGTACATCTCAATAAATTAGAATATCATTGAAAAGTTAATTTATTTCAGTAGTTCAATTTGAAATGTGAAACTCATGTATTATATAGATTCATTACACACAGAGTGATATATTTCACTTTTCATTTTGCTAATTATGGCCTACTGGTTCAGTATCTCAGAAAATGTGAATAACACATAAGACCAATAAAAAAATTTTAATGCAAAAATATTGGCCTACTGAAAAGTATGTCCATGTACGCACTCAGTACTTGGTCAGGGCTTCTTTTGCATGAATTACTGCATCAATGAGGCGTGGCGTGGAGGCGATTAGCCTGTGGCACTGCTGAGGTTATGGAAGCCTAGGATGCTTTGATAGAGGCCTTCAGCTCTACTGCATTGTTGGGACTGGTGTCTCTCATCTTCCTCTTGACAATACCTCATAGATTCTTTATGGGGTTTAGGTCAGGCGAGTTTGCTGGCCAATCAAGCACAGTGATGCCATGGTCATTAAACCAGGTATTGGTACTTTTGGCAGTGTGGGCAGGTGCCAAGGCCTACTGGAAAATGAAAGTCTTTCTTGTTACAACAACCAGACTCTGCCTACTTATAAGCGTTTCCCCCCAAACAGCTTTCGGGGGCAAGGGGGGGTATTGCATTTTTGTTTGAAGCAGTACTGTATATACATAAGAGCACAGTGTTCACAAAGAGCTTCCAGCACCTTAAAACCACAACCCATTGACTAAGCAGGGATGGATCTACCATCAGGCCTTGTCACCAAAACCACATTCCCTGTCGCCGATGAAACAATCGAGTCTCAATAAACGAAAACAACTGAAGGGGATGCCTAGCTTGATGAGACAATGGTAAATTTGGAAAAATGGGTTTCTCCAGATGGGGTGGCACAAAAGCAGACAGGCCATATTATTATACATAAACAACATTCATCGCATATGTATAGTATCCATCATTAAGGAGGTGCAGATTGTGACTCAGATTATCACCTTGTACTTGTAAAGGTAAAATGGTCTACCAAAAAAAAAAAAAAAAGAACAAGAAATGCAGAATGGTAAAAGAAGAAGTAGCAAGAAAGAAAACAAGCTGGAATGAATGGTATGATTACGATTGCTGAGCATTCGAGAGAGAAACAAAACAAAGCACGAGTAGAGAAGCTAAAATAAATATTGGCAATATACAGCAAAGAATATGAATCAAGAAGGAAAAAAAAGGGCAAAGATCAATAGAACACAAAAAAGAGTAATGGAAAAGAAGGATAAAAGTGATGGAAGAATGGTTTGAAGAAGGAAATGTTGAGATTTTTATAAAGGAGTAAGAAAGGCGACGAAAGAATACTAACCAATCGCAGGTATGGGGAACTGGTTAGTGAGAGTGCTCAAATAATGGAACTGTCAGCAAACTCTTTACTCTTAACAGAAAGGTCAGGACCACAGAAGATGATGAATTAGGAGACATCCTTGCCGGGGGGGACAACTCAGTAAATTAAACACTGACAACTGAAGAGGTTGAAAGAGCAGTTAGTGTTATGGAAAACCATACAGTAAATCTCCAGGATATGAAGTAATATCAAAAGGCAGGGAGTCTCTACTTGGAGTAATAAGGCAGATATGAAAAACAGAAACCATATGGAAGGACTGGTGAATTGAGGTATGTTTCCAGGTTATAATAAATAATATAATTTAATAAAAAACAAGATAGGGAAATTTCACTGTGTATTTAATATAAGGTGTCTGCAAAGGGTTTGGCCAAAAGACTGGAGGTGTGCTCTAAAATACTTTGGCATCTTTCAAAGATGAACCAGTGGCTAGCTTACATGGATGATACTGATTTGATAAGCCAAGTCCGGAGAATGTTAGAAGATGTATGCTTAAAGGTGGATGTCTAAATTAATGGAAGTAAAACCAACAAAGCGATGCACAATGAAGACAAGTTAGAGATGTGCAGTGTTGACAGTACCCATTTGAGAAGCTGAACAGCATAAAAACTCCTGCTAAATGGTATAGAGGAAGAGGTGAATGCTTGAACTGCTGTAGACATTAAAAGTCTCATCCATGCTAAACAACTATATAGAAACTGTAATATGTATAATGTAACTTACATTAAACTAGTAGTAGTGCACATGTCTGTGATTTGGACACTTTATCCAAACTGTGGAAAGTATGTTGATGGTCTAGGAGTGAAAGATGCCAACGAAGATTTTTGCTCCATTAAGGGAAGGAGAGACATGGCGGAATGTGGACCAACCAGGAGGTGCCTAAACTATTTGGAGAAATGGTCACTGTGTCAAATATAAAGAAAAGAAGGATGAGATGGTTAGGACACTTAAAACAGTAGGAGGAGAAAACGTTGGCCAAGGGGCTGTCTGGTGGGAGCAGACAACAACAAAAAAAAAAGACATTCATAGAAAAAATAGCTGGAGAATGTGCACGAAGATTTGGGAAAAAATGTATTTCTTTTATTTACGGTATTTATAAAGCACTTTACAAACAACATCAAGGCTGACCAAAGTGCTGTACAGTAAAACCCAACATATCAGACACACAATAACCAAAGGGTAAAAGAAACACAAACACGTAACAGCTGAAGAGATTCGTAATAAAAAGGATACAGATAGCCAACATATCATACTGGGTTAAAAGCCAGAGAGTAAAAATGTGTTTTTAAAAAGGATTTAAAGACAGCTAGCGAAGGAGCCTGCCTAACGTGCAATGGCAAATCTTTCCAGAGTTTTGGGGCTGCAACTGAAAAAGCCGATCACCTCTGAGTTTGCATCGTGCCTTGGGAACACGTAAAAGCATGTGGTCTGCTGACCTAAGAGACCGAGACGGTACGGAAGGCTGCAGCAGTTCCAACAAATAAAGTGGGGCACAACCATTAAAAGATTTAAAAACAAATGCAAGGATCTTAAAATGGATTCGAAAATGAACTGGAAGCCAGTGAAGGGAAGCCAGAATAGGGGTAACGTTCTCATGCTTTCTTGTGCCAGTTAAAAATCGAGCCGCAGTGTTTTGCACCAGCTGTAGGCGAGCAATGGAGGCCTGGCTAATTCCAAAAAGAAGTGCATTGCAGTAATCTAGATGAGATGTGATAAAAGCATGGATCATTGTTTCAAGGTTGCGTTTAGACAAGACAGGCTTGATTTTTGACAGCCACCTCAACTGGAAAAAGTAAGATTTTACCACTGTGTTCATATGGCTATCAAGATTTAAAGTGGAATCCATTTTCATACCTAAATTTGTGATCATGGATTTCTCAAATTGAGCCACAGTGGAGAGGTCGATGCAGGAATAGGAATCAGGAGATAAAAGGAGACGGGCAATAAACTGTTTAGAATGAAACAAAGTGGCGCTGGTGGCTGGGGATGATAATAAGAACTCTTTACATTTACAGAACGCTTTTCTCACTACTCAAAGCACTTTGCCAGCTCCACACCACTGCGGAGACTTAAGGGAAGTTACAAGAACCAATATTTTGGTACTAATTCAGTACTAAAGATCTGTAAAACGTAACGGTATCAGCTTATTTACAGTACAGATAGCACCAAAACAGTCGGTACTGTACGGTTACTCCAGAAGGCACAATAATACATGATAAAAACGGCTCACAGTATTGATGACAGTGCACTGCATCAACACATGCGGAAAAGAAAAACAGCAGAGGTCAGGACTGGGATTGCTTTTGTGTTTGTGCAAGAATTGTATTATTATTTAAAAGAAAAAAAAAGCAAAACACACACAGACTTGCATTATTTCCACTTTTATCCCATTATGGAATTAATACAGAAATAGACTTGTGGATGCTTTGAGACGTTACCAATCAAATGAGGTATAACTTATAACTTATTGTCACGCATTTGTAAGAGGAGATAACAAGATGAATCACTTTTAAATAGTTTCCTAAACAACCCCAATAAATGAACGTCACACTCATTCTCTGATTGTAAGGAGCTTTTCCAAAACGTGTCCACCAGTCTAAGCCTCTGTCCATTTTCTAACTGGTGTTTACAGTTCAGCGTCTCATCCACAGTTAGCATACACGGCTGTGGGATGCGAGGGGACTGGCAGTGCAAATAACAATTGTAGCAAGTAAACCTCACCACAAAATTCAATCAAAAGTGGTTATCTGGCTTGTCCACAGCACCGATGACACGACTTGTTCTATTTCTTAATGCCAAAATAAAATATATGTAGTGTTTCAGTGCTTCAAATGACAAGGCACATATTAATAAGACGTGCACTGTGCTAACAGAGAGGTAACTGCCAAACCGTGCAGTTACTACGACAATCAGCACAGCAAACTTCATTACTAAAAATGAATCTGCAAACACTGAATTTTTGTCATTCATTTGGTTTTAAAAGGCAAACTCCCGTTCATTAGTATAACCCATAAGTGAAAGCACATGGCGTATATTTGAATGGTACGTTGAAGAACAAAACGCTGTCTCACAGGTATAAATTTATTCAGTACAGGTAACGACAGCACAAGTCATTTTCAAATTCTGAATTTGTACACACGCATAAGAACTAAAGTCTGATCGCTCACATAAGAAAACCAGCAGGCTGTTTAACAGGATCCGCGGATTGATGTACAACTGACGAGTTTGATTTCACACAGAAAGCTTTAAATTTGGGACAAAAAAAAAAAAAAAAGTGAGGCAGATTTGGAAAATTAAAGCGCCACCTGAATTAATTTGACTAAACTGTAAAATATTACTCTTTACTGGTTTTGTTTTAACCAGCTAATTATACAAATACAAATCTTACAATAGCAAATATTACATACCTGATTGGCTTGTTGAGAGCTCCTTTGACCGCATGTTGTCTGTTCACAGCAAAATCTTCCACATGCAAGCACCACCTCAAATCAACTCCAGGCCTTTTATCTGCTTAATTGATAATGACATAACGACGGACTTGCCCACACCTGCCCATGAAATAGCCTTTGAGTCAATTGTCCAATTACTTTTGAGCCCCTGAAATGAAGGGATTGTGTTAAAAAAATGCTTTAGTTGCCTCATATTTTCATGCAATCATTTTGTTCACTCCACTGAATTAAAGCTGAAAGTCTGCACTTCAACTGCATCTGAGTTGTTTCATTTAAAATTCATTGTGGTAATGTACAGAACCAAAATTAGAAAAAAGTTGTCTCTGTCCAAATATTTATGGACCTAACTGTAGATGGGAAGGGGAGTGGGTCCCTGATCTTAGTAAGGGCTAAAATAGTACTCTTATTTCTTCTTGATCTAGTGAGAAGTCAAGCAAAATGACATCTTCTTCTTGATCTTTAATGAAACAAGAAGTCAGTTAAAAATTCAGACCAGGCATGTACTTCTGGGAAATTCCAGGTATCTTTAAACCTAATGAGAGATGTAAAACCTCCACCATGACCTACATCCTTCTTCCTGTGGGATGCATCAGATACATCACACCTATGGAAGGCACCCAGTGGGAATCCTCAGTACACGACCCAACCAGAGAAGCAGAACTTCTATTGCAAGACTCTGTCGTGTCTTTGAGCTTGGTGACTGGTGCAATGCAAGTCTGGTAACAGGACCCCAGCAGGTGTGCTTTTATAACCATTAAAAGAGATAGGGCCTGTCTGGACTGCGGCAAGTGAAGGTGTGTTTATTACAAGCAGCTTAATAATTAACTAGGGCGCAGGATATTAAATTGTAAGGCACTTACTGATAGCGGACAATTAGCTAATGTGTTTATGAGTTAAGAGGCGCTACACCTTTACTTGACAGCTGTTTTTTTAGATTTGTTTATGTACATTAAGCTCCAGATGGTAAGGTGTGGTTTATAGTGATGGTGACAAGGCACACAACAACCCAGATTAAAGCAAGCAATAAAGCAATGCTACACATTCAGTTTACAATATCGGTAAAGTGGATCGAGTTAAACACAAACAACAAAGTCAGACAAAGACAAAACGTGAAAACCATTCTTTACCCCTACCTTACTCGTATGGTGGAACACAAATGGAATGGTCAACAAATACCATACCACTTGAACATAGACTTTAACATTGGAAAATCTGGCAGGAAACGCCATAGGAATCATATGTGGGGCTTAAAGATGTTAGCTGATGTATACATATGCAGAGTGGATTGTTCATGTTCTGTTTAATGGTCCATCCTACCCTGCACCAGGCAGACGCAGCACTAAGATGTTGAGCACAGGGAGTAGCCGAGTATAAAGGAAGGTCTCAGTGTTGTCCATCAATCCAAGTATAACAGACTGTGTTTAAAAGTAGCCTTCAGCTTATGAGGGGCCTCAAGGTACAAGGGAAGGATCCTGGTATGTATCTTAAAAAATCTGTCAGGCACTGATACACCACATGTATGTGAGAAAGTGCCACCTCTTCTGTCTCTATGTTCTGAAAATTTTATCAAGGGTAGCATGTAGCTATAAACTACCAATCACCCTCAACTGACTACTAAAAACAGGCCAGTTTGCAAATACTTGTACAGTGAAGTACATACATGTGTCACTGAAGCCTAAGTTTTAAAACATCAGAAAATGTCCTTTATTCTCCATTGTCTCTTCACCCAAAACATAACTACTCATGAAAATCACAGAATATGTCACATAAATTGGCCAAGAAAAGTGACTTAGTTCATGCCATTGATTGTTCTATACAACACATCAAACATGGCTACAATTTGAAGCGCTAAGCCAGCCACACTGGGGTAATGAGAGTTTTTTTTTATTCATATTGAAAGGAAGAAAACAGCAAATGTAGAACATAATACGAAAACAGCACCCAAACCCAGAAGGTCCCTTTAGATGTACCAAAAATGTAAAAATGATATATTATCCCAGAAAACTGGAATTGTTAGCATGCAGTCAATTAAAATTAGGTTACACCAAATACATAAAAAGCAGTTTTCCTTCTTTGCCCTTCACAGCCCTTGTGTTAATTTGTACTACGTTATATACAGTAGGCACAAAAGTCTTGAACAGAACCTGAAAAACAGTGAGACGGACACCCAAGAGAATACAAAAGCCATGTTCGTAATACATTCACAAATAAAACAGGTCATTATGAATCAGGTAGTAAAAACTGCACATGGGAAATGCTTCCAAAATATCATCCATATCAAAGCATAACTGGGGCTTATCCCGCAATTTGTCGTGTCACTCCTCTTATCCTGATGAGGGTTACAGTGGCAGCTGGACAGGTGAAGGATGAGGGTTAGGTGAAACACAACTTGGGCAACACTCACTTCTGTTCAGGTCAAAACAACATAGTGCATTCAAAAAAAAAAAAAAAAAATCCTGCTAGGATCCTTCAAATCTTCATATCAGGCAAGACAGTACCTGCAGAAGGGGGTGCGACTCTCAAAGATAACATTTCTTGAATCCGGAAATATTGCACATACCATTGAGGGTATCTTGATAAATGCTGTGTATTCTGTGATTTAAATCTTGACAATGACACAGATGCCAACGGTCCCAGATCCTCAAGGCTTGAAATTTCCAAGTTAGCATTGTCACCTGACAATGCAAAATTCTTGGAACCAAAGTATTGGAGTCACTGATGAATTGTGAGGAGGAACATTAAATTGGGATGGACACAATGGTTGGCAGTTCTCCAATTGGTGGAGGGTTGTATTTTTCAACACGCATTAACCGCCGGAGAATGTCCTGCATGTCCTGAGGCCATCGGTACACATTAGTATTCTGCAGCCAGTAGGGAACATGACACTGGCAGAGGAAAAAGGAGGAGATAAAAAGGAAATACTGTTACCGAAGACATGAAAAATGAAACAAACTTGACAAGACCACACAGAATATAGAATAATATACATTGAAAGAATTATAAAAAAAAAAAAAAAAAAAAAGGTTTGATCACATCAGTATATTAAGTAATAATTCAATATGGCTCTCTTTCAGTTACCTACTGTTTTGACTTGGTAAGTATGATATGACCGCTGCATACTGTATCTTAACTGAACAGAAGCTAGAGAAGTCGTTTGCTTTTAAATGACAGTAAGCACTAGTGAAAAATAAAGAAATTCATAATCTGTAAACTTATACAGATGACATTAGGTATGTGGCAGACATATAGTGACAAGATGAGAGATCAGATTTATCTAAATGCTATTATGCAGATAAGCCAGGTGTCAGGGCAGAAAATTATTCTCAGAAAGGTCATTAACGTTCAAGGCACCGTCTAGTTCACTTGATAAGACCCTTTCAAGTATTTCACAGCCCTGCAGTGGGCTGGCGCCCTGCCTGGAGTTTGTTTCCTGCCTTGTGCCCTGTGTTGGGTGAGATTGGCTCCAGCAGACCCCCTGTGACCCTGTGGTTAGGATATAGCGGGTTGGATAATGGATGGAAGTATTTCACAAGAGTCTGATCACAGGCATTTCCTTTTAATTGTGATGAATAATATCAGCAATAGTCTAGTTGGCAGTTCATTTCAACATTTTTGCCACTGTGGCATCCAAGTAGCTAAGAATAAGCAAAGCAGCTTCCATCTCTACCAATGGCTCGCTGGGTGACCTCGAGTAAGATACATTATCGGTCAGTGTTCCAAATAAAGTTAAAACAGAAAAAAAATCTAAAAATCAGTTAACATTTCAAGAACAAAGTTTTAAAAACCTACTAAACACTAGTATTTTTTCTTCTTTGTGTGTGTGCGTTTTTCCTTAAAATGAGACTTCGATCAATATAGACAGGTTTAATTAAATTGTATAATATTTTGATTTCAGGAGCAGGCTAGTAGACATTGTACAGGAAACCCAGTATCTAATGTCTGACAAATTAGAAAACGCTGAAACTAAATTAAACTTTGTAAAATATGTTAGATCTCATTTTGATTGTAGAAGTACAATTTATGCTTCGCTACTTCCAGTCATGTCATGTATACAGTAGTTAATTACCTGTGTAATACAAAAAAAGATTTTGTTAAAATCCCAAAGTGGAACATAGGAAGGATCACCTGCCTTTTTCTTGCGAGTCCAGAGCACTGCTCAGCTCTGATTCTCCATGCATTCTGACACATTTTCAAATGCAACCACAATTTGGGACTGTGGTGCCTTAGAGTGAGCAGAAGAGAACTGAATAATCCAAGAACAATGAGAGGTCTACTTTCATTGTCAAATCTCTGCAAACCAATCATGTCCTGTCTGCTAATTCGTAAACCTGATGCTTCTTCCATAAGCCATTAAAATATTCAACAGCAAAGAGCAGCAGGGATTGCCTAGAGATTTTGATGTTTATGTTGCTTTATTGTTTAAGTCCATATTTCAAATAGCTTTGATTGGTGAAAACTACATACGAGTATTGATGCCACACAGACTGACCAGTCAGGGATTCATAATCCTCTCCAATTGAAATTAGGTCTTAAATAGCTATTTTAGCTAAATAATGAGAGCCTCTCACAGGCTCAGGCATTCAACCTTTGAATTTGGTAGAATGTATCTTCAAGAGGGTGAAACACAGCGGGAAGAGCTAGAGTTTCAATTTTGCAGCCAACCTGAATATTGCAGTTCATTAACGTCAAGCAGTACAATTTCACTCTGCTTCAGTCTTACTAAGTGGAAATAGCCTTTAGTAAAAAGAAGTGTACAAGTCAATGCAAATGCTTTCAGACAGCTGAACTGGAACCGTGTATTGTATTTTATTCAGTTGAGTTAATCGCAAAAATGACTTGACATGTCTCTATAAATCATCCCAGTTTATGTGAACAGATAAGTGGTGGATTTAGAGCTTTTTATTTCAACAGTAAGCTGTTTTGATTAAATAGTGTGCAGTACATTAGTGGATAAGCCATTTAACACCAGCGATTTCAAATTATTTGAATACTGGTCTTTGTTTCAGTGCAATAGCATTTCAATGGAAAAAGGGGAATCTATTTACTTGGGTTTTAATTTTCATTTCTTAAAAGCCCTTTTTCTAAAAGCCATCCCATTTACCTTTTTCTGTTAATTGTGATTAGATCTTTATGAATGGACATACACTTATTTTCAGATAGTTTCATGCTTACTCCACTTACTAATTGATTAATGCAATTCAAGACCCCTGCAAAATTTAGTTGTCTATTTTCACAATAAATAGAAATTTGGCTACAGAACTGAAATCCGAAATACATGCCGTTCACTGCACAGTGTTGGGTCTTACAACCAGGATTCGATAGGTTCAACAGTGCCAACAACAGGCGCTGATTGTGTGTAATCAATCAAAATTAGGAATGAGTAAACATGAAGGTGGATTCAACTAAAGGTGGACTCTGAAGAAATTTTATTTTTATATTTTTCCCCAACATCTAGTATTTTTTTCCTTCTTTAAGGTATAGTTTGAACAACAGTACTAAAAGATTCATATGAAATCTGGCTGAAGCACAAGTTTAGTAATTTCCTTTCAACTTATATTTAATGTTGCTGTTGAGTACACGTATGTTATGTAATTTGGTCAAACAAGAAAAAAATAAAATAAAAATCAAAAACACAAACCTTCTCTGCACCAGGGAAGATGATGGGAACAAAACGGAAATTTCTGCTGCCATTTTGGATATACTCATTCTGTAACTGTCGGAGAGAAGAAAGGCAAGGATGGTATAAATGAACTAAAGGAAAAGAACACTGTATACAAATTGTTTATGAATAATTGATAACTCCAATGCCAAAGTGTAAACTGTAAAAAGAAAGCCATGGTAATAAGAGAAGGGTGTAGAGATGTACTGTATATAAAAAATCCACACCAAATGGCCAAGGTTTGTCTCTAAGCCTTCTTCAAGATTTTTTTTTTTTACTGGAAAATGTGCCAAAGCTCTTCAGGAATCAGGAGTGAATCGATGAGATTAGCACTAGAACTGGTTGTACCCATAAAGTACTTGGAGCAGCATAACAAGAATTTTAAATACTGGATTAATGGATCTTCCATAAAAGCAAGTCATATGTAGGGATATGCAATGAACAAGTATGGCTGCCCTGGTTGTGTATTAGAGGCATCAGAAGATTAAAAACATTTGTGGTGATAACAGGCCATTCATCCCAGTGAGCTTGCCCGTCTTATTCATTGATATACTCCACACATCCTGATATACCGTATTGCCAAAAACCCTATGATCTTTCTTGATCACTTATGAAAACTTTTTGGATGTATGCCAATCAGCCCCAACATTAAAATCACAAACAGATGAAGTGAGTAACACTGATTATCTTACTACAGTGGCACTTCTGTTGGGATCAGGAAAAATGGCCAAGCTTATGAGCAACTTTGACAAGGCCAAATTGAGATGGCTAAATGACTGGGTCAAAACACCTTCAAAACAGCAAGGTTTTCCCAATATGCAGTGGTTAGTATCTATCTACCAAAAGGAGTCCAAGGATAGGCAAGCAGTGAGCTGGCAACAGGGTCATGGGCACACAAGGCTCATTGATGGGTGTAGTGAGTGAAGGTTTTGCCGCCTTTTCTGGTCCCACAGAAAAGCTACTGCAGCACATATTTCTGAAGAATTTAATGCTGGCCAAGAGAGAAAGGTGCACAGTGGTTACAGTGCCCATGTGGACTCCTGTCCACTGCTGAAAGCACCTACAATGGGCATGTGAGCATCAGAACTAGACAATGGAGCAAAATAAGAAGATGGCCTGGTCTGAGGAATTGAATTTTCTTTTAGATCATGTCAACGGCCAGGTGTGTGGGGGTCGTTTACCTTGGGAAGAGATGGCAGCAGGATACATTATGGGAAGAAGGCAAGCAAATGGAGACAGTGTGATGCTCTGGGCGGTGTTTTGCTGTGAAACCTTGGGCCCTGGCATTCAAATGGCTATTACTTTGACACATACCACCAAAATAAAGATTGTTGCAGACCACATACACCCCTTCGTATCAGCAGTATTCCCTGAAGGCAGTGGCCCCTTTCAGCAAGATAATGCGCCATGTCACATTGCAAAAATTACTCAGGAATGATTTGAGGAATCTGACGAAGAGTTCAAGCTGTTGACTTCAAATTCCCCATATCTCAATCCAATTGAGCATCTGTGGGATGTGCTGGAAAAACAAGTCCAATCCAAGGAGGCCCCACCTTATAGGACTTAAAGGATATGCCACCAATATCTTGTGAAGTTCATGCCTGGAAAGGTCAGAGCTGTTATCATATCACGAGGG
Source organism: Polypterus bichir lapradei (assembly GCA_026402145.1). NCBI lineage: Eukaryota > Metazoa > Chordata > Cladistia > Polypteriformes > Polypteridae > Polypterus > Polypterus bichir. The sequence goes on along the minus strand of JANRMT010062831.1, from coordinate 14,349,673 downwards.
GGACCTACACAATATAAGGCAGGTGGTTTTAATGCTGTGGCTGATCAGTGTAGATAGTGATGAGTCAACTATGACTCCTAGGTCATCCTTATCAAGGTGTACTTTCAAGTTTCAGGATTCCCATTTTTGCTTTCTATGTGTAATACTTTACATTAAATTTCATTTGACACAAATCTGCCCAAGCCTGTATGCTACTCAAGTCCCTCTATAACAATTTAGCTGATTCTGTATTGTGGGCCCTTCCATCTAATTTGGCATCATCATCAAACATAACCAGCCCTGAGGGACACCACTTTTAAAATCTCCCAGTTCTGAAAATGATTCCTTCACTGTAGCCTTTTACTACTTGTGTTTGAGCCAATTTCGTACCCACATAAAGACCTTGCTCTGAATTTATACTTGTTTTAGTTTGTTCACTAACCTTTCATGTGGTACCTTAACAACAGCCTTCTGAAAATCAAAATAAAAATATCACATGTACCTCTGTGATTGTATTCATTTGTTGCTTCCTCATAAAATTCCAGCATATTAGTGAAGCATGACCTTTATCGTCTGAACCCATGCTGTCTATATACTAATAATAACAGCATCACAGACTTGTAAGAGATGAAACTAAAGAAAAGTCAGACCAAATTTTCCAAAGCAATTCTGTCATGACAAGACCTTGTTTGTTTGTTAGTCTCAAACAGGTTTGCTATAACCTTGAGAACTTCTAACTAGCAAAATTAAAAAGAGACTCTCCAGCAAATCACCAAACCAAATAATCAATGAAACACATTGAACCTCAGACAGTGATGTTATGTTCCCATGCCCAACAACCAGAAATATGGGGATGTCCCACACAGGAATGGAGAAGCACAGTACCTGCTTGTATATGTAGACCGTGTTTAAGGCACTTTCATCATTCTTCATCCCTTCGTGCCTGTAAGGCTTTACAGTTTCATAATATTTTGGGCTGATCACAATAATAATCAGGAAGGCCTTCTGCATAAAAAAAAAATATATATATATATATATAATATATGCCTGTCCAAGTAATAATGTAAGAAAACAAAAGAAAACAATAAATCTGCAGAGCATCTTCCATATATGATAAAGCATTATATGTTTTGAGACTTTGAGAAATTTCTTATTTTCTTCCATTCAGATTTGTGAAGCTATTGATTTGTCTCCCAACTCTACAGTATCTAAGACTCAAAAATAAGCTTAATTACAAGTTTCACAACATAATATAAGGATTTATGAATGTATCTTAAAATAAAGTGTTTACATACAAGATTGGGACTGTAGGTTTGTTCTTAAGTTGAATTTGTATGCAAGTCGGAACAGGTATAGTATTTTAATAAATGCTATTGTTGACTGACTGTAACCAAGTGCTCTCCCAATGAATGATGGAGTTTCACATCTCTCTGACCTTTTTATTATTTCTACTTTATTTTCAATGGTGATGATTTTTCTCTTCTTTACTGTATCACCAGCACTTGCATCAGATTTGTGGATTTTTGTTTCAGAGATATTCTTGAAGGGTGAAGACAAAAGATTAAGATGAGCTCTTCTGCACAGCACTGTACACGTTATCACAGCAGGAAGGCACCAGTCATCAACACGTCTGATGAACTGACAAGAGACTTCATAACAGTAAAGTAACAGTACAAGCAGGCTTGCAATTGAGAATGAATGGGGGCGGCAAGGGGCGATTCACCATTCGCCCACCACACAGTCACCCCCACTTGCATACAATATGCTTTGTGCAGTGTCTGCCCATTGAGAGCGAACAGGGTGTGGCCAAAGCTGTGTAGTGAATCGCCCACCACCACCCCCATTCAACAGGCAACCACCCGAGGCACACTACACTGCGCGAGCAGCGAAACCGTCCCCCCTCCAGCCACCGCTTGCAGCGTCCCCAGGCCGGAGATGACAAAGTGGCAGTTACTGAGGAGCCTGCGTCGCGTCACCCAGACAGATGAAGGAGCAGCTGTGACCCCGTTTGTAAGTCGTATGTCTGTAACTCAGGGACTACCTGTATTTGCAATGATGGACAAGCTGAATGTTGTCACATCAACATCACCTATAATCTAAAATACTATACAAACTAGTCAGATGTAAATAAATCACCATAATATATAACAACTATCATAATATATGAAAACAAAACAGTTATGTTATTGTGTTTATTGGTCAACCTAATTTCATTTTTGTCTGAATGAGATTCGAAACTTTATGCAAATGGCAATTAACACTGAGTGACTAAGGGTTAACCAGAAGGAGAAAACACTGGCCTAACTAACCACAGTGCCTCTGCAGTGAAATAAGAAAGGACTAGGTATATGCATACTGTACATCTTCTGATACTACAGCTGAACATATCATTAGAGATGTACCTGGGATCCTCAGTAGTTGCAGATACGGTGAGCCAAATTAATATTTAGAGATGTTTCAAAATGCAGATATCTTAAAATGCAGTTTACAGTTTAACATATCTGCAATGCATTTCAAGATATCTCAAATTGACCTTGTATGCATTTTATGAAAGAAGCCTGCCGGAAGAGAAAAAGGTAAGAAAAACAACTTTATGAAGCATCTGTTTTGTTACACACCATTTCACTCCTTCCCAAGCAGTGCTTACAACACTTGCTATCAAGTAAATCAGCCAAAGAAAATAAATACTTGAAGACTTTATTATTATCACCATTTGTTTTCTAATACGCTTCTTTCAGCTGTTCTACTGGATAGCGTTGTAGCAGTGCCACTGGGTAAAGCAACTTCAACTCCCAGCAGTCCCTGCAGTGGCTCTGACTGGTTGTCTGCCGAGGGTGCAGAGGCTGCTGGGGACAAGGAGGCAGCACGAGATTTAATGGGGAGTTGTATGAGGACTATCTGAGGATTTGTTGTCGTCCTGAGAAGAAAGGTGCGCTCCTGATCCCATTCACACGCTATCATATACAGAGTGCTGATCTCTGGACTATCTACCTCTATTATTTCATTTTATCATTTGCCATTTTTCATGGACTTCATCGTGTGTTGTTTTTGTTGGTAATTTGTTATTGTTGAATTTGTGTTTATTGTATAATCGCCAGAAGGGAACTGGGGTGGGATCATTGTAGTTTGTATAGTTATATTTTGTTTATTATTGTTTAATACATTCCGACATTTCAGTTTTACTACTTTTTTCTTTTTGTCTCTGTGGAGGAGTGTGTATGAGTCGGGCCAATGCTGGGTGTGTTCCTGGGATACCTACCTAAAAAATTAATAATTCACCGTCTTAACGACGGTGTGAATCTTAGCTGGGTTTTAGTCCACTGCAGTGTAAGCAATCAAGTTTAAAACAAAACAAATGCAATTGTTTCTTTGGTTTTATACTGTTCTGTTTTCTTTCCATGAAGTGGATGGATGGATGGATAGATACTTTATTAATCCCAAGGGGAAATTCACATAATCCAGCAGCAGTATACGGATACAAAAAAACAATATTAAAGAGTAATAAAAATGCATATAAAAACAGACAACTTAATGTTAGCGTTTACCCCCCTCACCCCCCGGTTGGAATTGAAGAGTCGCACAGTGTGGGGAAGGAACGATCTCCTCAGTCTGTCAGTGGAGCTGGACAGTGACAGTAGTCTGTTGCTGAAGCTGCTTTTCTGCCTGGAGATGACACTGTTCAGTGGATGCAGTGGATTCTCCATGATTGACAGGAGCTTGCTTAGCGCCCGTCCCTCTGCCGATATGTTGTTGGCTTACTAATTTCTTCGTTACTTTGCTTAAGAAATCTAAATCCAAGGCAGTCATTGCCTCTTGCTGGATACACCATGATGTGTCACAAGATTAGGAATGAATAAAGTCTTTTGGTGCATCAAGCAAGAAAACTACTCCCAGGTTGCTCAGAACTAAGTTCAATAAGAAGAGCATCTGAAAACAATCTGAAGCAAATAAATACAGTCTGTCAATGATGAATGAGTACATTAATGACTTTTCTGAACCAGTCAGCATGGATATTAGCTAAAATCTAGCATTATTATTCTGGTATGCAGGAGTAGCATAAAGACTGACATGTTGAGTTTTGGAGCACTTGGATCCAAATGAGGTGGGCTTTGTCAGTCATGTCAAAGACAGGGATAGATTGTTGCTTCCAATATAAGGTCTTATTTGAGGAGGAATGATGTCTAGTCCCAGAACCTTCAGCAGATGTAATTTTCCAAACGGAAAACACAACAACCTGCATCTCAACAACATCAGCAAGACAAAAGAGCTAGTGGTGGACTTCTGCCATGCCAAGGAGTTTCTGGGAACAGTCACCATTCAGGGAGAAGACATAGAAATGGTGCAGAGCTACAAATACTTGGGGGTTCACATAAACAGCACTGCACTCTACAAATAAAGTTCACTGGAATTGACTTGACAAACTGGACTAGACTGTATTTCCTAAGGAAACTCTGGTCTTTTGCTGTATGCTGCAAGCAGCCAGAAATGTTTAACCAGTCCATAATAGCCAGTGTGTTGTTCTACACTACAGTCCCCCAGGGAAGAAACTTGAGCTCAAAGAAAGCACAGTGCCTGAACAAACTTATCAGGAAAGCCTGCTCCATCATAGCATGAACCCTGGACACACTGGAAGCTGTTGCAGAAAAGAGGACGGTGGCAAAATTGAATGCCATCATGAAAAATCCCTTCCTTCCCCTCCAGTAGGTACTCTCTTGGAGCACCTTTAGCCACAAGTCCATTCCACTACAGCAGGGGTCCTCAATCACAGTCCTGGAGGGCCGCAGTGGTTGCAGATTTTTACTCCAACCCAATTGCTTAATCAGAAGCACTTATTGCTCAATTAACTCTTCTGCTTCACCTTAGTTGTCTCACTCGTTAATATTTTGAACCATTATTGATTATTTTAGTCTTAAACAGCTGTATTCTTGTTTTTTAATTGCTCCTAATTAGCAATAACATGCACATAACAAAAGAGACCAGCATTTCTCCATTTAGCTTGTTTCCATTTACATCGGTGTGTATTTATCATGCACTATTGGGTTTAATTAAATACTTGGAAGGAAAGTGAAGAGAAAAAAGTGAAGGACTGAGAATTACACCTCCATTTGAGCCTTCAAATCATTTGGATGATATCCTTAGAAAGGGGAAAAAAAATCTTGAATATGAGAATGACCTGACATGGCAGAGTTAAAGCACTAACAAGCCATGAAATTAAATTAATGGTATGAATTGCTTCCTAATTAAGCAACCGGGTTAAAACAAAAACCTGCAGCCACTGCGACCCTCCAGGACTGTGATTGAGGACCCCTGCACTACAGTGTGCAAAGCGCCACCTCTAGGAGTCTTTTCTGCCCACTGCTCTCAGGAAATTCAGTGCTTCCTCCCGATAAACTGCAAGTTTATTTTCAAATATCTGCACAATATACATTTATTTATAGATTGATTAACTGGCTGAATTATACAGTATGTCCTGCAAGTCTGTATCCTTGTTTTTTATGTTTCTACTGCTTTATGCGTCTGAATTTCCCCATGGGATAAATAAAGTTTATCTAATCTAATTAACAGTCTTGTGCAGTACCATATTGTGTGTTGCTGTGAAAACAAATTAGGCCACAAATTCAGCTGCAGCAATAAATGTAAGCATATACTGGTTTTTAAAAAAAACAAAAAAAAAACAAAACGTATTCGGCCACTGCAGTCCCCAGGTCCAAATTTGCCCAACCCCACCATACTTCCTGTTCAAATCAGTTTAGTCATTATAACGCAAAACTCAAACTTAAATTTTACACTTTACACTATGACCTCCTGAGTAAATGCTCTCTCTCTTTTGTGGTATGTCCTCTCCATGCGTTTTCTGTAAAAGCATTCCCAGTTCCCAACACACACTATATGCTCCACCTCTTTCCTACAGAAAAATTGCCTTTCCCCTCCACAATATTTACTTTATTTCCTAGTCTAGCACTGCCCTTTACTTGTCAAACAGTTGCTGTATGAGCGAGTGTCACAAGATTCTTTGGAAACCAATAAGATAATAATTACTTTTAGAAAATTTTAGATGAGAAAATAAATTGAAGTTTGATGCTTTATATCTGAAAAAGAGTTCAAGTATATTTTAGTTCTTGAAAAGTAGGAGATTAAAAAAAGATTGGACAGACTCAATATTTGTGTGTAGAAAAATAGTGTGATTCTTACCGAAAAAGATAGCAGAGGAAATATGTTGGCTAAAAAATATGTACACAGCTCAGTACTACTATTACAACAACCACCACTACAAATTTGCTTTCCAGAACACATTTTCATTTTACAGTATATTTCAAATATAAAAGCATCACTCTACAACAATATCTTTGCAGCGCAACAGATATGCAAAAGAACACTTCATCAGCTTTCTGTAATTGCAAAGGCTACTTTTATTAAAACATTTAAAGGGGTGGCAGATGGTGTTTTCATTACTACTTGATAAGCAGCACAGGCTTTTTTAAATAGTGTGATAAGATGACAAATTGAGACAAACAACTGCTATTTACACAGGTTTGTCTATGGGAAAAAAAAATTAGGAAAGCAGAAATAAGTTTTCCTCTTGCATCAGTAAAGAAACAAAAACTTTTTCTCTTTAAAAACATTTACTAATTTTGTTCCCTGTGTTGTCTTAGATTAATTAATTAATTAAAATTAATTAATTTTTTGAAGCTATAAATAATCAGCTGCATATTGAGAGAAGCAGCTAATTGAGCCTGATCTTACATGTGTGTTTCATTAATCTTTAAAGAACTAACACACAAAAGAAAAAAAATAAGAACAATAAAAGTTTAACAAATGAGAAAAGACCATTCAGACCCTTGAGCTTATTTAGTTATTTATATTTGTCTCTATCTCCATTCAGATACTTCTTACAGTATACGCAAACGTGCACACATTATTCCAGATATGGTCTCACTGGCACATTATACAGACTGAGCAGAAAGTTTTTACAATATAACCTTGACATTTCATTTGCCTTTTTAATTGTTTTGGCTTGTACTACAATAAAGATGTTATATTAATGTGAACCCATATATCTGTTTCAGAAGTTCTTTTCTGATGGACCGAGTTACTTATCTTGTACTTAAAGTCAATTGTCCATTTGCCTGTGAGGAGCATTTTACACTTACTCAACACTAAACTGAATTTTCTAGTTAAACATGGGGGCACAGTGCCACAATGGTAGCAATGAACTGATGCCCCGTCCAGGGGTTGTTCCTGCCTTCCACAAGATGATTGCTGGGATGCACACAACCCTGGATGAAATAATTTATTGTAGCAGTACTGTGTCTGCCATATGTACCAACACCCAATTCCTGTCCTTCCATTTTCCTTTTCAACATAACCAATCATAACAATATGAACTCTATAATAAATGTAAAAGCAACTGTAAGCTTAGAACGCTGATTCCTCAAAACTTTTAAGAAACAATGAAAATCTTTTGTTATACATGTTTAATTATTCCATCCATCCATCCAGGGTTGCGCAAGTCCTAGCAAGCATAAAATGTGAGGCAGGAACAATCCCTGCACAGGGTGCCAGCTAATCACTATCGGGTCACCATCAAGCCCCCACATGTTTAATTACTACCAGTATACATTATTTAAATGAAGTTAATTTTTCTATAAAAGGAAATATATATATTTTAACGCATTTCATCATGAAAATTATATCAAGTATACATCCCAGTATTCTAACAGCCACAGCTCCAAAAGGATGGCTCTTGGAAATCTAAATCAACTTAAAAGCCAGTCATCATCATCATCTGGAAATACACGCAATCTTCTATTAAATTGAATTGAATCCCTTTATTGTCATTGTATAGTACAATGAAATTCAATATGCAAATCCTCCATAAACTTATTTTCCTATAAAATGATAAAATAACAATAATAAGATAATAGAAAACAATGAAAAAATGCAATATGAAAGCATATGTACAATATACACGTGCATATAGTGCAGATGGTTCCTAAAGAGGCTCAGGTTGTGCAGTATTGCAGTTGTAGTGCAAGTTTACAGTGAGGTAACTGTAATGATAACTACAAACAGTTCTGCTGGGAGCACTTAATGGACTGATTGAGTATGTTTACAGCTCTTGGGATGACACCGTTTCTGAGCCTTGAGGTCCGTCACGAAAATCTCTGAACAGTTTTCTTGATGGAAAAGGTTCAGATGTGACATGGCTGAGTGAAATCCATGCAGATGCCAGTGGCTTTCCTGAGGTAGCATGTACTATAAATGTCTACAAGGGCTTTCCGATCAGCTGCTGTGCAGCTATAATACCACACATACTCTGTGTGGTGCACAGACAGTAACAACGCTAAATCAGCTATGGTATTTGGAATAGTTTGCCCATTCCGAGCATCATTATATTGTTACAGAATAATTACAATCAAATGCCTTGAATTTGTAAACGATATGCAATTAATTTCAATATATTTGATAAATCCCACATCATTGATGCAAATCTGAAAAAGGGAGACTACACAGAAACAGTAACACTGCTTTGATGCTGGGTGCCACCAGCTTGCAAAGCCGAGAAGAAAAGTGCGTACGTAAGGCAAGAGGCTACTGTGAAAATGTGCATTGCTTTACACCAAGTTTAGCTTTTGTATATCTTGAAGTGCGCATGGAAAAGGGTGTACGCAACATTTTTGTGCGTATGCACCGTTTATACATGAGGCCCCAGAAGAGGAATGATATATATGCACTTTGTTTAGCCTTATTAAAAGGCTTATGACAGTGGACAATAGGAAAAGGTTGCAGGAATGGATCATTTAAATTTAGTTAGTGCTCAATTGTAAGAAATTGCAGGTAACCATGTGATAATGTTTACTGAGGCATGGTAATAGCCTTATCCATTACTATTAGGCATCCTGGAATTATCAAGGGCATCTTCAGTATGTAAGCTAAACATGACATTGTGCTAGCAAGTCAACGAACACATGACTACACATAAAATTTTGAACAGAATCAGACCAAGACTTGAAATTTAAGGCCCAACAACAGAGAAAAGCTACAGAGATTGATTCACCAAGAAAAAAAAAAACAACACACAAATCCAAGATTAACACAACATACAGTCAAAATACTGAACACAGGACAGGACGGGTCTTGTTTTACTCATAGTGCTGTACATATATATATATTTTTGAACAGGTCTCACTCTCCAACCCAACTGTTGTTTGTATTTTTCACTTACACTAAAATAGAGCTTGTGCGAGAATTATAACTATCAAAGGAGTTTCAGTGGTGCTTATAAGTGATTACGGCTTGTATAAAGTTAAAGGCACTCCAAATTCATAAGAGATAAACACATACTGTAGCAATCCAGTGAAATTCAAAATCAGCATCTTTACACATATGAAGCGCTATTTGTGTCAACAACTCCAGCACCTTGACTTCAAAGCCTACACCTATGGGGTAGTTCTTGGTAGGCATTGCTGGTAATTGGATAAATTAAGGAAGTTAATTCTAGGTATAATTAAAAAAAAATCTCTGGGAAAGTAATAAAAATTCTTAATTCTCCAAATTGTAATCCAGTTAAAACTGAACTAGAGATTAAGAAAATAGCTCAAATTTCAATGTAGATATGGGGAGCACAGGCTTATGTGAGTATACCTATTATTTCAGAATTGCTGCATTTGAATGAGATTTATTTGAAACATGTCTGTCTACTGCAGGAAATGCTAGGTTTAACAGACAAAAAATATAAAAAAAAACAGTATCAATAAATATGAACAAAAATCTTGCCATCAAAATAAATTACACTAATAATGAAAATGACTAACTGCAAGAAAAAAGCACGATCAGAAGCAATGTAATACAATTACACATAGAGTAAAGTATGACAAAACAAATACCGAAATCCATCCAAAGTGATTCAACCCTTTTATGTTGGCAAGGACGAAAATGTGGAGGGGTAGCCATATAAATAAGAGAATTACTGTATATATGAGTCTGGTTCAAATAAAAAGTGAGAATTGTTTTACTGAGAATAATTTGGTATCAATAGAAAGCTTCAAGGACAGAGAGTTCAGTTGGGGTGTTATAGTGATTGGGGGCTTCATATAGTCTAAGCATAAATCACAAAATAAGTAGAACATGTTTTCAAACCAGTAACCTGAAAAAACAGTCAAAAAAGTAAAACCAGTCTTGCTATGCTATTTTGTAAAAATAATAAAGATATGTAATAAATTGGTGACTCTAAAATTTAGTATCAGGAACATCCAGCACTGTTAAGCATCAAAAAATACCAAGAAAACCAATTTTGAGCTGTAAAACAATAGCTGTAGTTTATTGGTAATGGAGTAGGATCACCAAAAATTGTAAGTATTGAGTATGATATCTTTTCTTGGAAAAATATACTTTTGTGTGAGCTGTTTCTATTGAATTGTGTTTTGTCAAAACTAATTTAAATTAGTTTAAAATAAAATAAATAAATAAACATTCTTAAAGTGAAGCTCTGTAATATATAAAAAAATGTGCATTGCTTGACACCAAGTTTAGTTTTTATATATATCTTGAAGTGAGCGTGGAAAAGGGTGTACGCAACATTTTTGTGCATATGCACCGTTTATACTTTAAAGTTAAGCTATATATGAACATAATGGCAACAGTTAAAAGGATAATTAGAAATGGCAGAGGGAGGAGACAGGTCCCAAACGCTTATTGAGTGTTGTTAAAAGGAAAGGTGATATAACAGTGGTGAACATGCCCCTGTCCCAGCTTTTTTGGAACGTGTTGCAGGGATCAAATTCAAAATGAGTGAAGATTTGCAAAACAACTATAAAGTTTATCAGTTTGAACATTCGATATCTTGTCTTTGTAGTGTATTCAATTGAATATAGGTTGAAAAGGATTTGAAAATCATTGTATTCTGTTTTTATTTACGTTTTACACAACGTCCCAACTTCATTGGAATTGGGGTTGTAATTGCCTTTTACCTCATTACTAGCACATAGACTTATCTGGCTCTGCTGGAAGAATTCCAGCCTACCTGTCAGAGGTGTTCTATACTATTTGAATTAGAAAAAATTTTTTTAGAGGATCTGGCCAAAACATTTTAATAATTTTTAATATCCATATATATTGGGGAAAAGGACTTTCTCCTTTCTTTGTTGTTTCTAAATATTTTCTCTCTTTCTCTTGGGCAGGTAAGTTAAGTTTTTTAAGTTTGACATGATTGCATGGAATGTTGTGGAAAAACAAACACAAAAGGACTGTTGTTCTTTTCATTTCAATAGAGTAGGCACAATTCCCACAGATAAACCCAAACATAACCTAAACATAAGTTTTAGTAATAAAACAAAAGAAGTTCAATGGAAACTATGTGCTACATACATGAACGAAACATATGCTGTGAAGATGACTAAACAAAGTATTCCTGGTGAAAAACATTTGGAAGTCTAGCATACTCAATGCATTGCATATTGTACAAAAGTAATTATAAATGCCACTTTATGAGGATTACAGGTCGTGAAAAGTTGAGATTTTCTTAAATAACTTACAGCTAGATTTGGAATAACACACAGTACTGATATCCATATTAAGGGGGACCGAAAAGTGCTATACAGTCCAAACAATCATTGGGTACTTGAATTAACTCAGATTAACCCAAGATAGTGTACAAGTTAGTAGAAAAAGCTAAAGTGTTTTAGCATTCATACACTCTAAGTCAAAAGTTTTAGAACACCTCAGTTTTTCTAGTTATCTTCAGATTTCTGATACCTCTTTTTTTAGTTTTTGCTAACCTAAACTTTAAAAATTAAACCATTTAAAACGTTTTCACCATTTTGGGTCATTCACTGCTTTTCAACTAATTAAATTTGGAAAAAAAAAGCTGAAAAAAACTGAGGTGTTCTAAAACTTTTGACTGGTAGTGTAAAAAATAAAAGATTATAGAAATATTTAAAACTGCAAAATGAACATTCAAGATTGATTCAATGCCTTAATTTAAAATATTTTTTTCAACAAGGACATGTGATCAAATATGTAGCTAACGATTTATGACACAACATTCTCAAATCTGCTTAATCAAAATCAGTTTTGCTGTGCTGGACCTTAAGCCTATCCTTTCAAGCGATACAGCAGGGAACAGCACTGGAAAAGATGCCAGTCAATCAGAAAACACACTCGCATGCACTCATTCAAACTCACACTGGGCTAATCTGGAGCTACCAATTTATCTAACCTGCAGGAACAGAGGAAACTGGAGTATCCAGAAGAAAAGCTTTGTAGACATGGGGACAAACACAAAATCTGCACAGACAATGACCAGACACAGTACTTTAAACTAGGATGCTGCACTAACAGCTACTCCACTGTGCTACCCACTGATCTATTATGTTGGCCTGAACTTCTTATTCTCACCAATAGTTCTGTGTGTGTAAATATCTTTAACATGTTAATATCTTTAATATCTTAACTCTTTCACTAAAAAGTGTACTCTCAGACCAGTGAATGTTTAAATCTGATGTAGCTCAGTAGGAGAAAAACAATATTCATATAAGATATTTAAAATGCATTCTTTAAATGAGTATTGGTTAAGTGGGAGATAACTAAAAGCTAATCCGATGTCAGTTATGTTAAAAGAAAACAGATAATGCTCACCCTGATAAAACATCACAGTCTCTATTCTTAAGGGAAACTCCTAAAATTTAATACAAAACTGACAGATATTGGGAGTTTTGTGGGCTGTATAATTTAAAGAAGCTGAGCCTTGGTCTCTCAAAATTAACACATTTTTTTTTTTTTTACTAAGGTCACAATCTGTAAAATCACATGATATCATTAAAGGAATATTTCATTATAGTTACAAGAATTAAAGAACAAACATTCTGCTATGAAGGCCAAAAGACCAAGCCAAATCTTTTTTTTTTAATATAAAAGAAAAACTAATACAAATACTTAATCTTGTTTAAATCTTGGGAGCATAGGTGATCAATGCTACAAAAAAAATGTATCACAAGTTGTTCAGTTTTCCTTTCTAAACCAAATGTACACACAATTGTTACAGTGATTTTTTTCGCCCAAGTTATTATACTATACATGTTATTTTACAGTACCAGTGCCATGCTGGTAAGTACTGTACATTCAAAATTATGTACCACAATTTATGAAAATGTTATGCAAGAAACCACTGTATGCATATTACATAAATGTAGCATAAAAATATTTACCTCACTGATGAATTTTTCCATAAAGTCAATTTTGCTTATACTTCGAAAATTTTGTTCAAACATGTCAATCTGAAATTTAAAAGAAAACATTCAACAATATATGCTCGTCAACATTTCTAAATACACAACATACTTAAAACACTTCAAAAGACTCCAGTAAACAAAAGTATGGAAGCCTACCTGGAATTGCTTGCTCATAGCTAACAGAAGCAAAGAAAAAATTTATTTTTCCTAGCTATTAATTCTTGGAATTTAAAACTAGCCATTATAGACCACAAGGCTTGTCACTGAGTTATTGAATCTTAGAATACCTGCTAATATTCCCCCACTGTACCTTCCTTTCAGAATATTAAAAAATGATAATAGCACCCTTGAACTTTGAATATAAAGCTTGTTCTCCAAATAAAATCATTAATATAATTTGTATCGCCTGTGATTAACTACTTATTTAATTCTTTTTTCCATGCACTCCTTTACCAAGTACATGGAGATTTACTTGAAAGAGGCCCCGAATATTCTGTAATAACTCTCGCTAGAACGAAGCAATCTGAATGAAACAATGTACAATGTGCTCCTCAGTATATGGAGCTTTGAACAAGCCCGGATGCCCCTGCATCGGAGCGATGAGGTAGACACCGGACAGCCATCGTGACGTTTAACCTCCATTTGCAACTTCTGAGTGCATACCGCCCATACCCCTTCACTCAGTCACTCGACTTCTCATCAGGATGGGGGTGTACAGTATTACATCTTCATGGTGCAAACCTATTGGGTCACCAATTCGTTTAAATGATGTCAGAATCAACTGGATGATTGTTAGTTAACGGAAGGTTACTTCCAGCAAGATGGAGCAACGTGTCACACATCGGCAAGGAGCATGGCAGAAATTGACTCCTTCAGCAAGAGAGTAATTTCAAAGGGGCTTTGGCCACCACAGTCGCCGAATCTTCTTCCTTTGAGGTATGCTCAAAGGAAAATTAGATCAGAACAAGTCTTGCACTGTCGAAGATTTGAAGGAAAACATCCAACGTGAAATGGCTGCTATTCCCCCCAAGGACGCTTGCCAATATGTTCAGGAAATGCCGCGTAAAAATGCGTCTGGCAGGAAATGGAAACCACTTCCAGCATTGCACATAATGCAATCGCTTACACATACGTCAAGCGTATTTTTTGGTTCAGATTGCTTCATCCTAATGGAAGTTACAACAGAATATCCGGGGCCTCTTTCGAGTGAATCTCTCTATAGATTGGAAAAGTGATACTATTGTAAATTGGTACCAAATTCAGATTTTTCCATGTAGCAGCAAACACAAAAAAAATCATCTCAGTTATGGACTCCAATAGATAATTTTGCATATACTCGTGCTTTAGGGCAATTTATTGTTGTTGTACTCTGCATTATAACAAGAACATAACAGATACAACTATACAAAATGTACCAGAAGTAACAAAAATCACACAATTTAAATAGCCAAACTGTGAGTCTGCTAATATGGAATCAAATGCTACAGTTTTGTATTGGGGTCTGAAATGATACATCCCCAGAGGACAGCTGGCTGTTTACTCAATCTATTTACTTCCCATGAAAAACATCAAACGGTTTCTCAATAAATTCAAATACATTACAAATTGTGTTGTCATCTTACCTGCTCTGCAGCACATACTGCCATACAACATTTAAGTGAGGACAAGCTAGTTAAGATACTCCTTCAGCATCACACGGTGGAATCAAAGGTGCACCTGAACTGGTATGTGTTGGGTTTTAAGTCCATACAAACCGTCTACCAAATGACTGCACTCAACATGAGTCCAATTAAACTGTCTTTAGTGCAAGTTGACCTAATAGTCACATCTTTGCAATGTGGGAGGAAAACCAGACTAAGCCCATTTAAGCATGTTGATAACATATAAACTCTACACTGACAATGACTGGGTCAGGTTTTAAACTCAGTCTGCAATAGCTGTGAGGAAACAGGGCTAGTGACACCAACATGATGGCTCTAATTCTGAAAAGCTTGTCTATAACATAATACTGTTGCAATCAATCTTTACAATAGGCATGGTGATGGTACATGGATTTATGAGGCATGTTTTAGTTTCGCAGGCTAAGCTTTGCTTTCATTTCAGATTATACCAGAACAGAATTTTCTCTTCACATACGTATGTTTAAACAATTGTCTGTAACATGTTTTCTTGTAAAATTCTAATTACAAAGTTATGTTGCCACTCACAGACTGAAGCTAAAAGAGATTTTTTTCTAAGTAACACGGGTCTTCTTTCTCATCTTATTTGGTATTCATTTAATGTAGTCCTCTGTAAAAGGATGGTTCTATGTTCTTTTTTTTTTTATTCATAATGATCGACTTAACCTTTCTTGTAACATTCAGTACTATAGAAACTTTCTCATAATCCAAGGATCTTTGCTTCTTTACTTAGGTTCATAGGATGCTTTCCCTCACTATGGAATTTTAGCTCTAGATCAACACAATCAAGCTGGGGGACCTTCAAATCGACAAACAATGCATTTCTTCTGACATATTACTCACTAACTGAAGTAACCACCTAGCAGATTCAATTCAGCTTTCAGAGTGATCTTATTAGCAAATATAAAATGATTGCTGGAGCATAAGAAATACCTGATGGCGTGCAACTACATTCAGAAAGGACTTGTACTTCTAATGTGTAGAAAACAAACCATTACAATGTACTGCTAAAAAGTTACAATGAACAGAGTATAGAAAAAAAACACAAACTAGTCATATCCATGAAGGAACTTAATGTTTTCCAATTTTACTGCAAAATATAAACACTTTACCTCCACAAAGGTGGATAAGAATAATCACTTTGCATTTGGAGTAGAGTCCTTTGCACATTGACAAATAAAACTGATCATCTATTCAATGTGAACTAGACATCTTAAATGCTATCTATCCATCCAATCTTATTAAATTAAAAGAATCAACCAAGGCTGCTGAGAGTTTAATCACTCATGCCCATAGAAAGCAGGTAAAAAGTGCACAAAATATCTTATCATAATAAACACACACACACAACCAATAAACTAAAAACACTGCAAGACAAAGCAGGGTTACTGGGTTAATAAATTAATTAAAAGTTCAAAAGTTACACCCTACTGTAAAAACCCTGATATGTTGGACACAAAATATTTCAGAAAATGTACAACTGGTGTAGGATATTGGGAAAGTTGCTCAGTGAAGTGGAGGGCATAATACAGAAAAAGATGAAACATGACTGAATCTCAATGCTCCCTGACACATTCTGAGATAAGGAACTAACCTTTCAGGCATTCAGAAAACAAAAAAGACAGTGTACATACAGTAAGTGCGATTTTAAATAAACCCTGCACACCGCCTCCAGTATTTTTGGTAGCTTTGTGATTATCTCACTTTATTTATAACTAACAATGTTACCTAGCATTGCCTGGGAAAGCTCTTAAGATAACTAGAGTCAGTTAAAGTGTCATTGGCTAATCGGGTTTTAGTCTAATGATCTGGTGTTATACATTTTGTACAAATTTACCTGTTGCCCTTGAGCATACATGAAAAGTGACAAAGCAAAGTTACCTGATGGAGTTCTCACAACCCCAGACATTTACATGTAAGAAGTTCTAACTTACAAATTATTTCAGATGAAGCACCAAGCAACAATATAATACAAAAAGCATTAAAATGTAACTTACATGTGCATCAAATCCATTCTGCCTCAGCAACGTGACAAAACGGATTATCTCATGTACATGATCGTCATTGTCTGTTTCATATGTTACAAACACTTTCCCTGTAAAACACAACAATAATGTTAGTGCATTAGCAGAACTTCAGTGGGCAGAATAAATATTAAGAAATCAGGCTCACTCATACTCACTCTGTTCCAGTGATATTGGCATGGCTAACTGCTTTCCATTTCTTTGGGGGTCATGTGTTGGAATTTGTGTTCTAACAGAAAAAAAGCAAAAGAAAAACACTCTGGTTAATGTCCAGTAAAACAGATTTAACAAGTGGGAAACATTGGAGGAAACTATTGGCAAAACAAAAGCCCTCCCATTCTTAATCCAGAATTAACAGACACTACATACAAGGTATGGCACTATAGGCATTCCTTCAAATAACACAAGATGTGCATCAAATAACATTTAAAAGATGGGTATTACAAATAAAAATTAGGAAAAACATCCTCTCTTTATTGAAGGAGTTTTAAAATTCATAAACTGCAACTAGCCAGTAATGTATTAGAATGGTGTAGAACTGTCAGTTGTCTTAAGGCTTGGTGATACTGACTGGGGTCAGTATTCATCTCTGCACCTCCGAAACATTAAAATATGGCACTATTAAATGTTAGAGCTTTAACTAACAAAACGTTTTTTATCAACGATCTTATTAGTGATAAAAAAATAGATTTTATTGCACTAAGTGAAACGTGGCTTAGCTCAGATGGCGTTGCTGTTTTAATCGAATCTGCGCCTCCAGATTACAGTTTTACTCGTGCAGACCGCCAGGGAAAGAAGGGCGGTGGCTTGGCAAACATTTACTCGAGCCGGTTAAAATGTAAAGATGTCAATTTTGGTAAGTTCAAGTCCTTTGAGTATCTCGCCGTTGTTATCCATGGAGATTCTCAAGTTCTAGTATTATCCGTGTACAGACCTCCTAAATTCAACGCGTCTTTTTTTAGGAATTCTCTGACTCAGATCCTCAAATGAGTGTCTCCTTAGAATTCCAAGAACAAAACTTAAAAGAAGTGGTGAGGCAGCCTTCTGCTGCTATGCACCTAAAATCTGGAATAGCCTGCCAATAGGAATTTGCCAGGCTAATACAGTAGAGCACTTTAAAACACTGCTGAAAACACATTACTTTAACATGGCCTTTTCATAACTTCACTTTAACTTAATCCTGATACTCTGTATGTTCAATTCATCATAATAACTATTCATGGTGGCTCTAAAATCCGTACTGACCCCTACTCTCTCTTCTGTTTCCTTTTCCGGTTTCTTTGTGGTGGCGGCCTGCGCCACTACCCCCTACTCAAAGCATCATGATGCTCCAACAATGATGGATGGATTAAAAGCCAGAAGTCTACGTGACCATCATCATCATCAAGTCCTTCCGTGAGAACCCTAAATCCAAAGAGGACTGTTTCATTTATGTTAGGTAGAATGCCCAGAGGGGACTGGGCAGTCTAATGGTCTGGAATCCCTACAGATTTTATTTTTTTCTCCACCCTGGCCATTGGACCTTACTCTTATTCTATGTTAATTAATGTTGACTTATTTTATTTTCTTACTGTGTCTTTTATTTTTCTATTCTTCATTATGTAAAGTACTTTGAGCTACTTTTTGTATGAAAATGTGCTATATAAATAAATGTTGTTGTTGTTGGGGTCAAGAAGCCTATTTCAAAATAACACAAACATGAGAATGAATTTCCTGTCTAGGTTTCTCATGCACCTGGTTACTGATATCAAAAAAAAAAAAAAAAAACTACAAATAAAAAATAATTACATTTAGGGATTTATTTAACCTCTGTACTGCTTGTATGTTTAAATCACAACAGGCAAATTTAAGTTCACTAATAGAATGAGGAGGTGAGAATATTTCCTGTGGTACTAAACAAGTTCTGACTTTTCTAAAAGCAAGTTACTGTTCAGTGAACCTGGCCCAGTGAACATACATAAAATTGAGCACTTTCCTAGTGATTGCTCTTTTCTCACTGGCCACTCCCATGAGAGACAGGTCCTTGCCTCATGCCCAAAACAAGGTCAAGTATGTTGACTTATTGGTGGACTGAACTTACAAAGGGAAATTATTAACATAAGGTAAATGTTCATACAGTAGAGCATGGACGTTTAACAAGGCAACCTTTCTTACCCTGCCAAAATCACAATTTCTGGTAAACTCTTCTTTAAGAACCTATAGATTGATGTGAGGATTGGTCACTGTGTAGTAGTCCATGCACTGGAACCTTTGTCAATCACCATTATAAAAAACCCAGTCATTGTTACCTATTAAAATTATAGACAACTGCTGTTGTTTTAAATAGACAAAGGAAAACTGTAACTACTGTATTTATTTCTACTGAGTAGCTCTTACAAAGTAAAGAGATATGTCTTGTGCTGCATTCATACAGCACCATAAGAGACCCCAACCCGCAGAAAGCTATGCACATCATACCTTTGTGTGGAGCCCGCCCCTGGTTTGCAGCATGCTGGATCTGTTGCAAAGAAGATATAACGCAAGAAAAATGTTAAAAATAAAATTCATGAGAAAGATTATTAAATTTAGTATATTGTCACAAAATGGCTCAACATTCATGTAATAGGCAAAAATAAAATGGGCTGAAGGCCCAAAAAGTTTACTTTTCAACCGTATTGCTAAGAAACTGGCTGCATGTATCTACTGTAAATTTTTCTGAGCAGAGAATCACTCTTAACCAGCTACCAAATGACCATAGTGTACAGTAATATCTGTTTTTTGCCTTCCTTATTCCCTTTATACTTTTGAAAAACATATCCTTATATAGTTCTCTGTTTTAGCTTGTTCAGGAATGTATATGACTATTTTCTCTGGACTACCATGTGCTGCTATGCCTTCCTGTTAATACAGAGTTTAAAATTTTCCCTTTTTTTTTTTTTTTTTTTGATACAGCATCATGTATATAAAATCGGGCAAACTTGGGTTGGGAGAACACTGGCCTTAAACCATCGTTCAACCTCCCACAGGGTGTTCTGAGGGAACCATAGAAAAACTATAATGTAATGTCAAAGCTTAGGAGTTGTCTAAACTTGAATAGTCGATACACACAAACAACAAGCTGTACGAGTGCATGTAATAGTTGTATGAATAGCTACAAAAAATAGATACAGAATTCACATATGTATATTAGAGAGAGGGAGGAAGGGAGGGTGAGAAAGGGAGTATGTAATGTCAAAGCTTAAAATGATATTTGATATTAACCATATCACAGTATGCCATGTCAACTGTTTTAAAAGAAAGTCTGATCCTTTAACAATCTCTTTAAAGAGAGGAGGAGACACTTGTTAAACCACCAAGCAGAGATACAGCCAACTCAATTTAGTAACTGCATGATGTTAATATTGCTTCACTGTCAAATGACCTTTTAAAACCCTAAATGATCTGTCAAGGACAGTATACTGCTTAGGTATGTAGGCCTAATGAATATCTATCAGTGAATCAAAGAATGGCTTTATTTTCAAAATGGGTTTCTCCCTACTGTGCAAAGTAAAAAGAAATGATATGCAAACACCTGCCAAGTAAATTGACATGTTTTTCACTAGTGATGTGCTGTCCATAAGGCTTTTTAAATTATGTTTTTTTGCCCAGTACATCTCAACCTCAGCCTTCTTAATTATATGAACTGAGTGCACAGAAAGTCGGCAGCTAATCACAACTGACATTAGTACACGTTTGCAGCTTATATTTTGCTTTCTGTTTGTGCTGTAACTTGAATCTACTGTATAATGCAGTCAATGGCCCTTTGTGGAGAAATGTCAGTAATGTGGCAAATTCTTTTTTTTCTTCACATGCTTCAAGATATAACAGTCTGTATTTTGCCAGTCCTGCTGCTGCAAACACAGTGTCAAGCTCCAAAAATAAAAAATAGTTTGGTGCAGTAATTAGCATTATCCATCATCTACCATCAAGAGATTATGCTTAGAAGGTAGATGAGAGTTCCACTATTTCAGTCAGACTGACCTTCACAAGATGTTCATTTGCATATGTGAGGATGTATATCTATTCAATATATTGCATTGCAAACTTGATAGAATTCCTCCACCATCCAATATTGGCACAAGTAAAAAACTGAAGAGAAACACAATCAAAAACCTGGAGAAAGGACCAGATATAAAAGATTGACATATGTATGTCTGTGTCTAACTGGTTCTACCAACATCTCGTTTTATAGGAATTATGATGTTATCATAGATTTAATAATTGAATCTAAAACCTGCATTTAATATTACTAGGACTGTTTTCTGTCATATAAAACCATATCTAGATTTCATAATCCCCAGATAAACACTACTACTAGACATTCACCTACACCTTTGTTACACTCTGACCAGTCTACTCTAATACTGTTGTGACTGTTTGCTGTAATACCTGTAGTTATGGTTAGTTAAATACTGAATATATTACAGGATTCTCCCATTCACTTTAAGTCCCATCATGGTTTAGCACTGTCTAATCCTGGTAGTTTAACCATCTGTTCATATCCTTTTTCATAATACCGAGTGCTCTGTCTTCTTATCATACCTATTCCAGAATTACATCGCATTTTAGAATGCACACCTTTTAGGGTACATGCATACAGTATACTACACCAGAACCAGTAAAGGCACGCTATAACTAAACAAAACAAAAATCTTTAAGCAAACCATTTTTTTATGGTAACCTTCTAGTTTATGTTCTTTTTCCATTGCCTTTACTCTTACATTTTGCTATAAGATGTTTCAGTTGTATTCTTTATTAGGTGATGTTTTTATCATTCAGTTTAACATAATGTTCTTAGACATCCTGATAGGCACTTGTAAATAAAATATATCATGGCACAGTCATTGTTAAAAAGACAGAATCATTGAAGTAATACCCACCTTAATCTATTCTTGCCTACTTATACTACTTACCTGTTAGATTTTATATACAACTTTCTCTGTATTATTGCAGTGTTTTGCATTTTAAAATTCTTAAAAGCAATCACAAGTGATACTGCAACATCTATAATACCATCCCATACCACTACATCAATTTTTCTTTTTTACTCAATTTTCTTTCATGTCTGCATTACTGTTCTACTTTTTTTCTTGTATTGTTTTGTTACAAGATGATCATTTACACTCATTCCTGCTTGGATAGGATACCAGATCACCACTCACCAAATCAGAAATAATTTACATTAGCCAAATCAAGTATTTTTCCTTCCATGGTCCAGAGTACTAGGAAAACAAATCCATGCAGGGATTGGAAGAAACTCCACACAGTGATGACTAGGCAAACTTGCATACTAGAGCTATTAAAGCAGCATGAATAGCCATCATATGACATGTCTCTCAGATAATATAAATCCAAATGTTAAGTATTACGCAGTTCCAATCCCACAAAAGCCTACAGTAAAAGAAAGCAGCACTGCAGTACTACATCATCTTTGTAGCTGGTTTTGTTAAATAATACCTGGCATCCTGGGAAAGTTGCAATCCTGCCATGTAAACAGCTTCTCAGAAGGTGTTACCGGAGAATTGTTAGAAGCACAACATGCTGGTTGACCAGGTCTATGGAGGTATGGTGTAGGTGGATTAGTGAACACATTTTGGGGCATAGAGTGCAAAGATTGAGGGGGCTCCAGGTAACAGCTATTGAGAGAGGAAAAAGCAGCAGAATTGGAGGTACCATGATGATGGCTTCTCACATAACCATCAAAGCTTACAGATGGGGAAAAGGAGTACAGTGAATTGGCATAGGCTATTCCGGCACCTCGACCTCTGCTGCTGCTACTCAGCCATTCTCCAGCATATCTTTCTGGGCAGCTGGGACAGGCCCACATAGGACTTGGGTAGGGGGCATTGGGTCGGTAACTGCTTGAGCTTTCCACAGACAATTGGGAAAAGGGGTTTAATGATCCTGCCATTTTGCCAGTCTGATTCTTCACGGTAGGAGGTGAGCTAAGAAACTGCTCAGAGTTTGTGTTCACAGTCTCATCATTTTCTTCGGGGAAGTTGCTTGTACTAGAGTTGTCATGACCAGTGAGTTCTTTTGGAAGACTGTAGAGAAAAAAATAAATAAATAAATATATATTAAAATGACAGTGATATTAATAGCAGCATCATTCTACCCACACAGAGTGACCACATTTACACAGAAGATTTAAATTTTCTCTTACATTTTAGAATTGGTTTGGTCACACTTTTTTTGGCCAGCTTGACTGTATTTTGTTGTGCTATACTCTCAGCCAGCTCTTACAGTAAAAGCTTACATTACATACATTTAGTGCACTGTGTAACATACCAGATTTTAACAGGTTTTTCCAAACTATCCACACTTCTTTTTTGTTAATTTACCTTGTACTCTGACTCTGTAATATTTTTATTTTAATCCTCATTATTACCACCACAGCCACAAACTTAAATACAGCTGCTTTATATTGTAATCGTGTGAAAGTTGCTGCTATAAAAGGGGCTGTTTGGGAGGAAACAGCAACACACACACACACAAATATTATGATATCAAGATCAGGTTACTAAATATCATTACCAACTGGCATCTATTAGCCCCCTGTACTTTACCTAGCTTAGATGGATTTTATGTTGAGCTTGCATGTCCTCAGCCTAAATGTGTCGATAGGCTTGCATCCTACCCAACACATCAATCTTAAGAAAAAAAAAGAAAGCTATGAGAAAAACAAATTGCATATGTTCTCATATAATGATTACACAAAGGAAACTGGTTGCCAAAAGATGCATTACTTTCTTTGCTAGCTATAGATCATACAAGCTAAGCCTAGCATTTGTGAATACCTGACAATTATCATTTCTTCTCTCCAAACACAGAAACAAAACTTAATTCTTATCAGAGAATTATTCAGACCACAGCTCTGTTATCTTTAACTTCATGCAGGGTTGGGCTGTACCGGAATAAAAGTACCAGTATTAGGTATTCAGAATTCAGCTCACGGTAGGTTTATAAAGATTCATTCAAAAATGCAGTTAATTTTTGAAATTTAATACTAAATTTTTTAAACTACATCTATGGATTCAATCAACAGCAGTCACAAATATTAATAAAAAAAAATTCCAGAGACTTTAAGAAGCAAAACTTGAATTTGCAGTGCACCAAGCACTATGATGAATACACACGAATGAAGTGACAGGCATAGCTCCAGACATTTCACATATCCTCAGTCTCCCTCCAGGACTCGTTATTTGAGCATTGTTTGCCTCTCATCTCACTTGTTCGCTACATGTGTGGTGTGTGATGCTGGTTAATTGAATGTTCAAGCACTGGGAGATTTGGTTCTAAAATGTTTTCTATTAGGAAGCCTAGCTCTTTCTCGCTTGCCGTCTCTCGTGCAGGAAGCAGCACCATGGCTGATACTAAATGGTCTGCCGCTGATTCTGCTGGTTTCTATTTGTTTTTTTTAAGTGAGTTAAACTCTTTCAAAAACCTTTTTCTCTTTACCAAGTTTTATAAAAGTGATTGTTGTTGCTTTACATTTATTTTTACTTTACTGAGTAGCAGTTAAGTAACTGATGTTTTAAGCAGCAGTGCTACAGATGCAGAGGAAGTGTAAAACAGTTTGCAACAGGTTGCCAATTCTGGCTATTCCGTTTGGCTTTTAACATCTTTAATCTAATTACAGTCAGAAACGGGTAATAAAGTTAAATATGGATTTGAACGGTGATCGGTAGTTACAACAGGGATTCTTAAACCTTTTAATCTAAGGACCCAAAATAAAACTGTTATTAGGACCCAAGAAGAGAATTAACACTAGAATCCCTGAAGCCTACGAAAAAACTCATAATCCCAGCCCACCTTAAATCCGTTTGCACCTCTCCATCAGCATCTTTTGTTTTGTAAATGTGTCGATCAGCACAAGCAGCTTGCTATCCCATCCCAGTTAGGGTACGACACTGACATGACATGACAGCTTGGGTGGTGCAATGGTAAGAACTGCTGACTCGTAATTGAGAGGTCACCAGATCAAATCCGAGCGTGACTGTTTTGAGTAGTGAGCTGATCTTATTGTTACTATTATAGAATAAAAAAATACATTTGATTTGAGTCTGTAACAGCCGGTGTAAATTTATGATACTTGTAAAAGTTTGCATTTTTTGTTTTTAATTCAGTTTTATTTTCTCAGTCATGGTCACGCTCCCCACCAATCTTACACTGCTGTTTTCAAATAAACATGCACTATAACAGAGGTGAACTCAGATGAGGATTCTACATCAGAGAAAGAGGACAGAAGCCCTTCCCGCAGGAAATGTCAACTCATACATAAGAACAAAGAAGCTGCACCAGGCATAAAGGTGAAAGAATGCACCGTTTGGATGCAGCCAACAGGTCGGGCGTCATCCTGCCAATCACGCCAGCAACTCCAAAAAAAAAAAAATAAAAAAAAAAAATAGATGTCTGACTGACTGAAGTGCCACCTTCAGTACACGAGCAATGGTATAAGAATGCAGTCAGACTTCTTTTTTTGGGCACATACACCGTCCAGATCTAAACATTAGCATGGAGAGTCGCTCGCATACTGAGGAGTCTATAGCTGCAGACGGAAGCTGCCGTCGCACTTTCCATGGCATTACATGTGTACTTTGTCAGCATGCCCTGCCTTATAGACAGCTCTGCTGTCTGTTTTTGCTTTCAAACAGTGCCATCTTTCACCTTTACGCCTGGTGCAGCTGCTTTGTTCTTATGTGTGAGTTGATGTTTCCTGTGGGGAGCGTGAACATGACAGAGAATAAAACTGAAAAAACAAAACAAAAAAACGCAAACTCCAGGTGGCCAACAAGCTTCTTCCAGCTGTAGTTCCAGTCCTTCCATACTCCGGGTCTCACAGCTGGGTAAGGGCTCCGCCCGTCTGCCACAAGAGAATCAAGTATGGTCATTTAATAGGAAGATCTCTTAGACAACGGGTTTGTTAATATTTTAGTTGTTTTCTATTATAGTTCATGCATATGCACACAATTTAGATTCTACAATCATTAGTATAAAATGCAAATCATTAACACGAGAGATCACTCAGAAGACATCATCCCTCTAAAATGCTAAAATTGGCTTTCCAACCTTACCAGAGCAATGTATACGCAATGATGATGGTGAATTTAAAGGGAATTTAAACATCAGAGCAGTAAGAGTTGTGACAATTAGTTTTTCAGATGACAGTTTCAAATATTGGAATTGTACCAAGCAATAAGTGTATTTATTAAAATGAACATTAAAAGCCTAACAACCACTGTTCTCACTGCTATAATCGATGGGAAATGCCTGGTAAAAGAAGACCCACTGCTAGTTCTTCCCCTCCTTCATGTCACACTGCCTGTATTTCCCTCTCTTTTATTCTTCCCAATTCAGCAAGAACAACTCATCCTCTACCTATTGTCTTGAACATATTCAAGGTTTATGGAACGTAGGGGCCTTCTTCCTGTTTCCTTCGAACGGGTTTCTGTCAATCAAGTATCTAGCATGACATATTGGGAATGCTCGGACAGAAAAGTGATCTCCAAAATATTCACATTGATGAAGTTATTCTGGGTAGTTTAAGACCAACTGAAAGCCATGTCCGCACAGATGATCATCTTTAAGTATGTCATGTGGAATTTCCAGCTTCTGACGTTTAACATTTATGTGTGCCTATGTGATTTGTACAGTTTTTTTTTTTTTTTTTAAATGGACATGGGACTCAGTCAGTCTTAAACTACTAACAACTATCAATGACAACATTTTGAAAAGCACTTTTATTTCTGAGCATTTCCAATATGTTGTCAATTTTTCTTAAATAGCAGCAACAGTGCTAAAATACCTTTGGCAGTCTACCATCTACAACCAGGAAAAAAGTAATCCACAGAAAAGGATTAACCAATAGGAACAGGTTAAGTCTTTGTCTTAATTGGAAAGTAATGAAAAATTATGAAAAGAGGCATTGGGAAATAAATAAAATATCCATTCGGAAAGGTCACATTGTGAAATAAAAACTTTCTTTAAAAATAAGGCCATTGTGAAATAAAACCTGAAATAATAATAATAAAATAATCATTTTGTATTTCATAATAGATTACTTTTTGTAATAATTAGAGGACAAACTTTTATTTAACTATGTGTTTTTTTTCACAATTTGTTTACAAATATATTGTATTGTTAGATGGATATACAGGTATACTTATCTATTCCATACTTGCCATTTTATTTACTCATTTTCGCACAAATGGTATTCCACAATTAAATAAACTCAGTGAACCCTTTATCGCAGGTAGCTGGGTGTGGTCACCAATCAGCCACCTACTTAAGGAGCCGCCGCCCTGCAATCAAGGCTGGAGTCGGGTGAGGAGGAAGACAAGGTCGTGGCAGAGGAGGCGAGGAGAGGCCCATGTGTTTGTGTGTGAAGACAGTGGCTAGTGAGAGCCTAGACTTTGGGGAACTGGGGGTTTGGTGGCGGTGCACTTGACTTTGTAATTGTGTAAATAAACGTGGGTGATGGAGCAAATGGTGTCCGCCTGTGTGTGTCCGGGCCGCTATCTTTCACACCTTATATCTCACTATCACCTAAAAGATAATCCACACAGAGTTTTTGACAGAATAGGTACCCAGCAGCTTAGAAAATTAATTGTGCCATTTAACTCATCCACGCCACATTTTGCTCTTTAACACTGGCTTGTATACACATACTCCCTATTGTCTTCTTTGAAACCTCAGCAATGACAATTTTTCAACCAAACAATACCTGCCATTAAATTTCAGTCCCATTCAAATAATCACACAATGCTATACATGAAAGCATAATTAAAGTGAAACCCAAGACAAATCAATTGTTCACTGCCAGCTTTAAATCTGTTTTAAGACATAGCTTAATACAGCATTCTAAACCTACTTAATCTAATTCAGGATCACGGGTGTCCATATCCTAATGTTACAGCACTGGGTCCAAGGCAGTAATTAGCCCTGTATAGGGAACGAGTCAAATCCAAGTGTCCATTCATACAAGCACAACTCCAATATGGAATTGCCAATCTGTTTAGCCAGCAGTTCTTTACGGACATGGGTGATAAATACATGCAGACACGGGAAGAATGTGCAAACTCTACCTTGAAAATGACTGGGTTTCAAACCCTGGAAATTAGACCCGAGGTCCTCTTCTACTGTGCAGTCCAGTTAAAAAAAAATGCTCTAAAGATAATAGGCCATTCAGTAAATATAGCTCCTATTCACCTTTGTTAGAGGTTTGAGACAGATTACTTGGCAATAAATATTTTCTTGTCCAAACTGCAAAAAGTGAGTTACTCATACCCTTACACACATTAAAAACACAAGCATCATGTGAGGAGCTTTAATTATTCAAATACAGATCCAGGCCTTGTTTACATTTAAGATGAATTCATATCCATCTTCGTACCAACATCTCTGAGGAACAGCACAAAACATGATTCAAAGCTGCATGTATTGTGCTTCAATATGTGTACTCTGCCACTGTCTTGTTAATCAGGGAAATAGGATGGGTAGTGAGCTTTTATACCTTTACTTAACTGTTTTTCAAGAAACTCGCCATTAACTTACAAAAAAAAAAAAATCATTAGAGTTGACTTAACCTGATATTTTCAAAATAATAATGTAAAGAAGACTGAGGTGCCACTGGAATGGACATGGGTTGTTATTAATTATCAGAAAGTCACCAGCTTTCTGCAGATCAAATCAGCACTCGCAAGTGGCAGGAAGAAAACCAGCAAGAAATGTATTGGGGGCAGTTTTTATTTACTCATAAAAATAAGCTAATCTATTTTTACCACAATGTTAAAAATCAATTTATATTTAATTTTACAATTTATAAACTTTTAGCTATGGTACAAATTTCATAAGATAATGGGCCATAGTTATAGAGCTGTTGGTTAATTGGATGTATGAGAAGGTACTGTAGCTAACTAAGAACTTTTCTGTATGCTATATTTGTAGGGCTGTGTTTTGGCAAGAATTTTGCGATACAATAAGTATCATAATACAGGGGTTACGATTCAATATATTGCGATATATTGCAATTTTTTTAAATCTAATTTTAGGAAAAACTATCGTAGTGTAAAGCACACCACTATATGCATAAAATCTGAGTTAAAAAAAAAAAAAGAGTTTACTTTTTTATGCACTTAGAACAGTGGGATCTGCAACTGCTTTTACCACAGTCCTTATAACTTCAGACATCATAGCAATACCTTTTGTGTAATCTGAGGAAAGGAATTAAGATCTGACATCTGTGGTGGAGCGATGGGCGCTGAGTAGGCTCCTGTCAATCACGGAGACTCCACTGCATCCACTGAATAGTATCATCTCCAGATTGAGGAGCGGCTTCAGCGACAGAATACTGTCACTGTCCTGCTCCACTGACAGACTGAGGAGATCGTTCCTACCCCATAATATATGACTCCTGAATTCCATTTGGGGGGTAAACGTTAACACGATACAAGGTTATTGACTGTTATACCTGCCTTACACTCTCCACCATGCACTTTTTAACTTGCACTGCACTTTTATTGCTCTTTAATTAATATTGTTTTTATCAGTATGCTATTGCTGGAGTATGTGAATTTTGCCTTGGGGATTAATAAAATATCTATCTCACTAAGAAAATCACTGTACTTTTTGATCCTGCTTTAAAGGTTCACAGTATGCCACACTATGTTTCAAGCAGTTATTTAAAAAATGCATAGCACTGTAATCTGAACAAGGGAATTAACATTTGCTTACAGTATGTCAGTAAAAAATAAAAGGGCTTGCAGGATTCTTTAGGTAAACAAATTGAGAAAAAAAAAAAAAAAAATCAAACAGTGTTACAAATAAATTCAGACAGAATGTATTAAATTATGCTTTAAAGGTTCACATTCTATTGTAGTATGTAGGACATTTTTAAATTTTTTCAATCTGATGTGGTTAATAAAAGAAAATGCACTGTCCCTGTAACATCCAACATCATAACACTATATTTTCTGCAATCTGGAAAAAGGAACTACATATGCCTATATCAGTGAAAATTAAAACTGCTTACAGGATTCCTAAAGTAAATATTAAACAAATGTAAGAAAATACGTATATACTGATAGCAAACATTTTTAGATCTTAAACTTGGATTGCACGTGTTATTACAGTTTGTATGTATGTCAGTGCTTATTTTTTTTTTAATATCAAGGTTTTTTGGAGAAGGATAAGCTGCTCAACATGCCCAGCTTTCAGAGCACTTCTCTGCAGTAACAATGTCTCCTGCAGTGGAGCTGAGAGATTCCAGTACCTTCATTTTTACCTCCTCGTACAACTTGGGCACAGCGATGTCAGTGATGTGTTATCAGGATGGTATGGTATAACAAGGCTCCATTGCATTCACCATATTTCATAAGCCTTCACTCTCTAGAACACTCAGAGGGCGCATATCTTTGCAAATGAAATAGAGTATTGACGGAGTTATTTTGTTTGCACGAGTTGAGGTCTGTTTGCTAACTTCGGTTTGTGAACTTGTTCGATTAGTGAGTTGAGAGGGACCCAATTTAATGCTTGCTGTTTGCTGCTCCTGTATCTGTACATCAGAATGGTGTCTTGCTAAGTGTGCTCTCAGATTCATTGTGTTCCCCGAATATTCGATTTTGGCATGGCACAATTTGCAGACAGCATGGCTCTTTTCAATCTCCTTACTTCCTTCTTTATTGTGAAAGCCGTTCTAACTCCTCTGGATTCAGCCATCGGTTGTCGTGTTAATAGTCAGCTCGGTTTGTCATTAAACGATCCACATTGCCCGCCAGATCTGCTTGCCTGAATATTGAAAGCCTACATACATCAACCCTTACATTATTTCCTGTCTCAATTTATGTTACGTTAACTGCTATCTTGCGATCGGGGGTTTAAACACAACGCAAAATTAACTGTGTGCCTTGAATCTTTGAATGTAAACTAGTCACTAAAAATTGATACTGTGTTTTTGAGAATTGATGCACTATCAAAAAACGTAATATTGCAATACTCAGGTGTATCGATTTTTTTTTTTACACCACTACATATATTTGTAGGTTTGTGCACCAAGGGCTAATATTATTGGCAGGCAGTGTGGTGTGCTGGTTACGGCTTTGGACCTAGGACTATAAAACCCTGAGTTTGTGGGTTCAAATACTGCTCAATACTCTGTGACCATTAGTATATTACTTCACCTTCCTGTGCTCCATTTGGAAAAACAAAAAAAATGTAACCAATTGTATCTAAAGATATCGTAAGCCACCTTAGATAAAAACATCAGTCAAATAATATGTAATATTATTAATATTATTATTATTAGGTGACTGGAGCTACTTACAGTCCTGCATTAGATCAATTTCTGCTTTCCCTAGTGACTTGGATTTTAGTGATGGTCATCGCAAAATACAATGTTGCAGGAAAGTATTTTTTTTTCTCTAATTCTGGAAGTGTGTGGTGAGAGGTCTGTGATGACCCGTGTTTTTAAATAAATAATCATGTCCCGGAGCTCAGATCTGGCATGGTTGACTGGAGTGCTTGGCTGATCGCGCATTAATGTGCAAAAGTGAGTGGGTCAGTCAGGTGCCTCATTCATACCTTGAAGGAGGCAGAGTATCACACCCACGCCCAATCAGGCCATAGAGAGGAATTGAACAAATGATGAGAACAAAAAGAGGGTCTCGTCCATTTTGAGAGATGGATGTCTGAGATGGAACCCCATTAGCATTTTCCTTTTTTCCCCATCCTGAGGTATCCTGTATTTATACAACCTGAGCATACAGCATATGTAAGTACTGTATATATCAGCATGACCTGAAGAAAAATGGGTCAGAAAGAAATAGAAAAGACAGCTAAAGCTTCATCTAAGTCTAAACAGGCCTCAAGTTCAAGTTCAAGATCAAGATACGGCCTGGCAGACTGACCTGGAACAGACAGGCGAAGTAATGGATCTCTCTGGACCTGATGAAGCAGCATTGCCTCCAGCTGAGAGTGAAAGTGCGAGTGAGTCGTGCCAGGAGACCTTGTTGATTCCAAAAAGTTAATTTAAACTGAAAATGTCCCTACTTTCCGCACTGTCAACTACCCACTGCGAGCCAGCGGCACTGACTCCGACAGGGCTTGCTACTCCACTTGCTAAGCTCAGAGAAGACAGAAACAAACAGACCAAGCCAAAGAAAACAATTGACGTAATGATCACCGCAATAACTACCACACTCAAGGAGGACATAAAAGAGATAAAGATCAATATAAAGAAGATCACAAAGGATATAAGGAAAGATATAAAGGACATAAACATGACAAACAAGATGCTGTTTCAGGATATTAAAGACATGGAGAAACGTTTAAGTAATCGTTTTGAGGCAACCTTTAAAGGTATGCCAGAAAAAATACAGGAAATGCGAGTAAGTTTGAAAATAAAAATTCTGAGCACTTGATGCTCAGCATGAAGATATTAAGCAAAATGTTCATGACTCATATTGAAATAGTTGAATAATTGGCTTCTGTCGCTGAAGAAAAAGCAACGGCTACTAAATCCAAATGCGAAGTGCTTAGAGACAGACTAGTTGTGTTGGAAGATGGATATAGAAGAAATAATATCAGAATTTAAGGTCTCCCAGAAAACCGCGAAAGCCCAAACCCAGTGAAATTCATCGCTGAATTATTCTTTCAAATAATCGGAAAGGACTTCAAATGAGACACCGGGATATCAGCAGCTTACTGCATACGTGGATTGAACACCTCAAAACCAAGAAGTCTCATTGTAGGTTTCAATTAATTACAATCTAGAATGAATCTGACATATTTTCTCAAACTGAAACAAAAGATTACATTTGAAAATAACCACATTTGCATTTTTCCTGATTTTTCACCTTCAACAGCTGCTAAAGGTGCTACATTTTACGACATTAAACAGTGCTTATGTAAAGCCAAAATTAAATACATCCCTTTTGTATCCTGCTAAACTGAGAGTGGAGACTCAAGGCAAGTTCCACATTTTTAGTTCTCCAGATGAAGCAGAAAAAGCTAAAAAAAAAAAAAAAAAAAAAAAACTGATCCCGACATTCATTGAAATATGATTGGGAGTCACATTGTGTCCTAGCAAAGAAATATCCTTCCTTGCTACTTTAATGTTTTAAGTACAGTTATAATTATATTAGTATATGTATGCTTGTGTGTGTATGTATGTGTATATGTGTGTACCATTAGTCCAAATTTAGTATTCACTTTCTTAAATAGCTCCAGAGTGAGGTGGGTTTTGGGTGGGTGCCAGTGGAGGGTTTCTTCTTCAGAATTTGAATATGAAAATATCTTCCCCTTTTTTGTTGCTTTACTATCTGTTTGACATCAACAAAAATTGATTACAAAGAACTTTTAATATGATCACAGTATTCAGTGATTTTTTTAATATTGATATTCCAAAAAAAGGTAAATAACAAACTTTATTCGTTTATGTGTGAATAAACGTTTACTTACACAATTAGCACACATTTTACAAAATCATAATTTTAATGTTCCCAGTTGATTTTTCTGCATAGAGTACTTATTGCATAATGATATAAACCAGTAAAACAAAATTCAACAAAGTCCTACCAGGAATAATGACAGTGATGATAGTAGAATTTTCTATATTATCTCAAGTTATTATTTGCTGTCCCTCAATCACTGTGATGACAACTTCAGTTGTGTCACTTCATATCTTTTTAACTTTCTCAGAGTAGCAGGCTAGATTCTTATGAACGGCACACACTATGTCTTGCTTCTCTACCCTTCACCACAGGCATTTTCTCTATTAGTATCTTGCCTGATAGCCTGCCTTGAATGGGACACACACAAAGTCAATCAACATCATAATGAAATGGTTAGTGGGGATTCACCACTTCTATTAAGACTATTTATAAAGATCACAAACATATACCAAGGTAA
This sequence comes from Polypterus bichir lapradei, assembly GCA_026402145.1. Lineage (NCBI taxonomy): Eukaryota > Metazoa > Chordata > Cladistia > Polypteriformes > Polypteridae > Polypterus > Polypterus bichir. The sequence continues at coordinate 14,315,839 of JANRMT010062831.1, read as the reverse complement.
TCTGCAGTGTAGATAAATACTATGTGCAATTTAAAGTGTAAAAGTGAACCAATGAGAAAGGGAAATCATTAGCCATAGCTATGGGCATGTGTCCAAGTGGTAAAATATGAATCTAAAGGGGACAGCGAACATTGCTGCTCGGTCAGTCTCAATGACAGTAGAATATAATCAACAATGGAATAACACTGATATCTACGCCACCACAATTTTATAAACATGGCGTTTACCATACATTCCCATTGTGAATCTGATTCAGTGGTACATCTCATTTTATGCTACATTTTATATCAAGGAGTAAATTATCACTTATTTCCAAATTGTATGTTTAAAACCTGAATTACAGTAGTCTGGTTATTTTTTTTACCAGTGTGATGGAGCATTTTATTAAACTTTGTGTATTGGTTCAGTATACTGTGCTGCACTACTGTAGTACTTCATATTATGAGTTGACAGTGGCACAAAGAACTTGGATCAGATTCTTACTGACCCATTAAAGAACTTTACATCATTCAGTTTTTTAAATAAGGAATTATGACAAAGAAGTCAGAACAATATAAAATAAGATTACATTTTTGCTGTTCTGACAACTGTAATATTGAAAATAGAAAGGTATAGCAGCCACAGTGGAACTGCTTTAAATATTAGTTCTGACTATGTGAAAGCAATTTCAAGAGGCAGAGAAGTGTGGGAATTTCCATGGATCCCCGTTTTATTTTGGTATACCTTGCACACACTTATTGGGTTTGGTCACACAGAAGTACATAAATAAGCCGGTCAGGACAGAACTGGATAAGTACAGAAGACAGTGTAAGGAGGTAAAACAGTAGCTTTTGCTGATTAAATAAATGCAAGTAGGACTTATTCAGCCATATATATATTTTTTTTTTCTGATTAGGTAATAAGGAACAGTACTTAGATTTTTTAGAATTGCAAAACGGTCAGTGGGACAAGGCTCTCCCCTGTCTGCATCACATATCATTAAATACTCTGAAGACTTACTTTCACAACAGAATTTAAATCAAATTGATTTCATAGCCTGCTGATTGAACTTAACACTATATAGCTCCTGTGTTTTCTTACCTGAGCCTTAATGTGTTTATAAATGCAAAATAAGTCTAAATGCAAAAAATAGTTTCAACCTCTTGCCTGATAATGCACACTGAAAACAATACTGTTTAAATCGAGGGAGAATTCACGAAGGCCAAAAAATGTATGAATGTTGTAGACAAAATTTTCTCTTCACTGTGGAAAAACAGACACACACAATGGTGTTCAGTCCAAAAAAGTTTAAAATGTCTGTGGCCACTATGAAAAAATCAAAATTTTTTAAAAGCCTATGAATGGTTCCAATTTGAGAGCCAAGGCCAGAATATAAAATTTTGATATATACATAAAAATGTTTTGTCTGGCATGAAATAAAATGTTTGGTACATATAAAGAAAAATCTGATTTAAATCAGTAAAAAATGGCAAATATCTTAAAAGGTTCTGAATGAATTATTGATGCTGAATTATTATTTACCCTAGTTGATCACTGATAAATCATGAATGCTGAAGTGGCTTGTCCAACTCTCCTTCACTAGGAAAATTAGTATGCTCCTCAATAGCTTGCTACCACTTTCCAATAATATCATCCCCAAGTTTGAGGATGACTTCAAATCATAATTTTTGTAGACAGGAAAATCCAAGAGGTGCAGGGTGCGGCAGCAAAAGCTCTAATTAACCTCACAAAGGATTCCATCAACTCTGGGATATTCTGATAAGATTCAAGCATTCTTCCACATTTATCACTATTCTAAGGCTACTACAAACGGAAATGGCTACAACGGAGTGATCAAGGGCGCAAAGTGATCAAGTCGGAACAGGACGTCACAGTTTCTGTTTACTATCAACATATGCAGGTCCTATAGGATCGATGTGCGTGCTTTGATGTCTGATGAATGGTTCGATGCGGTGAAGCAAAATACCAAATACAAATGCATTTGTGGTGCTTTTATATTTAAGCGTCGCATATTCCCCATTGTAATAATCTGTGCTGTCTTTTTTTTTTTTGCACCTTCACAACAGCATCAAAATGTACAGAAGCATATTTGAGCCACAGAGAAAAAAAAATTAGGGACACAATGAAATAGTCTATTTTGTGATTAAAGTGGGAATTTCGACTTTAATCTCATAGTTTATTTTGTCATTAAAGTAGAATGTCATTATCATCATCTTAAAACTGACCCAGCTGTTAATCGCTACATGCTTCTGGGGCTTCCTCCTGAACTGACAGCAGTGGCAAGCAGCAATTGCCACACAGAACACATTAAATGTACGATAATCCAGCTCTCTGCACATTTAGAATCCTTATTTCACTTTCATGATGAAAATGCATTAAGGTATGTATATTATATTTTACAGATAAATCGTTAACTTCATTTAAATAATGAATACTATCAATAATTACACTAGGGTTGTAGCGTCCCTCGTGCTCCCTGCCTGGAGTTTGTAGGTTATCCTGGTGGGTTTCCACAGTGTGCTCCGGTTTCCTTCCAAAGACATGAAGGTTTGGGGATTTGGCAATGCTAAACTGACGCTATTGTAGGTGTGTGCTTGTATTCACCTTGCGATGAGCGGATCCCCCATCCAGGGATTGTTTCTGCTTCGCACCCAATGCTTGCTGGAATGGCTGCATCCCTGGACTGATGATGTAATCATTACACATCCATTCTTTTCAGAGATATTGTGGCAAGGTGTCCTTGGAATTTAATGGATGTTTCGGGCAATTCACAACACAGTGAAGCAAACATTTTCCCTCCATGATGCTATCTCTCACTGTCACCTGGTGGAATTTTCCAGAATTACATGAAGTACGCGTGCAAGTATAAATAGTACAATTCTTGAGTAGGACTAGTGTCCACAGACACACGCATCGCGTCGAGTGAAGTATAAACCCGGCCTAAGAGAATGTAATTGACGTTTCTTTATGCTGATGACTCTTATTTTTACTGAAGGACACCAACCTATTCTAAACCTCTTTCCCAATGTCTGTCTGGGACTGACCCTCAACACTGGGAAATCCAAGGTCCTCTAGAAAGTTTTTTCTGGCTTGAAGACTAACCTCCTAGAAATAAGGATTTCTGGTAGAACTCTGGGACTTACTAACAACATTACTGGGCCCAAAAGACAACAAAAGAAAAAAGTTCAACACTGCATTGGCTGTGGTAGCAGCTCATTCATGAAACTAAATAAGGTAGCCAAGGTAGCAGTCTATAAGGTTGTCTGATATTTTCCAGTATGGTAGTGAGACTTGGAATACCTTAAAAGAAATGATGAAAAACATCTAAACGCTCTTGGAAGAGTCTATCAACTGACCTTGCAGAAGATTCACTGCGAGGATGACAATGACAAAAAATACTGAAGCTATTCAAAGTGGCTGACATATCAGACAACTTATTTGTTCAACCAAATTCACAAAACACTCAGTGGCCAGGTGAAGAAAATCAAATATACCCTTAAGGCCTTTCTTATAAAAGATCTAATCAATAGTATTACCTGAACACTCTAATCACAGTTAATACCTAACAAACCCAAATGATCATTTCAGTCTGAATCATCCAAAACACTGGAACAGGAGAAAAGGGATAAGTACCCGATAAGTAGCAGCTCCCAAACAGAGTCTCCTAACCCCACTATCCCAAGATCTGTCAAGTACTCAACTCCTTGGGCTCACACAGGTAACCTTGCTGGGCATGATTTTCACTTCAATCTATACTTGAGAAAACCTAAACACAGTAAATCTCATTCATAAACACATGTTCAGAAAACGAAGAAAAAGTCCCTCCTTCCAGGTAAACCACAATGCCTAGAATACAGGCTTTATACACTGTGACTGTTGTGGGCTAGGTCTGGTTCTAAGGAACTAAGTTCACACTACAGCTTTCAGTGCAGTTTACAGGAATCCTTTTATATCATAAAGCCATTATTTGGTATTAGACCCTTTAGGGTCTCATTAAAACAGAAAATGCAAGAAAAAAAGCATACAAAAGTTCTTTGAGGCCACAAATAAAAATTGTAATACTTTCATATTGTTGTCAATTAAGCATTCCCTTTTTAAAGGTCCTCTCTCAAGACAAATGTGGAATTTTTCTACTAAACACTGTACCTTTCACCAGGATTCCAGTGTAACATCACGACTACTCAAACTCAGGATACATTGATAATTCACAACTGTCCAAATTCCACACACCTGGAAAACAAAGAAATTTCACTGTTAAAAGACACTCATATAATTCTGAATTTTTCACTCTTTATGACCAAAACACCCTCAGCTATAACTTATGTGCAACTTAAAGAAATCAGATACAGTAGCAAATTACTTGTCAAATTCTCAATATAGGAATATATGTTAGGTACAACAAATGCAGGGAGGTTTCTGGTAAATCTTAAAAAATGTGTATAAATTCCCAGAAGGCTAGTATTGTATCATCCATCTTTAACGTTGTTTCTTGCTTCATCATTTCTTCCTTTTCACCAGTATCACCGCAAGTGGTTGATATGTTCAGGCATCAGTGGCATTCTGGTATTTTCTGTCAAAACCACATCAGTTTCAGTTTTTGGTCTAAGTAGGTCTTTGAATTTAAAGTAGTGACATCATCTAATATGACAGAAGAAAAACATTAAAAAATTTGTCTTCCTATTGTACACAATGGTTTCAACTTAAAATGTTAGTTAGCAAGACCGTGCAATTTCAGGTACTTGGAGAAACTGAATTACAGAAGGATTCTGTTTGGTGTGAAAAGCGTTTTTTACATGATCAGTTAAAAAAAAGCTTTCCTCTTAAAGATTTTATATTACAAACATAATGTAATAGAAACTAAAGAAACCTATTCAAATGGATTAAACATTGACAGTTTAAAAAAACAGTGATCCTGCCCTTATTTGAAAGGGTAAGTTTGTGAACACACATGCGTGCACGATCAGCTCACTGCAAGTTAAGCTCACTGCCTAAAAAAAGGCTCCAGGTGATAAAACAGTTTTGCAATCAATGTCATTAAATTTAATTGCAAGACGTGGATCATCCTCAATCACAAAGAGGTGGATTGGCTTTGAAAAGACTTACATTGCTCAAAAGAAAGCAATCTGCAAACTACATCAAAAATCAGTTGCCGTTAAAGACAGCTTGATAACCAAATTGTTTCATCACCTGCAAACTAACCATCACATAGAATATCAAGAATACAAAAAGCTTCAGGGGTCAGGTGTCCACAACAAGTCTAAATCACCCAAGGGACAAGCACAAATACACACTCAGCAAATTTTAGCAGAATCATTTTGCAAAAAAGTGCCATACCATAAGAAAAGCAACAGATGGCACGATATAACAAATGTCACCAATTACATCACAAAACATACAGTGCCAATTCAGGCGGTTGAGAGGGATGGTTTCAAACAACTTCAGAATACTTTAGACCCAAGATACACAACTTCAGGCCAAAAATATTTCAGTCAAACAGCTCTACCTAAATTGTATGATTCATGTCGCCAAACTCCGATGCATTAACTGCAGAAGCCTTCACATTTTGCAAAAACAACATATTTATGGTCAAGCTGAATATCCAAGCCATACCTCGACAGTGCATTTCATTGATGAAATCTGGCAGCTGCAAAGCTACTTTGAAAACATCCCGTTTTCCTGAAGAACACACCGGCAACATAATTGCAGAAGGTGTGAAAGATGGTCACTGTGAGAAGACCATATGGTTTGCATTACAACAGACAGCGGGGCAAATGTTGTCAGTGTACTCTAAATTAACAACTGGTGGTTGCAGTTTCTCCATTCTTTTTATCCAGTGAACTACTGTTATTGATGACAGACTGCCTATTTCGAAGTGTGAATCTATTGTCTCAAGGTGCCACCATTATAGTACAATAGTGATGACACAGCATTTTATACACTATTCAGTGACGAAGCATAAGTCAAGTGTAAACATAAAAGTAGACTAGGTAGTGTTTTCCCTGGAAATCTCAAGTAAAAGTATAACATGCCTGCCTAATACTTTAGTTTAACAATAATAATAACTAAAGTAACTTAACCTTGTAATTTTTCAGGTGCCTGCACAATATCGTCACCTAATAAAATTGACCTCAAATTGTAAGTACATTGTTCAGTATTTTCCTATACTGTCATAAAAATTATAGCAAATTTATAATTTTGAGGCTATATTGCCCACCCCTGATACTTATGAAATCATCACCCCCCTCATTGTAGCCGTCACACAAAGGTCATTTGATATGTTAATAAACCTCTGATGCAGAATGGAAACAGTCTGAGCTGCCGATAGGGTTAGTAGTAGAATAAAAAAGCCTCAACTGAACCCTCTGTCAGTGTCACCATGGTGCAAGCTAGGAGTGGATGGCCTAAAGACCATATGTTGGTATAATTAAAGATTAGATACCAGTATAACACGTTTGTATTTGTTTTATTTTTTTAAGCAAATAACAAATGTACAAATGATTAACTGTGAACACTAATGAACTTCTTAAATATTGGAATGCTCATTAACATTCTGCTACTCAGATAGATTAGATAGAAGGTATTCACATCTCTCAAATTAATTAAAGTACAGTTTTTCACTCAGTTACTTGTTCATACTACTAATGCTGCTGCCAGCAAACGAAGAATAAGACATGGCTACCTTCCAGTTTGCAACAAATTACTAATCAGGTTGAACTGCACAGCACTTACTGCTCTTTTTTTATACAATTAAAATACAACACCATACACAGACATTACCTTTAAGACATTTACACATTCACAGAAAATCAGATATCCTATTTCCTTTTACATATACAGATTTACTCATCTGTGTTGAATATCTGTATCCACAGGTTTTCTACTATCTTTAGGATACCAGTAAAATGTTTTTTCATGAATTTCATTTTATACCATGCCTGTTCAGGTACAACATGTTACTGGCAAGGCAGCTGTAGATACTGGCACCACTTTTAACTTAACAAAATATAGCTTATGAGAAAAGCTCAAAAGGCATCTCACGAGTAACTTAGGGAATGTGCAAAAGTGAAATTGTTTCTTGCTGAGAGGAGGGTGCAGGGGGAAAAGGGCACGCTTTCCTTGAGGCTCTGCATCCACAGGAAGGTTGCCATCTGTCAATGCCCTTGTTGATAAGAATGCACTCATTGGTCTCAGTAGAGCTTACCACGTACCAGTCATGGTCCAGATGACTGGAGTATAAGTTACCAGGCAGTGGGGTCCATAAGTTCAAGAGTAAGGCTCATAGCAATCTGGTTTGAACTGGGATACCCGAGATGCCCATAACTGGCATTAACAACCTTCTTGAACCTGAGAGACATATGACCCAGATGGCTGGGAAAATAAGGACACATAACAAAGGTAGCAGCAAAAGATGTGCATGACGCAGTTTTATTTAAACAGTGTCCTACAAAATAATATGCAGTGCAGTTAATCTAATTAATAAATAATTCCCAAAGAAATAAATGCTTCATCATTGGGTGTTTTAATCAGTTAATAAGTAATCAATAAATAGTTCAAAAGAATAAAAACAGGAATAAGAAAATCAGAGGAATTCAATCAATTGCATCTCACACTGTTCTAAGCTTCTGTGTTTCCCTCCGATTCTTTTCAGCCTCTGCTTATTTGCCAGGTTTGCTCAGCAGCAGCACAGACACCAGCAAGCATGGACAACCCTTTGAACAAGCTTGCATCCCAGCCATCTCAGTTGGTCACCGCTTGGGCATTCAAGCTAAGCTCCATCATCCTACGACCTTCGCATTAAAATCCATAGGATGATCTCCTGAAGCCCTCCAGTAACAAAACATCCCTACCCCATGAGCATTGTACCTCTCACTCACCATGGAGCCAACTTCTGAATGCCAAGCATCCTACCCATTACACCGGCTTGCTTGCCCAATATTCTTTTCTCTTGACAATAAAACACTCAACTTTGATTTTTCTCCCTATTTTCTTTCTTACATCTTTCTCTTCATTTTCAAATCTCTTTTTCTATCTTTCTCTAACCTGCTTAGGCTCCTTTTTATACTCTCGTGTGTGCATATGCCTTAACTACAACCGGAGAAGCATCAATAAAGAAACTGGTTGAACTAATCACACATCATTAAGTACTTCAGGGCTACCCAGCTACACTATCACATGCACCCACACCCACAGTGCCTGAGCTGCACCATTTTTATTTTTAACACCCTACACTGCCACAGACCCCCTTAACGTGCTTCATCAAGAGTACTAACTTGCATTACTACTTCATGCATCTGGTTGACAAATCCAGTCCAGCAGAGAAGAGTGTTCTCAAACAACCTGATCTTGCCCTGAGCATGCAGAACATAGTCTAGTCTCAAGCTGCCAGTCCTATATGTCAGGGATTGAGAGAGGGTAGTGGGGAAAGACCTGGCCATGTTAGGAAATCCAGAAGTGCTATACCACTGTGTATCAACAAAGGATCTGTGCTATCATTATCATTTAGTGAATCTCAAGATGCATTTCCCCAAGTTCCTACAATACTACGAAGAAAGATCAGTACCTACCTTGAACTTAAAAATATACTATTTAAGATCTTAAATAGGGCATGTTGGCCAATAGTTCACAAGGACGTCTTTTCCCATGTACTGTGTATACAAGTCCCCAACTGGAATACCCTCTGTACAGCTACAGCTAATCACCACACTAGCAACAGGGACTGTTTAGGTATGGACTTAATGGGACCATTTCCAATCAGGAGAGAGAGCAAGACCTTCTTGATGATAGTTATGGAGTATATTACTAGGTGGGTGGTGCTACTCATGTTGGTTCCTGCCACAAGGAAGAATATTTGATCCAACCTTAAAGAAGAAGTATTCATGTAATGGGTGAGTGAAAAAAAACAACGTCAGCAATGGTTGAAGACTACTGTAAGCAATGGCTAGTAGTTCACTCAAAGACCACAGCGTACCTCAGGCAATGTAATCTCAATGAGCTGATGAACCGAAATATGAAATCAATGAAAGCATTCTTTGCTATTTACTGGCGAGACTGCATCCTAGACTGCATCTAAAAAAGCATAGTCTATGTAAGGGGTTGGAAAACTATGTCCCAAGGTTCACATTCAGCCTTTGACACTGGCACAATCAGTCTTTTTTTTTTTTTTAAGAACTATCTAACATTCCAGTCCTAAGGTGTTCTCAATAAGACAATGTTACTATTGGCTGGTGTAGTGTAATAAGCTGCCATGCACTATAACCCATAAATAATTAAATAAAGTTTTTACCATATATTTAACATAACAAATACAGTTGTGTGAGCAGGTCTTATCAATACAGTAATCCCTCGCTATATCGCGCTTCGACTTTCGCGGCTTCACTCTATCGCGGATTTTATATGAAAGCATAACTAAATATATAACGCGGATTTTTCGCTGCTTCGCGGGTTCTGCGGACAATGTGTCTTTTTACTTCCTGTACATGCTTCCTCAGTTGGTTTGCCCAGTTGATTTCATACAAGGGACGCTACTGGCGGATGACTGAGAAGCTAACCAATCAGAGCACGCAGTTAAGTTCCTGCGTGCTGAATGCAGTGTTAACCAGGAAGTCTTGTCTCGCTCATTCAGCATCAACGTGTTTCGCTGTGTAAAGAGTTGTGCTCTTTTGTGTTTATCTTTGTGCATAGTCAAGCCCTTCATTATGGCTCCACAACGATCTGCTACTGCTTCAGGGGCCGTGCCCAAGCGCCAACGAAGATGTTAACGATTGCCAAAAAGGTAAACGTTTTGGATTTGTTGAAGGCTACGATTCTTTTTATTTAAAAAGTAGGAAAAGAATATAAGATCTTGGGCCGCAGTGTCCTTTTAACCAGGGTGCAAAACGAGTTGTAAGTGGATGTAATAAGGCAGTAGTCTGGATGGAATCTGCTTTAGGGATTTGGATTGAAGACTGCCAGAAGAAGAACAGCGGCAGTGCTACACAATCGCCTGAAGTGGCTCTTTTAGAAGAGAGCTGTAACGCTCTCCTTTGTTGTGCAGTAAAATTAAACTCATTGTTATCGGACAAGTCATCGTGTCATTGTTGGTGAGTAACCATAATTAATTTTCTACTTACAGTACTTAGTACATGTACGTACGTTTAGTGTCACTGTACACACATTTACTGTATACTATTTTTCTTGCATTGTACGTATTTATTGCTGGTGGTCTGTCTATCGTAATGGCTGTAAAATATGTGATATCGGAGACACTCAATATCTTTAAAAAAATATTTAGGTTTTACTGTATATAAACAGTGTGTTTATATACATAATTTCAATTAATCTTACCTAATATCTAAGAGAATACAAAGGGATTATGCTGTATAACTCTGCGGGGAATATTTATAAACAGTGTGGGAGAGTTTATAAGGGCTTAAAATATATAAAAATAACCATACAAACATATGGTTTCTACTTCGCAGATTTTCACCTATCGCGGGGGGTCTGGAACACAACCCCCGCGATCGAGGAGGGATTACTGTAATGAAAATTACTGAAAGCATATATACAAGAAAACTTAGATTGAAATCCTCATAATGAATGAATTGTTGCGAAGACCAGTTTCTTAGTTCATATCAACAGTTTGAGCAGAAACATGCAGTTCCATGTTGTAGCTAAAACAGTGTCATAGTGAGATCACTTTTAAAATTGCTCACATTGGCATTTCAGAATCACTCTTAATACCTTTTAATTAAACCATATCTCGAAACAACTATTTTTAAAGTTAACATCTATGCTAAATTATCTTGGTTCATTGTCTTAACTTGGTTTTATATGCAGCTAGCTAGCTGTATGAATCACTATTGACAATTCAGCCTGCCACCAAAACTTTGCCTACTCCTAGTCTTAAAGTAAATTTAGATTTTGATTAAAGGAGGCCCATGACTGTATTGTGTTTTACATTAAAACATAAGACTAAATTGACTAAATTGCATCAAAAATTCTAAAATAGTGTCTAATAAAATATCCAATTGCTAGGAAACACAGCAGATATAATTAATAATATTTAATCACTAAAATGTAATATCCATTTTCTTAACAAAACAGGGTTTATACAAACAAATACTATGTATGTGAATAAAAACATTTAAAGGAATAGCCAATTTGAAGATGAAAGCAATTTAAGAAATAATAAAACGTTAGCACCTTGACCCTAGCCTCTCCCCTTCTCCCTAACCATAATGTACTTTGCATATAACTCTAGCTTCCTTATCAAATTGCATATCGATATATTAAATCAAAATTACACTATTGAATCAAGTATTATAAATAACAAAGCAACATTGGACAGACCAGATAAAATGGGTCCTCAACATTTTGCCTGCTCCAATGACACGCACAATGATAACTTTTAAATACAGCATGTGTTCTCACATTGACAACTTTTATAACATAGGCATGGAAACAAGGAAATTGTATTAAGCAACTCATTTTGTTTCACACGTTGGGTTCAGCATCTAGCATTTTGGCTATCGGTTCCCAAATGCTTGTGCACAGTATTTACTTTCCATGCGACTGTGCGTTTTCATTCCCATGCTACATACGCAAATCTTGTATTTGAGGATTGTTTACTCTTTCACCCCGTTGATTAGCCTTGGAATTATAAGCGTTTGTAAATGTAGCCCTCCCTTAAGTGTATGTGAAGGAAAACTAAAAAAACTGATTAACTCTGTTGCAAAACTACGTCTTATCTAGTTTATTCAAGGACAGAAAACCATTGTTCAAATTAGTTTTAAAAATTTTTCCTTTCTCTAAAAAGCTGAAATGAGGGCGAAAGGCTTAAAAACGAACAAACTGCCAGAATCCACAATGGGGTTACAGGCAGCAAAAACTGCAATCAGTAACACTAAAGTAACCTTACTGGTTGACTAATATACTATATAAACTGTTGTAGAAACGCACCAATTAAGTCAGTGGGGTTTCACAAAATTGTGAAAGGTCCTATGCCCTTTCATACTTTATGTTCGATTGTCACTCATAGCATTAACAGATACAAGAAAATTCTCTTATTGTACTACCTACTTTTGATCTACTCCTTTCCTTCATAATAAATATATACTTCAAAATCAATTAATTAATTTAAAATAAAAACAGCATTTTAAAGTTAATTAACATTCTAAGCACCTCAGACATATATAGACTAATACTACAGTGCGGGTAAAAAAATAAATAAATAAATAAATCGATAAAAACACGAGTTCATATGTGAAGCTACTGTATATATTGACACAGCTGCTCCACTCAAAACAATGTTAACCAAAGTGAAGATAAATTCAAAATGGATTAATGAGAACACATACTGTCTTCACTTACAATATGCAAAACTAAAGATGGACACTGAAATAAGAAAATGGCAAATCTCTACTCAATATGGACTGAAAGTATTACGCAATATAAGAAAGTTCTATAAAAGGAATCCTCTGATTAATACTCTAGATTAACAGATGAAAACGAAAACAGTAATGCAATTTAGGCATTAGTTAATCATAGATTTTACAATAATCATAGATGTACACAATTACTAAAACTTGAGTTCCTACATATTAGAAGAATTGTGAAATAAAGCTGACTTCTTACTTGGCAGAATTTTTAAAAGCTACTTCACAAATTCACTTTAAGCACAATTAAGTAATGCAATGCTTTGTGGTCAGGCAGTTCCACATATGCTTCGAAACAAAACAGCAAAGATTTAAACATCAGAAGTCTCTTTCATTCTAATGTTGAAAACTTATTTTACGAGTACAAGGTTTATTTGTTATAGGGCAGCACAGTGTGATCTCTAGGATGTCCTGATCATACAACAGATGCAAGAAGCAGAATTCTGGGTAGACTCTAGACATCCTCCATGCTGTATTTAGACCACTTACTAGAAGACAACCCACCAAGCCACACCACAAGATATTGCATCAATTGTGAGCATGAACACCACAGAAGCATTTACAAGTCATCTGCAAGCTCATCTTAAACACATCCCAATCTCTACCACACTTGGTGACATCATTACTACCAATCCCGATGTTGATGAATTGTGGATCTCGCTGCTCACAGCCTTCTAATCTTGCTCCTAAAAATCCCTTGAATTCTGCAAGGAAAAATAAACCAGACTGGTTTGATGAGGCCACAGACAAGATTGTCCTCCTTCTGGTGGACAAGAAGACAATTAAATCAGTTACACAGCACAGTCTATTAAACCAGAGTGACTACTGGATCAACAAAGTTGGTGAAATCCAACACTTTGCCAATGAGAGCAAGACCTACGAGTTCTACAATGTTATCAAAGGAATTTATGGTTCAGTTTGATGCAACGTTGCTCCAGTCTGGTCCACAGATGGTGCAACATTCCTTAATGACAAGCAGAAGATCATGGATCACTGGGCATTGCATTTTTCAGGAACTCTTGATCTAAACGAACTCGGCAAATAATTCAATTTTTGAGGAGACCCCTCACGTTCCTCCATTTCCCTGAGCTAGATGAATGTCCAACTCTCCAGGAAGGTCCAAACTTCAATCTGTGTTGCAAGCTCCGCAAAATTTCTGATTCATTGAAACATTCTACCATCATCACCATCTACAAGAGGGACCAATCGGACTGTGGGACCAGCAGTGGTATTTCACAGCTGGATGTTACTGGGCAAGTTCTTGCCTGTGCTATGCTTCTCTATCACATTGCAGACAGAGTACTTCCAGAGTCACAAACTGGCCTTTGACCAAATGCAGCATAATTAATATGATCTTTGTCACCCGCCAACTATTGAAGAAGGCTTGAGAACATCAGAGACACATCAGCTTCACCTTAATCAATTGTAAGATTCTTTGGGAAGTGCTCAATAACTAAGGATGTCCCCTAAAATTCCTCACCATGTTCAGTCTCTTCCATGACAGAATTACCATGAAGGGCCTTGTTGGCGGGGAAGCATCTGCTCCCTTCAAAAACCATTGCTAGTGTTAAGCAAGGAAATGCATTGGATGTCACTGACGAAGTGCAGATCCAGTAACAAATGGATAGCAATATTTTTATCCTCTGAAGATTGTCAGCCCACTCAAAAAAACTTCTCAACAATTATACATGAGCTCCAATATGCCGATGATGCTGCTGGCATAGCACTTTACCCAGAAATCCTTCAGTAGACTGGTGCATCCTTATGCTTAGCCTATTCCTAGATGGGCCAGGAAATCTGCATGTCCAATAGGCTGACCTATCAGACTGCCTTTCAACACACAGATCCTCCAACAGGCATCAAAACTGGCAGCGCAACACTGGGGGACATGCAATCATTCCCTTACCTCAGAAACAATCTCTAGTGATGCCTCTGTGACTGAAGAGTTTGTGAATTGCCTTCAACAAGTCTCTTCTTCATTCAGCCGCCTCCGCAAGGGTGTCTTCTCTAAACAGAATTGCTCTGCGTGGCAATCAAGGCTGTGGTCTATCATGCAGCATGCACATCAACTCTCCTGTTTGGTTGCGAGTCCTGTACTCCCTATCGCAAGCAAATGAGCATCCTAGAAGCATTCCACATCTGCTACCTCTAGGAGATTGTGGGCATTGCTTGAGAGGCCAGGATTCCAAGCACTAACATTCTGGAACAATGGACATCAACCAGAGGTCATGCTGCTCAGCTAAGTCTTCAACTGGACTGGCTACGTTATGTGCATAGAGGAGTCTCCAGTTCCCTGGATGGTCCTATATGGTGAACTCAATAAAGGATCTCGACCTTGGGGTGGCCCGAACAAATGCTGGAAGGACCACTTGAAGTGTTCTCTCAAGGTCTGCTCCATTCCCCATTGGCAGTTCGAGACACTTACTGGGGATTGCATCTTTTGGAGACGGACCATCATTGAAGGAGGACGTCATTTCAAACAGCAGCAAGACATCTCTATTGACGTGAACCTACCGCACCAGGGGGGCAATTGCCCTGCTCATAGTGTCCCTGACTCTAACATTTCTGAATTTGGCTTTTCTCTCACCAGCATAAACACAGGAGGGCAAGTGCCAATGATGGATAAATAGATGGACAGCACCATCGTTAGATCGACATACAACCATGACATTTGTAAATAGTGGATAACATACTAAGCTTTAAGTGGAACTGAGCTTTATAAGAATAAACTGCATAAATTCAACATATGAATGTTACAGTCACAGCAGCATTCGACATTGAATGGGATATCATTCATGTGTAGTGCATAATGATAGGCAACCATATATTAACCTAGTGTGTTATCACCAAACATTAAAGGCTTTAGGAGTTTGGAAAGGAAGGACAAATATCCAGGAAAGAATCCACACAGGCAAAGGAACACTCTTAAAAGTGTAACAAAGCAGCATTAAACTCTGGAATATTGTGTCAACCCCTTTCATTGTACTTTCCTAAAACATATAAAAACATATAAAAAGGTATAAAAAATATAAGTGTATAACTTCATTGTAGCTTAAATTCAGTTTATAATTCCAACCATAAAACTATTAGAAAACATTTTATTATTTAATTTTTTTATACAGAATCATGATGAAGGTGAAAGTCTTCACAGGAATAATATATGTGCTCCACTATTCTTTTAATCTGTACATAACTGACCCACAACACATCATTGACACATGAAATCCCAAATAAAAGTGAGGCACATGTTTCAGAATTTTTACTGTATTTGCATATCGTGCTTATTGACTTACATTTAAAATAATTATCTTCACTTAGCATTCCAACAAATAAGCCAGCAAGGGCAGTCATCTGGTACTTACTTAAATATTTCAGTAAGTATACTAAGTATTCTTCAACATTTTAATATCAATATTTAGAGATAAACCCCTCTCCACAACAGAAAAACTAAACACCATAAAATCTCAAAAATGCTTTGACTGATTTGACTGAAATTTGGTGATGTTATAGAAAAAAAATTAAAATAGCCAACTAGTGGTTTTTAATTTGACAATAATAATGCTGTGCCAAGAGGGCTACTCTAATGTAATGTATACTTTTTTCAGCTCGGGGCTGACAGGCTATTGTGCAGAGGAAGAGGGCTTGCCAGTTTATGCAAATGAATATTGCCAACAAAACAGTGGCACCGACAAATAGGGTTGATAGACTAGTAAAGAAGGGAAGGTATCCTAGATAGGAAAAAGAGACAGGACATTATATGGTGTGAGCTGTGAAGTGGAAGGTTCAGTGAAGCTCAGGTAAATTGGGGGTGTAGAGAGGGAGACAGAAATACATCAGGAAGAAGTTTCCCCACCTTCATGACAAGCCAGAGCATCAGTGTTAAATGCAAGTGCAGCTCAGTAAAAATGCCCCATATAATCATAAGTACAACCTATCTCCTGAACCACACTTCATCTTCAAAAAAAAAAAAAAAAAAAAAAGTCTACAGACTCCCATGTCTTCTTTCCGTACCAACAAAGACATTACTACAATATTTTTAAAGTGAGGAAACCAGTACTCAGAATCAGCATTTTCCCCTTTTGGCCTTCAGAGAATTGACATTTTCTCACAAAGCTGCCCACCTGCTCTCTACAATTGCTTACATATACATTTGTATCTGCAGACTTTAAAGGGGGACCAGCACATCTATCATTTAAGAAGCCTCCAAAGCATATTAGTGCATTGCATGAGCTGCCTAAACTGTGTTTTATGGTGACCGTAAACAAAAAGCAAGAACTAATCTAAAGCAGGAATGTTTCACTCAAAAAACACTATGGAAAACTGCATACAAAAAACTACTAAGTTGTAGTAGTTACACAGTACTTATGATACATGCATTAAACAGCAGCACCAGAACAGAGGTGCACTATCATATGAAATTGTCTGAGAGAAGCCAGCTAGTATATCTATAAGCTTTGATTTAATAATCTAAATAATTTTGTCAAAATTATAAATAGGTATATCATGATACCAGAATTTTTGTATTCAACACCAATACCAGTGAAATTTTATGATATTCGATGCCTTTGGTTACCACGGCAGAAACAGAACTCCTATTTAATGAATTTTTATTAAGGTACCTCCATTACAGAAGTGAACAAATTTCTGCCCTTTTCTGTAGTATTTATATATTTTTTATTGTACTAACAGTAACAACAGCTTTTAAATACTGGTATACAATATCCATAAACCAGTTACCCAACTATCACTTAAGTTAACTAGAATTGGCATTAAGAAATATCAAAGTATAATGCAAGGCTTGAATTTTATTGTACAGAGATGGGAATCCCCCAGTGCAACAACAAATAAGGTTTACAATCATGAGAGGATTTCAGCATAAGGATTGTAAAGAATAAAATATCCCGAACGACCTGATTCATCTTAGCATGTGCACATTATAATTTTTCTCTCTAACATTTTCTGTCGAGCAACTGAAAATTACTGTTTAAAACCAATACTATACATAAAGATGCAAACATTATTATACGTGTACTGCAGAATCCATGAATTCCAAGATAATTTAGGAATTTTTTTTCATTTAAACAAACTCTTTAAAGCTGTTTTCATAACAACTTGCTTTTAAAGTCTGATTTGTCAAAAAACCAACCTAACAGGTTTTTAGCATTTGCTATTATAAAACTTGTATTTGCATCATTACCTGATTGAAAAAACATTACTGAAGTGTAATATTTAATGGATAAGTTTATTTAATTCAAATCTGAAATGTCAAAATCTCATGGTGCTTTCATTTTCTAAATCTGCCCTTCCTTTTTTTTTTTTTTAATATTTGCCTTAACTTTAAAGCTTCCTGAGTGAAATCAAACTTGTCAGTTTTACATTAGTTCTTTATTTCAGAACTCCTGTATAACAGCCTTTGTTTTGCTGTTTAAAAGGTTTCTGTTTCGTATGTGAGAGATCTGACTTTGTAATTGCTGAGGCCTGTGTGAAATTACAAAATTAAGAGACTCACTTTGCAGTCGTTACTGTACTCAGTAAATTTATAACTGTGACACAGCATTACATTCCTCAACATACCATTCAAATATATGACGTGTTAGGGGTTATACTAACAAACATTAGTTTGCTTTTAAAAGCCAAATAAATGACAAATTTAGTGATTGCAGATTCATATTTAGTAAGGTATTGTGCCATTTTGATTGTCCCACTAACTGCATGTTTTGGCAATAACGCGTCCCTGTTAACACAGTACATGTATGAATAGGAAAACATGCCTTGTCCTTTGAAACACTGAAGCACTAAATAAATTTTATTTTGGTATTAACAAATGGAGCAACTCATGTCACTCCCAGTGCAGACAAGCCAAATAGCCACTTCATTTGAATTTTGTCTCAATGCTTTCTTGCTGTAACTGTTGTTAGTGCTGCTAATCCTTCCACATCCCACAGATGTATTTAAGGTCCTCCCTCACAATGCTAAACTACTGTATATACTGTACACTGGTTAGAAAATGGATGGATGCTTGGACTGATGGACAGCTGTAGACATGCTCATTACAATGAGAGAATGAATGCAAAACCTCTATTTATCAAGGCTATGTAGAACACTATTTAAATGCAATTAATCTCACCAACTTTTCATCTCTTATTATTATTATTTCACTCTCAAAGCACATACAAATCTGTTTCTAAACCAGATATCTATACATATAAAGGAGAGTTGGGATCCGAGAGACTGTGTTTGTGGAGGGATGGAGAGTTAAGGTGGGTAGGGGAGTCACGTGATCACCTCCCCTCCCATTCACCTCATTTCATTCACTTCATTTCGCTCCGAGCTGAGCTCCGCAGCCGACGCAGTCTTACCGTTGTTTTTCCTTAGTGTTTAGTCCTCTCTCCTTTACTGATTTACTGTTTACTAGATGCAGTACTTACTGAATAGTATTTTTTTCCTTTAGTGTTTCTACTTAGTGTTTAGTAGACGCGGTGTGCCGGTGTTCCCATCGTTGTTGCGGTTTACTGTTACTTTCTACTTCGTTTTTGTACTTTAGCGTTTAGTAGACTTTTACTTTATCTCATTTACTGTTGTTTTTTTACTGTTCCCGACGGTGTTGCCCTTTTTTACTTTATCTCATTTAGTGTTTGGTAAACTTTTACTTTATCTCATTTACTGTTGTTCCCGGCGGTGTTGCCGTTTTTCCCGTTTCTATTTTTTTATGTAGCATGTTCACGAATTAGCCATAGAGAAAATTTATATATTTTGGCTTCCGGAGGACAAACTAAAAATGTTATATATAAAGAAGCTCTATAAGTCACATGTAGATACAGTACATAATTATTCCAACTACAGCGACTGCAGCGAAGCGCATGAGGTCTGCTAGTAGAGGTATAAAACTGGCAATAACTTGAAACTCTGTGGGTATTATATGTGTTAAAAAAAAAAAAAAATCAAACATTTTGGAAACTATGTCCCCCTTCGCACAATCATGTAGAATTTAGAAATTTTTGATTTCCCAGTGTAAATATAAATACTGCTTTAGTGTAAGCTACAGTTAAATTTGAAAGGATTGCCTGCAGAAGATGGCCACAATTGCCTCAGCATTCATCACCACAATGCAGTAAATATTAGTTCACTAGTAAACTGTACAACAATGGCTATGGAATGCATATCATGCTACAAGACTCCATGAAAGGATATGTGATCTAGACAATTAGGAGCACAGTGCCTCATGGTTTCTTATTGCTTTCTTTACCTTTAGACTTTAAGAATGTGTGTTTTGACCTTCAGAATGTGTTGATGGAAATCTATCTTTCTTATATTCACGTTTGCATTTTCTATGAATTGCAGTCTGCAAGTCACTGTGCTAAGGTCTTGCCACTGCTGAATTTATAGATCTCTTCAACACATATCTTATGCTACAACAGGTATTTGATTAATTATGATATCGTTAATTTGAGAGAGCTGGAACAATTGCTGAATATTTGTGTAAAGCACCATAAAATTAATATTTCAGTGCAAACAAAAGGTAAACTATAGTTAAATGATGTAACACTGGAATCATCATGTCATTGTAAACAGAGCACAACTCTCCATATTTAAGCATTCCAGCATGCCCAGTGATCTTTTAGTACTATGCTGAAACACTGCTGGTATTATTTAATGCCATATTTATTTCAGATTGTATGCGTCTCTTTTCTTTTATGCAGAAATAAATGACTCTCAACATTTGTGCAGTTTTTATTCCTAATTAAACATACTTAAGTTGTGAATAGGACTAATTTTCAGCTTTATCCAAAACCACTATTATAAATCAAGAGATATATTTTATGTTCTGGCACAAAGCACTATTACATTTTTTGCTCAACAGAAAAATGCCTTTCTTTTTTCATTTTGATTAATATTCTATCATTAACTGTATCAAATATTAATCTATCAACTAGGGATGCACCGAAATGAAAATTCTGGGCCGAAAACGAAACCGAAATTTTTGGATGCACTTGGCCGAAAACCGATACCGAAACCGAAAATGGCTTCATTAAAAAACATGTTTAAAATATTTTCTTTTTGTTTGTATTAAAAAAACTACAAATTAATTAAGCAATCAAACTTTTATTGATAATAAATAACAGTAATAAGGCTGTTTAACAATAACAAAACTAAATAAAATTTCTTTCTGTAACACAATTGTGCAAAAAAAATGCTAGCTGCTTTTTTACTTCAATTTTAAATTACTGTACCAAACAACAGTGCACAAACAGAAGAAAAATAAATAAATCCAACCTCTTACTGTAAACAACATAACTATACACACTAAATTGGTCTGCTTTTAATTTAAGCAAAAGAAGCAGGTTTATCTTTATGAACAAAAGTTTTTCAGTTTTCTGGCTGAAGACACAGTTCCTCTTCTCATGAAGAACATACTGCACTGAATAAAATCACTCAGTCTGTGCTAGCTTTTAGTGCCTTTACGAATTGTGCAAAATATTACCTGCATTAAACGTTTTACTTCAATTTTAAATTACTGTGCAAAACAACATTGCAATAACAGAATAAATAAATCAAACCTTTAACTGTAAACAACATCAAATTAGGCTGCTTTTATTTTAGCAAAAGTGGCAGATTTCTCTTTATGAACAAAAGTTGTTCAGCTTTCTGGCTGGAGAGACGATTTCTGTCCTCATCAAGAACATGAGATGCTGCACTGAATAATCTCTCACTGTCTGTGCTGGTGCTTGGGGCAGATAAGTACTTGCGCGCAGTCCATGCAAGCAAAGGAAAGCGATCTTTGTTCGCGCGCCAGTAGTCAAGTGGATTGTCACTTCTGCCAATGGGTAGTTCAGCTAGATAGGTTGCTACTTCTTGTGAGGCTGCGCTTGCTCTTACACCGCTGTGGGTTGGGACGCTTTCCTGTAAAATTTCGTCAAACATATCGGAAAGCGAAGGAATGTGCGCCTCATCACTTGTACGTGACCGTTTCTCAGGCACAGTTTGCTCTGTTCTCCCCGTCGCGGCTTGTGCTTCACCAGAGGTTTCAAGAGCCGTAAGCTCTGCTTGCACCATTTCGCGTACATCCTGCCTTTTCTCATCGTCAAAGTAATGGTCTTTAAAGCGTGGATCTAATATTGTTGCAATGCCGTAAAGAGGGTTGGACTCAATGTCTTGGAAGCGTTTGTTAACAGTTTCCAGTAGAGTTTTTTTAGCTGTTTTTACGCCATGATCTGTTTCCGCCTCTTTTCCAAGCAGGCGCTTCAGTGCTGCGATCAGTGGAATAACTTCAGCAACAGACGCTTGAGCTGAGCTTATTTCCTTGGTTAACTGTTCGAACGGGGCGAGAAGAGAGACAATGTTTTCCACCAACATCCACTGATGTGCACTCAAAGTTGCTGGCAGGTCGTGATCTGTCATGTATGCAGCTAAAACCCGCTTCTGTTCAAGTAATCCTTGCAACATATAGTATGTACTGTTCCAGCGAGTGGCCACATCTTGCTGTAGTCGTTTTGTTGGCATCCCAAACTGTTTTTGCAAATCTTGTAGTCTGGAATAAGCAAGCGGAGAATGCTTAAAATGTCCCACAATTTTTCTCCCAGTTGCTGTGATTTCTGATATGCTCCGCTGACTAAGCACTCCCTCATTCACAGCCAACTGCAGCGTGTGTGCCATGCAAGGTATGCTCTTTAATCCACTGTCATCCATAGCCTTCATCATGTTCCGTGCATTATCTCTCACAATCACATGCACTTTAGACTTGTCTATGTTCCAAGTTTCAAACATGTTAGCCAAAGCATCGGATATTGCTGCTGCAGTGTGTGAGCCGACAAAGTCCTGTGCATGAAGCAGAATGTTTTGCAATTTAAACTCCGCGTTTATCCACTGCGCTGTCAAACTGAGCATGCTAGTTGGACTAACGTCAGAGCTCCATATGTCTGTGGTAAAACTTAGAGCAGAGATATCTGTGGTCATGAGCTCATGAACATGTTTTGCAACACGGTCATACATTTCAGGTAGAGAGGTCTCTGCAAAATACCGTCTGCTTGGCAGTGTGTAACGCGGCTCAATGTGGTGTATTAGCCTACGAAATCCGATGTCCTCCACGACTGAAAACGGCTGGTCATCTAAAGCAATGAATTCCATTACTTTCTCTGTTATGTCACGTGCTTTAGCACTGTCATATGCAAATTTCTTAATTTTTTCGAAAAATGTGGCAACCGAGGGTGTTGATGTGCTAGTTGGCTTAGTTTTAACCAACGTTGTTTGACGGTATTCCTCAAATTCAATTGCGTGTCTTGACTTAAGGTGGTGTATTAAACCTGTAGTCGAAAATGTCTTTGCTGTTGAACCCCCTCTTGAAACTTTTGCAGAGCAAATGTTGCATATTGCAACTTTGCTGTCCTCATCTGAAACTTTGAAGTGCTTCCAAACCGCCGACATACTCCGTGTTTGATGCGTAATGACAGCGCGAACGAGACGGGAGGATGGGAGAGGCGTGGCGACAATTTCGGCTTTTATTTTCGGCGCTTTCTTATGTTTCGGCCGAAACCGATAATGCTATTTCGGCCGAAAATTTTCGGCGGCCGAAATTTCGGTGCATCCCTACTATCAACAGTTTGTAAAATATAAGAAAAACAAAAAGAAAAGACTTCAAGTCAAAGTCTAATCTAACCTAGGCCACTGACCACCCTGCTTTTCCAAAACATAACTACAGTGCACACTAGTGCCCATGACACTTATAGAATGTGATAAACACTTTGTCACCCATGATAGTTTTGTTTTATTATGTACTTGAAGGTCCATTTTCCAGTTAAGAAGATAGTGAAAGTCAAGCAAAATGATACCTTTATTGGCTAACTAAAATAAATAATATAAACAATATAGAATAAAGAAAATATAAAAGGTGTCATTTTGCTTGACTTCTCACTACGTTCATAATGGCTAACACGGTACAACACCCTAGTACTCCAGTTAACAAAAGAAAACTAATTAAAGAAGCAGAATAAATATGTATTCTTTACTTAAACACTGCAACTAATGCAGGATCTCTTACATGGATAAGTAAATTATAAACTAAGATTGGATCAAATACTGTAGATGAAGATTCTGCTTGAGTCATGGTTGTCAGTAACTATGGTAATGCCTCTCAAGTATACAAATTCTGGCCCAGCATACTTTGAAAAATTATAAAATACAAAGCATTGAAATAAACAGGGTATACAGATTCTTAGCTTGTAAATCACAAACTCAATTGGGAGAAAATGTTTGTATACATTCACTGTTATCAGTGTTAGACACAAGTATGTAAGGCTTGTAATGGACTGCTACTCAGCCCAGGGGTGATTTCTGCCTTGCACTCAATGTGCTCCATGATCATAAACTTGGATAAATGATGTTTAGAAAATAAATTGAAGGATGAACCAAGTTCCAGGTACAATATAAATCCTTGACATGCTTTACTTTACACATACACTAAGAAACATTGGTTAAAAAGATTTAACAACCACCAAAATATTAGTTTACGAAACTAAAGCCCCTACAAAACCACATGAACAACACGTAAAATAATATGGCACTCAGACTTGAGGTGTCATTATCAAATAAAGGGCACAATAAAGGACACAAAAACATTGAAATTAAAAGAACGCTCTATCAGAGATCCATATCAGAGGTTAAAAAGCCAAAAGATGAAGATAACATTTCAAAGTATTTTTAGAAAATGCTAATCTCAGAAATCACAGCAGCATACTTTGCCAAACTTTAAAATAACAAAGCATTAAAACAAACATGGTATACTGATTCATAGCTTGAAAAGCACACTCTCAGATGACAAAAAAAAAAAAAATTAAAGAAAAAGCCGACTAGATCATATCAACTAAAAGTTTATCTGAGCTTGTGTTTGCTAATGAAAGTAAAGACAGACAACAGTATTAGTACAAAATACATAAATCTCGTTATTTGAAAATAGCCAGCAAACAGTATGGCAGTTAGCAACAATCAGAGCTAATGTCATTTCCATTTTGAGAAGCTTTTACTAGTCAAACCTAACCACAATACAAGCCAGTGTAAGGTCCTGTACTCTTTATCTATTACCATTATTAGAAAACAGAAAGAAAACCTTATGCCAGGAATCTCAAAAGTCTTTACAGTGATCAGAATGTGGCTGTGGATCACCCTTCTGATCTTCACCCTCTTCTGAAACAGTGGAAGGCAACAGTCTCTGGCTGAAGGAATATAATTTAAAAAAGAAAACAAAAGCAAACGTTTGTGTTCTTTCCACTTTATAGAAAAGTACTCAACAACCATCACTACCAGGAAAAGTGGCTTAGCTACAATGTCTCTTTAAAAAAAGTGCAAAAAAGGAGCATAATTGCTATTGTCTACTGGAGTCAACATTGCTCAACATAAACCTGGCATCACTGTTGTTAGCATCAGTCCTGCACAGAATTCTATGTTTAAATCATGTAGTGTATGAAGTTTGCATGTTCTTTCAGTGTTATCACGGGTTAGTAAATGGTAAAGGGTCATTTCATTTTAATTCTGCAAATTGTCTTTGCCTTATCATTTTTCATTTTGGTGAAACTTGGCAAATGAATTACAGCTAACTTCAAGAGTGCAAAAAATATTTTGTTAATATCTCCAGGGGAATTTTTTTAAATAGACACTTTTCTTCAATGTCGACAGCGTAAAAATTAGAATTTACAGTGTTTTCTTGTGAGGAGGAGGAGGAGGAGGTTGGGTGCATGCACCGATTACAGCGCATTGCTGCACCCACCACATGACAACCCACCCTGGATTGGGACCCGAGTGCAGCCGTGCAATGGGCAACACCTCAGCTACACACTGGAACTGTATGAGATTTATACGGTGGCTGGAGTGCCAATCCTGCCACCAACCCCGAGTTTTCCCCTGCAAGTTGGAGGACCCGCTTGCAGGGCTGGATGCAGGTTAACGTCATACCCAGAACAAAGCAATTGCAGGTTAAGGGCCTTGCGTAAGGGCCCAACGGAGCAGAGTCACTTCTGACATTTATAGGTTTTCAGCAGTACATTATTTCCTATCAAAGGTATACGTGTCAACAATATCACTTTTTATGCCATGTTTCATCAAAATAAAATGGTGATGCAAAGGCAATTTGTTGAATTAAAATTAAATGACCATGTATTATTTACAGCAGGCCTGCACCAACTGTCATTATAGGCTCAAGCTCAATGTGAGTCTGAAGCTGAATAGCAGCTTAGAAAATAAATGGCTAGAGAAGACCTCACAGGCATAAACTGCTGTTTTGAAAAGAAACATGAGTAGCCAGAGACAAGAATCTACCAACACAATTTACCGTTTCATTACTTTGTTCATACAAATTAAAAGTCATTGGGCTGGGTTCTGTGGGGCTATATTTGCTTTTTTGGTTTACTGCAAAATGAACAAGTTTAACTTCTTATTTGTGTTGTTTCAATTTCCTTTTATTAATTTAAAAAATTCTTTTCCTATCTATGTTCACTTATACGTCATGAAGATAATTGCTGAGAAAATCAAAATTACTACAAGTTACTTTACCTTCCACAAGCATCACAGTATGTGGGTACATCTTTCTATTCCCTAATAACTTTCAAATGAATGAAACACACACACAATTTAGCTTTCCTTTATTTGATTTGCCAAGCTCTACCTCTGCCTTCGGGAACACAACTTCCTATAAGGGAAGGAGGAGAACTTGACCTACATTTCCACTGTGGAGGTACTAGTTTGATGAGATGCTCTTGTGGGTTCTCATTTTGGTACTCCTTAATGTGGAAAAAGCAACAAAATATCTATATAAATAACCTGCAGCCAGCTACACAAGTCATCCTCCCAATTTGTCAGCCAGTGTGGATTTTGGACCATTTCTCCATACATAGTAATCTTAATGATGCACAAAATTGTGATCTCATACTGGCTCCATCTTCTGTTGTATTAAATAGGAAACTCTGAACAAAAAAATTATGGAATTGTTTGTGTGGTAATTCAGATGTACCATAATGTTCATGTAAAAATAGTAGACTCAAGTTTCAGCATTTTTGGGAGATTTTGCTGTATTCTGAAAGACTTCCAGTTATCAAAATAGAGATTTTAACATGCCTCAGTTTTGTTAGTGTAATGTTTTCACTGCCTCTTCCCATTAAGTAATGTTCTAATGTTAAGTAATTAGGTGAAAGTTAACCTAAGGAACAAAAAATAACCTGAAGTACAAAATACTCCAAGCTGATTTGCAGTAAGGTTGAGATGTGTGGTTTCCTTGACAGATCTTCAGCCATACCATTAGTTTTACAATGGTGTATTCCGTCGATATCCCCATTACTTTAACAGATCCCCAAGATCCTGTAACAATCATCACCATGGAATTAAATAGGGTAGCTTGCGGACCTCTTATCACTCTCCCCAATTTAAATTGGAAAGGCATCTTGGTCCTTGCCCTGTATGACATACTTATACTCCATTTTCCGCAGGCATTAGAGGTAATTCATTCATGCACTGGAGGTAATCCCATTAAACTCCAGCCTTTGGCTTGTTTAAATATCCACACAATAGTTTAAATATTAGATGTTTATGTCCTTTAAACATTCCAAAAAATAAAAAATTTTCCTGTTCTAACCCTCCCTCTTTATTTTTCTTTTATTTACAATGTGGATCTATTTTTAAAGCAAACAGAATTCCAATCTTATGTGCTCTTCCTACCTCAAGTCTAAATTTTCACTTACTTGATTCCTCAGCCGAAAAACCAGTGTCAACATTGTATATAATATTATGTACAATTATTCAACAAAATACCAAGACTTTACCAATTTGTCTCCTTTTCTCATGGTATGAAGATTATGGACAGCTGTCTGAAATATTGCATTTATCTGACTATGGCTTAGCATGGTCATGCCTCAAGGTCACTTTTGGCTTTAACACTAGAACCGCCATGGCCAATGCCAATATGTATTTAAAACACTATAATATATAATATATACATACACACAGCATATATTATAGTATAGTTATGCTGAAATGCCGGGGCATGTATAAAATCACATAAGCACACAATATCACATATTGAATCACATATGTAAGTAATGGTTTGTCAGCTGATACATACAAATGGCAAAGAAAGCCATTGTGCCACCTGTGTACGCACATACAAGAATTCCTGCAGCAACCCCCCACCTCTGTACCCACTGCAGACGCTCTCCAACAGGACTTCAGCACTGTAATAATAATAATTCTGTGCATTTATATAGTGTTTTTCTGTAACTCAAAAAACCCACCACTGTAAGAGAAGAATATTATAAAAAGACAATTTTTCTTTCTTTTAAAGTGTCTTCCAACTCCCTTAATGAAAATGGGGTAAAACTTCTTTTAGACTTTATTAAGCTTCTCCTTGGAAGCATAGACAGTATGGTGTTATTAAAACACCAGCTACATTAAGTACCATTCAATATACCCATAGACTGGAAGGAAAATAAAATGTACCTTCTGTATATTGAGGCCAAAAGGCAGGAGCTCTGACAATTTTAACAAGTCCTGTAAAGTATTATATGTTAATTCTGGTAATAAGCAGGTGCACCATAACATAGATTTTAGCGGTTTTTCATTAAATAGGTCATATCGTTCCCACATGATGAGAACAGCCCATACTGAATCTTTCACCCTTATCTGATTTCTCTATTTTCATTATGCTGTTACATTACAATTACATTAATTGTATCATTTTGAACTAAAAGTGTTTCTAAGGGCAACTAAGTATCATTTTTTAATTGTCAGAAAATAGTGTAATAATAAAAAAAAAAAAAAAGTTGCTTGTAGGCAGTGTTTATTTTTGCAGGTCAGGCACACATTATTATCTTAGAATGTGTGTGCCTCGAGGCCTGTGTCACAAATCAGATAACAGCCTCTTGAGAGATGGCAATCTTGTACATGTACGAGTACTCTGCTATAATGAGGGTGGGGAGGAAAAAAAAAAAAAAAAAAAATGGTGTTAAGATTTTAACAACCAAAAGGGCACAAGCCAAACAACACAATACACTTATTTATGTGAACAATTCTTCATTTATCGTTGCACATGTACATGGCAGAAGCAGAAATCCATGTAGACCATTTCTGGTGTGGGAAACCATCATCAGATGTTCTTGCCTCCTGAAATAAAGGATTAAACGAAACCAAGTGGACACTAACTACAAAGGCTTTCAGGAGTTGAATTTTATAATGTTTACTATTAAAACAGAAGGCTGAAGCTCTCCGACTCAAGCATATTAAAATACGTGTGTATTTATTTTAAACACACACTGGTTACATGGACAAAAAGGAAGAACTCAAAGTTCCAAAAGAAAAGACAAACCTTGTTGCCCCTCTGGGCCTACCTACTGAAACGGTTAGAGATTTGTATATTGAGAAAATATTTGCATGCCCTAAACCACTTTGACTCAAATATAACATTTCATCAAAACACTCCTTTTTATATGAAGGTGACAAGAGTTTGCTATAAAAAAAAAAAACTAATCACCTCTCCTTTGTAGTGTAGTGGTTAAAGCTTTTAACTTTGAGTTCAAATCCCACTACTGCCACTGTGTGACCATGAGCCAGTTACTTCACCTTCCTTTACTCTAATTGGAAAAACAAATTACAATCAACCAATTGTATCTCTCAAATGTTGCAAGTTGCCTTGGATAAAGATGTAAGCCAAATATGTAATAATATCCTTACTATTTCCAACAGAAATTGTACCTTCTAGCTTTGATAAACATTTAGGTAGTCTCTCATAACTATACCTGTTAAAAGAGATTCTCAGATAATGAATAGGAGCAAGTGCTTAAAAAAAAAAAAAAGTTCCCTAAATTTGTTTGAAATGTAGTTAGATAATAGAAAGCATCACTTGCATTTCTCTTGAGTTTAACTATCCAAAAGGTATCTAGGTCAAGACTGGTGAGTAGTGTCATTGGGCACCTGCTTTACTGGGCCATATATTCATAAATTTTAGGAATGATTCATGCTCAGGCTTTGTTGAAATGAAATATACATTTTAGATTCCCAAAAATCTGTAATCTTCTAAAACCTTTGTGGAACTCCCGATGAAACGTTACAAGATATCCATGTTTAATGAACAGTCTGTTATAGTAACTTACACCATACTACAGGCATACTATCTTCTCTTTTTCAACTGGATGAATCTGAACCCACCCAACATAACATAATAGGAAAAGGATTTATTATACCTAAAATTAGGAAAAAGAAACACTAAGTTTACTGTTCAAGAATAGTTTACAAGGTCTGTAGAATATGGCAGGCATTTGTCAAAGTTGTCCTCAATTAAATGAACATGCTGAACAATTTCTTTTTCTTGAGCAATTTGTTTATACTAAACCATTGTCTTTTTCTGTTTTCTAGGGTGTACAAAGAATGGTATCAAAGGTGTAGTACTCTGGCTTATTTATTTACGATTTATTTATTGCAATGAAAAATAAATAAAATTACAATATATATGTGCAAAGAAATACATATATTACATGGTAATCAAAAGTTTCCATGCACACATTTTCCACATTAAAATTGTTTACGGGCAAAAACCACAATGAACATGTACATGCGCAGTGTGTTTATTGGCTTCTTGTAAGTATTTCAAGGCATCTTGAAAAGAAAACAGTAATGTGTAAGGGGAAAAATATTTATGACATGTACTGTCGCATGTAACAATGGTTTGCTTTAGCAAATAAAAACTTGATTTTTGATCCTCCGATAATTTGACTTTTGAAATTAGAACGTGAAAGAAGGCAGTAAATGAAACTAAATATTATTCTACACTGGAGTTATGATATGTAATATTCTTTAAATAAACATGTTTTCATTTGTTTATTTCAAATAAGAGATAAAGGCAGCATCAAAATAAGCAAGAAGTAGTATGAGTTGATCAATAAAAAGTTAAAAGCTACCACAGCTTACTTACAAGTAGAAAGATCAACATGATCAGACCTTACAAAATAGTCATCAGCCATTATTTTACTCCAGTGTTTCCAATTTTAGATATAACTAATCAGATAACCCCATTTTCAAATCTCAATGTAGATAATAAAAATACAATACAGGACTAAAATGATTCACTCTGTTTGGACAGCTTTAAGTAATGCAATTAGTTTCCGCAAATAATCTCAAAGCTGGTGACTTTTACATACACAGCTGAGTATTGTATGATATATTCATTATGAAGACTGAGATGTTAAATCTAATCATACCACAGCACAATCCAAAGCCATAAGGCCCCTGGCAGGGGCTGAAAGCTCAGGAATAAAAACTACATATATATATATATTATATATATATATATATATATATATATATATATATACTCATATTTATTGTCACACACATGCAACTAGGAGCGAGCTGAGTGGACCAAGTAGAGGTGATTACCAGGGGGTGACGGGGGTGCTCCAAACCTGTTTCTGTTAATTCTGCAGATCAAATACGGGAAAACCTGCCTAATTCGATGTCACTTCCGGCTCCCAGACTGACGTCACTTCTGGTTCCGGGGTACGGACTATAAAATCTCCATCTTGCCAAACCAAGGGCAGTTCATTTGGGAACTCAAACCAGCAACAATATACGGGTGGCTGCCCCAAACCTTCTTTTAGTGTGTTGAGACTCATTAATTCACAGTGGCATAGTCGGCAGGATGGCCTCCTGGTGGAATCGGAAGCCGAACCAACCTTATGTCTCAACACACCAACGTGATGAACCCCTCAAGACCTATCAGGTAGGAAAATACCATTCTTGTGTTGTCGAGCTGGGGTCTGACTGTGTGTGTCGGGGGGATCTGGAGTATGTTCCGACCCAGTTGTCCTTAAAGAGAACCTGGGAGCGTAGGCAGAAGACCTACAGACGAGGGCTAAGTTCTGAAAGGAACATAGTGGGGACCTATTATGGGCTCTCGAGGACGGGGACCAACCTAAAGAACCCCACAAAGAAAAAATTCTTTGAGAAAGATGGGGTTGCCCTGGGTCGGCAGGTGAGGGAAATAATGACTTGGGAATACAACCCAGAGGAATCCCTCCGAGAACAGGTCATGACACTATGGCAGAAAGTCGGGTGTTGGCTATGGCCATATAATAAAAATGCCTGACTAATTGTGGAAAAGGTGGCCTGTGCCATAGTAATAAAGGGCCTACCTGCTAATCTCTCCCAGCTGACCTGGGGACATTCATATAACAACATGGTCACCCCTGTAGGGATCATTAACACCTTGCAGGAGGAAACCTACTTGGGCGACCCAGAAATGAATCCCTGTGAACCCAGAGGGAGTTGTGCCACTAATTTAGAGTTTTACTCTTACATTGCGGAGCATGCTTTGGAAAACTCTGATGCACGGCGGAGGGCTTCGCGAGGCGACACGGGGGTCTGTGGAGAAACACAGAGCAGGGGGCAGGGTGCTCCTACTAATCCTCTGGCCTTTTCTCATACGGGAGAAGCTCTAGTTAATGGCTTTAAAGTACCATCTTTATTTGACTCTGGCAGTAACATTACCATTGTTGCCTGCCATTTAGTGTTGCCGCGACAAAGATTAAAAATAAAGACCCGTCTAACCTGTATTCATGGGGCCGTCCGGTCATACGAGTCCGCCCGCTATTACATCTGCCAAAACGGCATTATAAAGAAAATAACAGCGGCGGTACACGACAATCCTCCATTCCCCTTAATACTGGGTAGAGATTGATCAGATATAAACTGTGGCATAACGCTCGCTATCCAATAATAAAGCACTCGGTCTTGTTATGGATGCCGATTCTGCGTCCTCAGCTACCTCCACATCGTGTACACAGCCGGTAGGGGAACAGAATGCGGCCTTAGAGAATGATGTGGAAATAGCCGGACCGTCGCAGAGCGAAATGTCATCACCAAGTGCTGCGCCGGCTCGGTCTGAAACCACACCCCTTGAGGTCGAATCTGATCCCCTCAGTCATCTGCAGTTTCAGTTTAGGCAGACACCGGCTTCATTTAAAAGGGAGCAATGGATTGATGACTCCCTTAAATTTGCGAAAAATGCAGTGGTCTTAGTAGATGGCCAGCGCACCACTTTGTATTAAATAATGATTTTTATATCGGGTGGCAGATCATGAAGGAAGGGTGAGGTCACTGCTCTTAGTTCCACTGGCTTACCGGCGACAAGTCTGTGAACTAGCTCATACCCACCTCCTGGGAGCCCATCTGGGTCCCGAGAAAATTTTAGAGTGAATCAAGCTATGATTTTTTTTGGCCTGGGATTAATGAGGAGGTCCGCCGCTTTTGCATGTCCTGTCCGTAATGTCAATTACGGCAGATTCCTAGAAGGGACCGTGCTCCTTTAATCCCTTTACCCCTAATTGATGTCCCTTTTGAACGTATCGGGGTTGATCTGGTGGGACCCCTAGAGCCTTCAGCCAGAGGACAAATATATAATGGTCCTGGTGGATTATGCCACCCAATATCCTGAAGCTGTTCCCTTACGCTCAGCCACTTCCAAAACTATCGCACGGCAGTTGGTAGGAGTATTTGCGCAAGTCGGAATCCTTAAAGAAATCCTGACGGATCAAGGGACTCCATTTACCTCGGAAACGTTCAGGGAAACTGCTAAGTTACTGAAAATAAAACATTTAAAGACCTCTGTATATCATCCTCAAACAGATGGTCTAGTTGAGAGGTTTAACCAAACTCTCAAGCAGATGTTACACAAGGTAGTCAATAAGGACGGAAGGAACTAGGATCAGCTCCTCCCCCTCGTCCTTTTTGCATATCGGGAAGTCCCCCAAGCCTCCACGGGTTTCTCACCCTTTGAATTATTGTATGGATGACAACCCCGGGGTTTATTGGATATATTAAAAGAAGGCTGGGAAGAGGAGGTCCTTCCCTCTGTAAAAATACTTGAATATATTGCGCAATTACGCGATAGATTTGCAAAAATTAGACCCATATTACATTCTCACATGGAAAAGGCGCAAGCAGCCCAGGCTCAGTGTTATAACCGTGGCAGGAAGGGTTTGGTCGATTATTTAGTTATCCAATCTAATCGTCAACCTAATGAGCGGATTATGTCAACTTGCTGAAACAGTGGAAGGAAAGGGATCCCGATCCCTCCTCCGGACAGCCCTGCTCCCTCTTCGCTCATAAATTACACCTTAACTTCGGTGATAATTTGACTCAACAACAACGAGCTCGAAGCAGTTATCCTGTCTGTCCTCGAGGTAGTGAGCGAAAATCCTGGACGAACCTCCCTGGTTGCACATGACATAGTGACGAAACCAGGGGTTATAGTCAGAACACGCCCATATCGGATTCCCGAAGCAAAAAAGGCAGAAGTGGAGTTGGAGATCAAACGAATTCTGGACCTAGGTGTGATAGAGGAAAGTTTTAGTCCCTGGTCCAGTCCCATCATATTGATTAAAAAGCCAGATGGAAGTTGGAGGTTTTGCAATGACTTCTGTCGGCTTAACCAAGTCTCCCAATTCAATGCCATTAGTGGACGACCTTCTCGAGCGGCTAGGACATGCCAAATTTTTGACTACTCTTGATATGACCAAGGTGTACTGGCAGGTTCCCTTAACGGAGTCCACAAAGGAAAAGACTGTGTTTAGCACTCCTAGCGGACATTGGCAGTATCGTGTACTTCCATTCGGATTACATGGGGCACCCGCTACCTTCCAACGTCTGGTGGACAAAGTGCTCAGACCCCATAATTCGTACAGTGCTGCCTACCTGGATGACACTGTCATCTATTCCAGCATATGGAAAGAACACCTACTGCAGGTTGAGGCTGTATTATGGACACTAGCGAATGCCAGACTTCGTATTAATCCTAAGAAATGTTGTTTTGGGTTGGTCGAATCCAAATATTTAGGTTACCTATTGGGCTGGGGTATGGTCAAACCACAATGCTCCAAAATAGATGCCATAGTGAATTGGCCCCGTTAGATAACCAAGCAGCAGGTACAAGCATTTCTCGGCTTAGCAGGTTACTATCGCTGGTTTGTACCCTGGTTTTCCGAGAGAGCAACGCCCTTGACAAACCTAACAAGGAAGGGGAAACCTAATCACGTGGTTTGGGATGATGATACTGACGCTGCACTTAGTGACCTTAAGCAGGCCCTTACGTCAGCTCCTATTTTACAAGCTCCTGATTTTACTCTGCCTTTCATTCTCCAGACGGATGCTTTAGACACAGGTCTTGGTGCCGTGCTGAGCCAAAGCATCGATGGAGTGGAACACCCCGTTATGTACCCGAGTTGGAAACTGTTGGACAGAGAGACCAGGTATGCGGCAGTCGAGGCTTTGGCAATTAAATGGACGATTACGCAGCCGAGGTACTACCTCCTGGGTCGGGAATTCACCCTGGTGACTGACCATGCACCGTTACAGTGGATGGCGTTACACAGGGATTCAAATGCATGAGTCACAAGGTGGTTTTTGGACCTACAGCCTTATAAGTTTTCGGTCATTTATCGTCGAGGTCTGTTGCAGGCCGATGCTGATGCCCTTTCTTGGCGTCACAACCTCACGAACAGGTACGCCCGACCCGATGGGTCTGGGCTGAGGGGGGCCCCGTGTCACACACGTGCGACTAGGAGCGAGCTAAGTGGACCAAGTGGAGGTGTTTACCTGCCGGGGCAGAGGGTGGCGGGGTGCTCTAAACCCGTTTCTGTTAATTCTGCAGATCAAATACGGGAAAACCTGCCTGAATCAACGTCACTTCCGGCTCCCAGACTGACGTCACTTCTGGTTCCGGCTCCCAGACTGATGTCACTTCCGGGTTACGGACTATAAATCCTCCATCTTGCCAAACCATGGGCAGTTCATTTGGGAACTCAAACCAGCAACATCAATTGTGCTCTCTAAATCCTTTTGCAGCTAGGAACAATATACGGGTGGCTGCCCCAAACCTTCTTTTAGTGTGTTGAGACTCATTATTTCACTATATATATATAAAAAAAAAAAATATATATATATATTTTATATATATATATATATATATATATATATATATACACACACACACACTAGCAAAATACCCGCGCTTCGCAGCGGCGAAGTACTGCCTTAAAATTTTTATTAAGAAGAAAATTTAACCTTTTTAAACTGAGGGAAAATATGCCAATAATTATTTGTTAAGGATCTCTTTGTATACCATGTTGTCAGTTCGGCCCTCCGGTTGTAATATGACCAAGCTGTGTGCTGAGCTTACTCTTGAGCATGTAACTTACAGTTGGCCATGTGAACAGTAATCTTGTCTCAAATCTCACAGCTTGGATTGCTGCTGTCATAATCGGTTTGAGTTTCATGGTTTGTTTCAATTACGATAGTATTTGCAGGATTTGTTGTGTTGAAGTGACATTCGGAATCTGTCAAGCATTGTAAGCACACAACCGGTTTCATCGATAAAATCACATCCAGCTTTTGAGAGTTTAAACACTCATAAACATCAAAGTGTCCACTACTGAAATCGTCACCTGTGAATCTAAGATGTTTAAGAGGCATTGGCAGTTGTCGAAAGGTGTAAAATATTTGGCCATTTCGGTACACTTGAAAGCAACAACCGAACAATTCAGCGGCAGCCATCAACTCACATGCAGAACCATAGGTGAAGGGCTTAAGCATTTCACTCTTATAGTGCTCCTGTGTAGTATAATTCCTGTACCGTCATCAGTCCACACCTTGAACCTGTCCCAGTCATTCAATACATAAGACACAATGTTCCTCCGGATATCAATAGTGAGCCTTATATGGCCGTGCAATATGTAACAAAGAGAATGGAAAAGGCAGGTGCCATCTCCGGGCATGGAAACCACTTGGTAAGTGACAGTTCTTTGATCGATGGTGATCACCTTGATAGACATGTTAATGGGGGTACGGTTGGAATGATAAAGGAAATGGGTACCTGAACAATGTAAAGTAAGTCTAAAATACCTATACAATAACTATAATCATAATAAGCGAACAATAAAACAGCGGAGAAGCCGTGGATTAACTAAAAAGGCTGTAGTTATCAGCAGGGAGACGTGAATACCGTGGCGAAGCAAGGAAGGGAATGTAGAGACTGGAGCGACGGCCTTATATAGGCAGGCAGCCAACAACGTGGGAGGCGTTGGGATGGGGGACCCAACGCCGCCTCACACGGTGACCGAGCTGCAGGCTATGGACGTATATATGTACGTAAGTAGGATTCAGTTAGCGTTGGGAACCCGTGTACCAAATTTCTTGAAGATGGGCCCATAAGTAACAAAGACCGTTGAAAAGTTCAATATGACGGCCGACAGTGGCATCATACCACCGAAATAAGTACCAAATTTCAGCCTTCTACCTACACGGGAAGTTGGAGAATTAGTGACGTTGGAAAGTTCAATATGGCAGCTGACAGTGGCGTTACACCACCGAAATAAGTACGTACATTGGTTTCGGTTAACGCAGGGGACCCGCCTACCAAATTTCATGAAGATGGGGCCATGAATAAGAAAGTTCAACATGGCGGACGCTGTTGATTGTTATGACCGTTACGCGTAGAATTTCGAAATGAAACCTGCTTAACTTTTGTAAGTAAGCTGTAAGGAATGACCCTGCCAAATTTTAGCCTTCTACCTACACGGGAAGTTGGAGAATTAGTGATGTTTGGAAAATTCATTATGGCGGCCGACAGTGGCGTCATACCACCGAAATAAGTACGTACATCGGTTTTAAGTGCGCAGGGAAGCTACCTACCAAATTTCGTGAAGATGGGGTCAGCCTTCTACCTACGCGGGAAGTTGGAAAATTAGTGACGTTGGAAAGTTCAATATGGCGGCCGACAGTGGCGTCATACCATCAAAATAAGTACATACATCGGTTTTGGTTAGCGCAGGGAAGCCGCCTACCAAATTTCGTGAAGATGGTGCCATAAATAAGAAAGTTCAACATGGCGGACGTTGTCGACCGTTATGACCGTTGCGTGTAGAATTTCGAAATGAAACCTGCTTAACTTTTGTAAGTAAGCTGTAAGGAATAAGCCTGCCAAATTTCAGCCTTCTATCTACACGGGAAGTTGGAGAATTAGTGACGAGTCAGTCAGTGAGTGAGTGAGTGAGTGAGTGAGTGAGGGCTTTGCCTTTTATTAGTATAGATACACATATATTCTGATAATAAGAAAGTTAACCAACATATGATGAAGCAATAACAAACTAATTTTCAAAGGAATTTCTAACATTTGGATAGATCCGCAAGATGGAAAAGAAATGTATACTGAAACCAAAAATATATATATTTACTAACAGATAAACAAAGCATTCCTGTTTAAGACCAGACAATTTATAGATAAATAGAAAGCGGCATCCTTGGAGAAAAATAAATGGCATATTGCTACAATAACTTCAAAATACATAATAGTACCCTTTTTATAAACAAATGATTAATAAACCGCTAGAGTACAAGAAATTAGGGGGTTATCAAAATATAAGTGTCAAAATCACTTAAAATATTTTACATACTCAGTTAAGTGTGAATTAAAATAAACATTATGAGAAGTTGTAAGGTCATACTTCTAAGTTAAAAGCAGATCATTTGTGAACAATAGCATCAATAGCTATTACCAAATTTGACAAAAGAAGAGCAAAGTTATTTCAACTTTGCAGTTGCACATGGCATAGAAACCACAAAGATGAGTACTGACTAAAAGTAATCTGGAACATAGTAATCCTTTATATTTCACAGCTCTGTTTGCTGTGGTTTGTATATCCTAATTCTTACCAGGAATATAAAGCTGGCAGTCATCAACATGAATGAGCTCAAGAATCTGACAAACAAATGCTGTAACTGCTGGCTTGTAACTGGTCAAATTATAGCCTAAACAATTACTTATTTTCCCCAACAAGTGATGATTATTTCAGAAAGTCTCGACAGAATTCTTGCTAATTATATTTTTTAATGTTATCTATGCAAAAGTGAAGAAGGAAAATAGCAAGGTTCATCAATTTATGAACCTCATTGTAAAGATGGCAATTTTGGTTCCAAAAGACAGCCTAAAACCTTCAGAAAGTCCTTGCATGAAGCCTGAAATCTATTTATAATCATATGCAAATACACAAAGCATAAACATTATAACTAACCTGTTCAACAAAACTATTTACTAGGCCTGGGAAAGTTAACACGCTAATTTTAGCAATTAACGTGGCCTGTTTAAGGCGTTAAAAAATATTGTCGCATTTAAAGGATTAACATTTCGTATTACGTGATTCACAACAATACACCACATGTCAATGTGTCGTACTGGTGTTCGTTTCCTTGATTTATACATACTGACACAAGTACTGGGGAGTGGGGTTTATAGCAGTCCTCGTGTAATGCTAGAGAAAGGTTGCAAAGACAAAAATTATGCTTTTTTTTTATTTCATGTTTCTGTAAGAAGATCTCATCAATGTCATATTACATAAGTGCTAAATAACTTATCTATGAGTGGCACTAAAACCAAAACAAGTCTCTAGTACCTCTGTATTTTCCTCGCCAGCTTACAGTGCTGACTGCCCCATTATAATGACAAAACTATACAAAATAGAAGTACAATGATCATCCCTACCCATGTTCAAGTTTGAAGTATCTTTGCCAATTTATGCAAGGAACGCAACATAACCATCCAAGTAACGTACATTGTCAGTTTTTAAGCGAGACAGCAGCTATGGGGATCTTTCTTTAACATGCCAGGAGCAAAGGTAGAGCAGTGTTTTTCTGGCACGTTTTTCTAACCCAAAAAGTCCCAAGGCACACAATACCAACCACAAAAGTATTTAATAAAATGTAATAAAAGGAGAAAATATTTGCATACATTATAGAATAGTTGTAGAAGCTAACAACATAGCAAACCATAAGAAACTGCCATTTTCTTCAAACAAAACTGACACGATTCTGCAATTTATTCTCATTGCCATCTAAGACAGATGAACTGCTACAAAATCGAAGAAAGCTCTAAACCCATAATACCTTATTGACATATATCTTTGGCCATCATCAAAGCTGATTACACTTTATTCTATTTCAGTTGAATATTACTATCAGTATAGGATCAGACTATGACACTGTAGTTTAAATATTCGTAGACATTGGTAGGCAAGGCATGTGTGCATGGGAAAGGTACTATATACAAGTATCAGTATTGTTGTTACTATTATTTCAAATATTGGACAATATGTAACAGCTTACCTTCGAAATTATATATTAGATAGTTATCAACCATTGTGTTAACACTTTTTGCCAAGACTTATGCATATTCCGATAATCTCATAAATAAGCAATGAGATTAATGCTTATGATTAATCAAATTACAAATAACTATTACATCTATGCAAAAAAGGCTAAAAATAAAACCTACTCTCCTGAAATAAAGGTAAAAAAATAAAGCTCATGGTTTTTCTTCAGTTAGAAGGGTTAGAAAATGTAAAAAAAAAAAAAAAGTCTACATATATATGAATGGAATGTATCACTGCACTTTTTATGAACAGTCTGTATTAAGCACCCATAATAGTTTACAATTTTCTTATCTTTAAAAGCAACTAGTATTAGATATCTATCAAAGTAATTGTTTAATTAGCAGGCCTTTTCATTTGTCTTACTTTGCATTCAGAAACATTAAATAGTGTCAGATTTACATTTGTAAGAAACCTAGAAGTATTTGCATTTCTGTCATTGCACTTACTTCTCATAATCTTTTTCCTACTAATCCGCCTTTTGTTATGTGAAGTCTGGTCCCTTACTTGTATCCTTATAAAGACAATTAACCAGAAGCAGAAAAGACCTGGGAAAAATGGTACTGAATGCTGAATACCTATAGTAAACTCACTGTCATACCTATTAGTATTAACAAGTAATGGTTTAAATAACCAGAACACCTGGAAAAGCAGAGTAAAAATCATGATGATTACAATGAAAAAATTAAAAATAAGGGGAAAAAAAACTAAATTATTCATCCATAACAGTCATAAATGCATGCATGCTACATTGCAACACTCCAGTAAAAGAAATACAGCAAACTCAGTTTTGCAATTTTTGGATTGCGACAAAAAACAAAAGCTGAGAAATAACAGCTTTTTAAAATAAGGTAGGAGTCTAACTAAAGAACAAGGTGGTTGGGACAAAAAGCTACGGCCATAGAGGTCCCCAGGGCTGAACCTGAAAACCACTGGTCTAATGAGAAAAGAAAAAAATAATTAGTTATAAGTTCTGTCTGGTACTGTTATAGAAAGTCAGTTGTCAGATTAATTTGTTACAATTCAGATTGTGCAAGAAAGTATTAAAAGTAAACCCTTGTTTTGAAAAGTGGCTACGCCTTTTTTATTCATTGTATTGCTTCTGTTAAATCAGGGTTTTGCAAACTAAACTATGATGAAGGGAGTGCACCATGTTCTTCAGTCACACTGTTTTTTTCAAAGAAAAGTCTTAGATCAGCCACTTTTTATGATTTTGATGAACAGGTATTTAGCAAATATCTGAAATCATTAAAGAATTTTACTGTAGATGATTTCCTCAATAAAGTAGAAAACATGTCTCACGTTTTTTTTCATCAGGAATATAAAAAAACTGCAATGTTCCACTTAAAATTGTTGCATTTATGCTTTCACTTAGCAACTGAAATCATCATTTCGTTGCCCTTTTGTTTACATAAAAGAACAAGACAAAGTAATACAATTTAATTAATAAGGGTTTCAGGCATATTTCCTAAACAGTTATATGCCCTTTTCATATACATACAGTATACAGTGGCTCATTATAACACAAGGGTGTATATCTATACTAATAAAAGGCAAAGCCCTTACTGACTGACTGACTGACTGACTGACTGACTCACTCACTCACTCACTCACTCATCACTAATTCTCCAACTTCCCGTGTAGGTAGAAGGATGAAATTTGGCAGGCTCATTCCTTATAGCTTACTTACAAAAGTTGGGCAGGTTTCATTTCGAAATTCTACGCATAATGGTCATAACTGTAACGTATTTTCGTCCATATACTGTAATAGACTGCAGCGCGATAGCCGTGGGAGGCGGAGTTTCGTATTAAAGTATTTAACCAATCACATTTCAGCCATCATTTGTTGCCAAGCAGAGAGGCTTTCACAATCCGTTGTGCAGGCACTCTAACACAGAATAAATGTCGATTAACCTGTTGCTTCAACCAATCAGATTTTGAGTTAGTGTCAGTTAGGGCCCTCTAGCAGGCGTACGGCAACGTCACCGTATTCAGACCCATTGATTGGATAGAAGCCGATATGAGGAACTCTACGAGGCCACTGAACGCACCGCAAACGCTACGAGCGAAAGATTGTCGCGCGCACTACGGCCAACTCCATGGCAGGATTCTGGACAATATTATTTGCCAGACACAGACCAGATTTCAAGACCACGAAAACCTGATGTTTGTCACGCTCCTCGAACCCCAGAAGTTTCAGGAATACAAGAAAAATTTCACGCATGCAGCCTTCTCCAGTTTAACACAAGAGCCACGGAGCGCATTTTGATCTTTCTCGGCTAAAAACAGACCGGACTGTAATGTTTGCCAAGGATGATTTTGCAGGAAAATCTCCCACTGATCTCCTTGACTTCCTTCAGCAGAAAAATCTGAATGAGAGCATGGGGCAGCTGTTCACATTGGAATATTTGGCGGTGAGCATTCCCGTGTACACTGCTTCTGTCCAGACATTTTCAGCCCTAAAGCGAATTCAAACTTATGCCAGAAATACCATAGGGCGGGTTCGCCTTTCAGCATTAGCTTCAATGGCGATAGAAAGGGACATTTTGATGGAACTGAAGTGCACGGATAATCCGTACGACAGAGTAATTGAACTGTTATTGAGGAAATAGAGGATGATGGATTTTGTTTACAAATAATCTGAATTTTTGGTGAGTAAAATGTTGTGATTGTCCTAAATAATATTGCAAGTTTATGAGTTATTATTGATGTTTTTTATGTGTGTCGTGGCTGTGGCTGCAGGAGTAATCTATACTAATAAAAAGGCAAAGCCCTCACTGACTGACTGACTCACTCACTCACTCATCACTAATTCTCCAACTTCCCGTGTAGGTAGAAGGCTGAAATTTGGCAGGCTCATTCCTTACAACTCACTTACAAAAGTTAAGCAGGTTTCATTTCGAAATTCTACGTGTAATGGTCATAACTGGAAGCTGTTTTTCTCCATTTACTGTAATGGAGATGAGCACGAAAGCCGTGGGGGCGGAGTTTCGTGTGACATCATCACGCCTCCCACGTAATCACGCAGTACATAGAAAACAAGGAAGACCTCCAAAAAGCACTGAAGAAAACATGCATTATATAATTGAGAAGGCAGCAAAACAATAAGAAGCGAGCGAGTGATATACAACCATATTCATGAGTGATGCTACTACGGAAACAAAGCACAGTGTAAACCTGAACTTTAAAGTTCATAGACAGGCTGCCGCTGTCGTTTGTAATTTAGTGCCTGCCCATATAAGGCCGTCCGTCAGCGGCAATCCAATAGAAACACTGCCACTAAATATTCACGGGTGAAGGACTGTGCTTATGCAGAGGAAGATGAGATGGTCAGGGTGGTGTTTGGCACAAATTCAGCGAAACTGCGAGAGAAAGTTTTAAGTGCCGGGACTTCGGTAACATTAAATACAGCCATGGACATAGCACGACATGGCACCAGCATAGCTGGGAAACTTCGATGCAAGAACACCGAGCGGCTCACGTGAACTGACGCAGTGCACAGACAAAAAGCAACAGTTCTAAAGAGCGCTGAACAAAAACCGAATTACACAATTGAAAAGGCAGCAAAAAAATATGAAGCGTCTGATACATACAGTACAAGCATATTCATAAGTGCAACTACTGCGGAAACAAAGCACACGGTGGAAAAAGTCA
Source organism: Polypterus bichir lapradei (assembly GCA_026402145.1). Taxonomy (NCBI): domain Eukaryota; kingdom Metazoa; phylum Chordata; class Cladistia; order Polypteriformes; family Polypteridae; genus Polypterus; species Polypterus bichir. The sequence goes on along the minus strand of JANRMT010062831.1, from coordinate 14,272,548 downwards.
ATGGCCCGCTATAGGAAGACAGTGTAAAAAAAAAAAAAAACCCGCGCATGCAGTGTGTCAGGTCTCAGATAAAGAAGAAGACGAGCTGTTTATTGATGCAGTAAGAAACGAACCGATGAATGAAACCTGTTATCTTTACAACGATTGACAAACACGGAATGTAACTTGAACACAACACATCCTACAAATACAAACCTGATTGAAAGAAATAATGATAATCAAGTCCTTGATGACAGCAACACTCAATAACACTCACAAAACAATTACTGTATATTGACAGTCATGTTAAGTTATTTTTAAAATGTTCCCTTTTCTTTTTCATAGCTTCTTTAACACACTACTTCTCCGCTGCGATACGCGGGTATATATATAAGTATATATACCCCGATCTACATACTCGAATAATGGATACTTTATTCGCCATCAATGATTGTTTTGGTAAAGCCATACTCAGTGTATTCATTAGATGAACGGTAAAAAAGTAAGAGCGAGGGGAGGGTGACTTACTGAGGCATGCAGGCAAAACCACAATAGCACGCGGGCTCGATGTACGAAAAAATATATCTTTTCAAGTTCTATTTAGTCCATATGTGTCAAACTCAAGGGCCGCGGGCCACATCCGGCCCGGCGTGTAATTATATCCGGCCCGTGAGATCATTTTATATACTGTATTATTGTTATTAATGGCCCGGGTATATGAAGCGCTGGTAACACAATAAACTACAGATCCCATAATGCAGCGCTTCAGCTGCCTTGCCGAACACTTACCGCGTTAATCATGTCTAGCTTATGATGCTGCAAGTTATTGCGAAGCTAGCCTACACGATGCTGAAGAGAAAAGTTGATTCTGAAAATAGAGCCTTTAAAAACCGATGGGAGGCTTTGTATATGTTTACTGACATTGCCGGTAAACCCGTGTCTCTCATTTGTGGAGCTAATGTGGCTGTAATTACAGAATTTAATCTAAGACGGCACTATATATATATATATATATATGTGTATGTATACGTTTATATATGTGTGTGTATGTATATATATGTATTTGTGTGTATATATATATATATATATATATATATATATATATATATTATGTGACAGCAACACTCATCACTCACAACAATTACATTGACAATCATGTTACGTTATTTTCAAAATGTTTCATTTTCTTTTTCATTACTTCTTTAACACACTACTTCTCCGCTGCAAAGCGCGGGTATTTTGCTAGTGTGTATATATATATATACACTCAGCAAAAAAAGAAACGTCCCTTTTTCAGGACTGTGTATTTCAACAATAATGTTTTAAAAATCCAAATAACTTTACAGATCTTCATTTTAAATTGTTTAAACAATGTTTTCCATGCATGTTCAATTAACCATAATCAATTAATTAACATGCACCTGTGGAATGGTCGTTAAGACCTTAACAGCTTACAGAAAGTAAGCATTTAAGGTCACAGTTCTAAAAACGCAGGACACTAAAGAGACTTGTCTACCGACTGTGAAAAACACCCAAAGAAAGATGCCCAGGGTCCTTGCTCATCTGCGTGAACGTGCATTAGGCATGCTGCAGGGAGGCATGAGGACTGCTGATGTGGCTAGGGCAATAAATTGCCATGTCCACACTGTGAGACGCCTAAGACAGCGCTACAGGGAGACAGGAAGGACAGCTAATCATCCTCGCAGTGGAAGACCACGTGTAACAACACCTGCACAGGATCGGTACATCCGAATATCACACCTGCGTGACAGGTACAGGATGGCCACAACAACTGCCCGAGTCACACCAGGAACACACAATCCCTCCATCAGTGCTCAGACTGTCCGCAATAGACTGAGAGAGGCTGGACTGAGGGCTTGCAGGCCTGTTGTAAGGCAGGTCCTTACCAGACATCACCAGCAACAACGCCGCCTATGGGTACAAACCCACCTTCGCTGGACCAGACAGGAGTGGCAAAAAGTGCGCGAGTTTCTGCATGACAGCAATGTCAGTGTTCTGCCATGGCCAGCGAAGAGCCCAGATCTCAATCCCATTGAGCACGTCTGGGACCTGTTGGATCGCAGGGTGAGGGCTAGGGCCATTCCCCCCAGAAATGTCCAGGAACTTGCAGGTGCCTTGGTGGAAGAGTGGGGTAACATCTCACAGCAAGAACTGACAAATCTGGTCCAGTCCATGAGGAGGAGATGCACTGCAGTACTTCAAGCAGCTGGTTGATTTTGTGATTTCTCTCATCATGCTAAGTATTGTAGTTCACTTGTGGTAACGATTTATTTGCACGAATCCGAGAGAGACGCTGCAGGCCGAGGTGACAGGGGCGGTCCCCTCCTCACTCACTAGCCAGCCTCCGTTTGAGTCGGTCTACCTCTCGCCACGTGTTGGTTCAAAAGACATCTACAGATTGTTAAGGAGTAACTTTTGATGTTTTTGACAGAGAGATCAGAGCTTTGTGTGTTTTAGAGTGTAGCTGCTGATTGCCAGAGATATTACGGCCACATGCTTTTCTCCCCATGCGAGGGACACTCTCCCGTCAGTCCTGAACACGATCAGATACAGTGCCAACGTCTATCGATTTTTGAAGTTTGTCCTGTCACTACTACATGGGCACAGCTGCATGGTACAGCTAGTCACTAATAATATATGCCCAGAGGGGACTGGGGGGTCCCGTGGCCTAGAACCCCTGCAGATTTTATTTTTTTCTCCAGCCGTCTGGAGTTTTTTTTTGTTTTTTCTGTCCACCCTGGCCATCGGACCTTACTCCTTTTCTATGTTAACTAATGTTGTCTTATTTTAATTTCTTATTCTGTCTTTTATTTTTCCTTTCTTCATTATGTAAAGCACTTTGAGCTACTTTTTGTATGAAAATGTGCTATATAAATAAATGTTGTTATTGTAATAATAAGTACAGGCAGATTCTTATCCATCATGCAATACTATTCTGGAGGCACCAGACTGATCCTAATTTCATTTTACAGCATGGCAGGGACTCTAAACACATGGCCAAAATCATAAAAACACAACAGCGAAAAGAGCACAAGATGGTTTGGTCCCCCACAGAACCATGATCTCAACATCATTGAGTCAGTCTGGGATTATTTGTAGAGATGGAAGCAAGCAAGACAGCCAAGGTTTGCACTGAAAATGTGGCAAGTTCTCCAAAAGGCTTGAAACAACTATGTAAATATCTTCAGAATGCAAATTGTAGCAGAGAACTGCTGGTGTTTTTAGTGCAAAGGGTGCTCAAACTAAATATTGATTGAATTGATTTTTTCTGTTTACTGCATTTTCTAGGACAGTTAATAATAACTTTAATGGCATTATCTTTGAAAACATTCCAGCTTTACAGCATTTTTTCAAAAATTTGGCACAGTACTGTATTACTATAATACCAAAATACAAAGATTTTAAGGAAGCTAAAGTCACATGCTTCATTATCCAAATGAAATTATCACAGAAACAACAACAACAGCAAATCGATATAGCAAACGGAAATCACCTGCATCTCCAATGTACATATTGACCTGAATTTCCATAATAAGGTAGGCATAGTTCTTATCTGCAGTCACACATTCACATCAGAGGACACCTTCCAGGCTCATCAGTGGTATGTCGCACCACTAACGTGTTGTTTCCCTTTCCCTCTACAGCCCTGAAAAAGACTCCCTGTAGGGGCAACTGATTTTGCCTGCCCGTCAGAGCACAATAAAACTTGGGCTCCATGGAAAAGGGTGTTAACTGTTGGAGATTTTTCTTGACCAAGACAAACTTGATGAATAACAGTTATCTTTTGCCTTTTCGGGCTTTTTCTTTCCATTTGAAACTCACTGACAAGATCGTGCCATCATACGCTGTTCTTTGTTATCATTTGTTCAGTTAAACGAGGCAACCTGGCTGGCATTCCAATTTTTTGCATCTCTGGGTTGTGTCATTGAAATCACATAATTCCTGATAGCATGGGCATCTCAGTACACACAGGCTGAAAACCAGCAAACAAAATCAAAACATCTATAAAATCTCAAATTACTGTCACATAATCTAAATATCAGGTATCCAGTTGTATGGTAACGATATCCTAAAAACTTTTTGTTTTGGTTAAAACATTGTTATATACACCACTTCCGGAAAGAGGTCTCATGCATAACAGAGAAGCTCGTGCAGAGAAAATTGAGCATTTGATTTGCAAATAGAAGCTTGTGCTATGGGAGTTTACTGAATAATGTGTTAGTGGAGTGTGCGGCGCCTTATTTCAAGATTAATAATAGTTTTCTTACAGGAGACTATTCAAAGCTGCAGTTGCCAGGGACTATGCCTAAACACAAGATAGGACTCAGGCCTGGATAGGGCACCACTCCATCAAACACACACAAACACATCCACACTCACCTTTTACCATCACTTTACACACACTGATTAATCTAACATTAACAAATATTTGGATTTACACTAAGACTGAGCTGCATCTACCAGCTGATCACAACTGCACATGTAAACCACAAGTCTTATTCTTTGCCCTGTACACTTTTGTTGCAGTACCTATTTAGTGACATATATTTGTCTTGGGCACTTTAATTGCACTGCTCATGGTGGCGTAACATTTAGCGTTGTGGACCCATAGCTCCATAGTCCTAGGGTCAAATCTTGAGCTGAACAAAATCCCTAAGAAGTTTACATGGTTTTCCTTTGTTCATATTGAAGATTTTTTTTGGATTCTCCCATTTCCATTTTCCTGCTAATGGCATACAGTTTGGCAAAAATAATTGGTCCAGTAAGGGAGAGTCCGGCTGTGTGGTGAATGTGTCTAGCAATAATTTGGCTTCCTATCTAGAACTTATTTAACCTTGTGCCTGATGTTTCTGGAATAGGTACTTGGAATCAGAGGCCCTATATTTGTATACAGTGCCCTCCAATTGTCTCTAACATTATGGTGCCCTGAAATGGGGGACCATGTATAAAAAGTGTTGTTTCTTCATGGTTTATCCAAAACGCTTATGCTATACAAAAACGCTTAATTTCAAGTCTGAAAAAGTGCACTTTAATCACATCTGAATTGTTTGATTTATAATTTTAAGCTGTGGAGTACAGGGGGTAAATAGAGGAAAAATGTGTCTTTGTCCCAAACATTATGGAGGGCACTGTATAAACCAAACAAAGAACTAAAAATCTCTATGTTATTTTCTTTATAGGTCAGACTGTTTGCTATGGAGGACCAAAGCATCCATGTTATAAAATAGCTTATTTTCAAGATATGTCCAGCAGGTTAGCATTTAAAGAAGCCAAAAATGCCTGTGAAATTGATGGTGGTACCCTACTCAGCATAGAAATTGGAACCAAAAAGAAACTGACAGAGAAACATCTACATGACCTAACACCTCTGGGTCTGGGTTTTCAGATGGAGACTTCTGGATTGGCCTGACCAGGAATGGGAATGGGTGAGCGCAGACTACTTTTGCAGCCCGTTCTAAGCTTTACAAATGGACAGATAGAAGCATTTCTGAGTTCAGGTAAGACAAATGCAGTCAGCATTTACCACTGCAGGATAAAAACTCTGTGGAAGGAAACCTGAATTCTGGAAAATTGTCACATGAGCATAGGAAATACATGCACACTGAACACAGAGATTATCACAGCCCATTTGAGTGACTTTGCCACAGTGTTAATGCAGAGCTTTGCTTAGTTTCATACCTCTGGTTAATTCTAAATTCACACAGTCAGTGCAAAAATAAATAACTCAGAGTAGCAGCACCAAAATATAGATAGACAGAACTTTATTTGTCCCAAGAGGGAAATTTGGCTTTTTACAGAAGTTCTTTAAATGAATAAATACATAAATAAGTAGATAAGAAAGCAAATAAATAAATAAATAAACACACACACTTTGGTATGAACACATACCGGAATAACTATAAATTAAGAAAATTAAAAAGAAAGAGAAGTTCTGACTTGGATGTCACAGTGAGGCATTATACAGGTGTATTGCTGGTTGTATAAACAAACTCCAGTAGTGTTTCTTGACACACCTCTGCTGAATAATTTGTTTTTTGAAAGTCCTCAGTGTTCATGTGTCGCATAGAGAATGTAAGCATTGTTTTGTTTTAATTATCTCCTCTGCTACAACCTCTAGATTGGTTACAAAGACATCCTTCGACCAGTGTAAGCCATCCAAATAGTAAGCTATGGCAATAATTATTAAGGTCTTTATAAGCAAACTGTGTTTAATTTACATTACTGCCAATAGTAGTACTGTGATACCCATTATGGATGCAATGAGAAGTCAAGCAAAATGACACATTTTATTGGCTAACTAAACCAATTACAATATGCAAGCTCTCAAGGCAACTATGGCCCCTTCTTCAGGCAGATTGTAATCTATTACAATATATGACAATATATGTCCCTGAATGTTGCATCTATTTGATTTGTAAGCAAACTGGTGAGGGTCAAAGGTGGGAGAGAGGCTGGCTTTAATGTGCTGAGCAATAAGCCTTTCAAAGCATTTAAACGACTGTTGACGTCAATGCAATTGGTCTGTAGTCATTAAGGTTATTAATGACTGACTTTTAAGGGACAGGGATGATAGTGGCTGACTTAACACCGGGAAGAAAGGTGGCTTGCGCCAGTGACAGATTCAGTAAATTAGTAAGGCTCTTGCCAACTGGTTGGCACAAGCTTCAAGTATGCCATCTGGTCCAGCAGCTTTCCTCTGATTCACTCTCTTGAGCACCCTTCTCACTAGAAGTTCCTGAAAAGTGAGCATACCACAGCTGGAAGTCAATGGGGGCAGAGTGTCAGTGTGAGACCATCTTGTCTCAAAGCAGGCAAAGAAAAGATTTAGTTCCTCAGCCAATGAGGCATCAGCACAGATTGATAGATGGGTACGGCTTTTGGAGCTGATGATTTGTTGTATTCCCTGCCATACCTGCTGTGGGTTATTACTTGTCACGTGGGCCTCTATTTTGCCCTTAATGGCCATTTTAACAGTTTTGTTTTGTTTAACAGATGTACTCTTGCTGCACTCTACTGGGCCCTATCCTTGGACTTGAAGGCAATGTTTTGGTTTCTCAACATAGACTGAACCTCATTGGTCATCCACGGTTTTTGGTTGGGGTAGACCCGTATGTGTTTATCATAGAGGTAGGGCTCTGTTAGCATGCTTTATGTTGAAATAAATACGGTCCAGTGTTTTCATCCCCCAGTGGAGTACAGTCTTTTGGCATGCTTGATTAACATCATCGGCCACAATGTGTACACCATTGGGACAAGTTTGTAATGTGTATATAAGTGAGTTAGACACTATCATATATGGTCCATTTTTTCAAACAAAAGACTCATAGAAGCATGGAACAATTCACAGAGTTATAAAGCTGAAAATAAAACTTTAATTTTCATAAAGTACCTGAGTTAAATATTAGGAATGCTATACTATTAGTCAAGTAGACAGACTGTAAGGCCTCTCTTTTGCTAAACTTTTTCTAGTTCCACTCAACCACCATTACCTAGGCAGGAATGTGCCAAACTGAAAGCTCCAAGTCTGTTATGGATGGAGTTTATTTTCCAAACAAACAAAACTCTAACGCATTAATACAATGAGTAACACAGAGAAGCAGCGCACCCTCATTTTTGTGGTTGCCAAATTATAGTATTAAATAATAATATCTTCATGGCTCTACAGTGTACAAAAGGAAAACTTATTTGAACTGAAATTCCCACAAACACAGAACAGGCTCATGCATACACCAACATTACACCTTTATGTTTGGGATAAGAAAGAAGTCCAGGTTCAATCCATATAGATGCAAGGTTAATGTGAAACCTTAACCACAGACAACAATCAGATCAGGATTCAAGCAGAGTCTCCTACAGATTTAATACATAGTATAAATACCCAATAATACTAAAATAGAGTTCTTTGTTTTAATGCAATGCAGTGGCATCTACTTTATAAAACATTTATATAATCTTGTGAAATTTTGCATGGAGGTTTGTATTAGGGTCTATGTTAAGGATAAGAACATGTTTTGCAAAACTCCTACCCTAAGGGGGTGAAACTACCCCTTCAATATTAAAATATTGAAAAATTGTTAATTTTTCCCAGAATTGCCAAAATATTTGGTTTTATTTTCATTGATACTATTTTTTGCAATAAAAAAAAAAGATCTTTATGCAGGTGTGTGTAGTGTTTTTATACAGGACACCATGCCAATTTTTGAATTTTCTTACAAAATTTTAGCAAAATATTTCTGACATTCAATATCACATAAGAAACTGCGATGTACTGGTTCAATATGGTTATGGTTCAATTGACTTAGTAGTAGAAGTTGAAGAGGCTGTCCACTATCCAGTGGACTGGCATATACTCAATCCTCCAGGCATTCCTCCGCACAAACTTATTTTGAAGATAGGAGCAGCAATTATGATTTTGAGAAACTTAAATCCTCCTAAATTGTGAAATGTCATAATACTGCAAATAAAAGCTTTACACAAAAATCTAACTGAAGCATGTATCTTTCTTTACTGGCTCTGGTCAGGGAGAAACTGTCTTCATACCGTGTATTCCTCTTATACCATCCGCAATTTCCAATTAAAGTCTGTTTTGCAATTATTATCAATAAAGTACAAGACCAGTCTCTAAAAGAGGCAGGAGTGGATTTGAGAGATTGTTTTTCTCATGGCCAGCTTTATGTGGCATGCTCCAAAGTGAGTTTACCTCGCTCCCTATTCATTCTGAAACCTGGGGGTGTGACATCTACCTTTGTATACAGAGCAGTATTGTAGTTCTTTGCTCAACATATTCACTCCTTTTGTGTGATTTTCATATACAACGCAGACTAATTGCTCCACAGCATTTTAACTACCTGAGGTTTACAATTAAACAAAATTTAACTTTAATAAATTGAAGGAGTCTGTCAAACCATTTTCATATACAATGCAGTACATAATCAAAAACTGAAATAAAACTGTGTCCATATTTTTATATCAGTCAATTTATTAAAAGAGATCTTCGTGAGCGAAGCCTCGGGTATTAGCCAGTATTATAAATAAATCAAATATTGCTTCTTAAATAATATATGTTACTCAATAACTTATTCATGTTATGAATCTCCATGTAGACACCCTTCAACTAAACTGTTAGCCAAATCTTATTAGACATTTAAAATAATCTTGAATTAGTCAAAATTAAAGATATAGCGGGAAGACTCATGTCGTTCCATAATTCTACAAGTTAAATGCATCTTCAGTTGCTCACTTGTAGCAGTCTCGTTAATCAGTCTCAAAAATGTGTCCTCACTGTCCTCAGATAAAAAGAAAGCATTTTAAAAAGAGGTTCTAGAGCTGATGCTTGTTGACAGCGGCACTAAGTGAATGGAAAATAAAATAAAATAAAAAAAAAAGTCCATCATGACTGATAATGCCACTATTCAAAGCTACTTCAAGTCAGCTGCTTGCATACATTAGGCTCACTTTTGTATCGCTGGAATTGGCTCCAGCATACCCCGTGACCCTGTAGTTAGGATATAGCGGGTTGGATAATGGATGGATGAATGGATGGGTGCTCTGAAAATTCCAATAATTGCCTGCTTGCTTTGCCAGGTAAGGGGCATTACACACATTTTCCACAGTAGACGTGCAGCTAACCATGTGAGATTGATGCAGTCAAGCAAATAAAACAGCACACTGGAAATGCTAGAAAGGGTTTTGGAACATCAGCAAATCATCTGAGCAGCTCTGTACATAGGCACTTTCCTGCAACACATCAGGTGCCTAGTCGTTTTTTTTACGTATGATAAACACATAGGAATCTCCAGCCCTGCATGATCAGCTCTTACAAGTTAGGGCTACACTCTCCACAGGCCTGAGAAATATGGCGATGTTTTGCTTAAGATCTTCTTAAAGCCTTGTTATAAAAAGTAAACTCAGTTGCTTTCTGGTTAGTATAGAATATCACAGTTCAAAAATGTGTCTCATTTGCTGAAAGCCCTTGTTTTCAAGTTTTCAACAACAGTATAGGGTCTCTTCCCTTTACAGATAAAAACTGCTATAGAGACAGATTAAACGGAAGCTTGGCACTATAGGTTACCTCCAGAGTAGCTTGTTTAGGCTCTACTATTTTGGATGTCAACTAAGATTATAGGTGATGTTAGGATAAATGATTTCTCAAATTTGTTGTGTTACAACAGTAATTAATGTCTGAGTTACACAGCTTACATAAGACTTTGCTTTTATCTAGTTGCACTTTACCAATGCACCATTTGAATCTGTATTATGTCCACGCATCTGATTTAAGTTTTGAAGACACTGATTTCAGTTAAAGAGGACTCAACATTTTATGCATGATAGTAATGTGCTTTTTCAATAGAAAGCGTTAACAGGCGCATTAGCGACATCTACTGGATTGAACGTCAAAAACTAAGATAAGCAAAAATCTACATTCATTAATAGAGCAGGATAGAGATTAACAAGATTGTTTTTTTTTTTTCTTTTTAAATCTATGGTCTCTTTACATTATGAACAGACAAAGTCACAATTGTAAAATATATTTTAATATGGGAGAGCAATGGAAAATACATCAAAATTTGTGAAGAACACTAAATTAAAATCATATTAATTATCTTTGCTAATGCAAGATGAAGACCTGGTTTGACAGACTCCTTCAATTTATTAAAGTTAAATTTGTTTAATTGTAAACCTCAGGTAGTTAAAATGCTGTGGAGCAAATTCACAAGAGCTAGTCGAATTTAATAAAATACTAGGCTGACCCGCCTTTTAAGGCGACCGACTTTTAAGTTGACCACTTCTTAAGGCAATTCAATATGTAGATCAATTTGATATTTTATACAAACTCATTAATTTGGTTATATTGCATTTGAGCGGTATTACTTTAATACTCGTAGTTTCTGTTATTTTTGTGATGAAATTTAAACTTTTTTTCTATATTAAGGTTGCCCTTTTGAACCCCCCTGATATTTACTACGCGGTGAGGCATTTGTACTCCATCAACATTAATTATTTCCAGAGACACAGTTTTGTCTATTTTTCCAGCGCATCGCACACAAAAGCAAGAGAACGATGGGAGCACCAGAACTCTGCTCACATCATGTCGCTTCGTACCGCAAGCTGCAAGTAGCAAGTCTGTGATAAGCGGAATACCGCTACGCTTTCCACTCACGGGACGGAAGGACAATCCCGACCGCTTTTATATAGTAAGAAAGAAGAAGAAGATATCGCACAGTCTGGAGTAGAAAATCATCTTTTACCTGGAAAAACGAAACTACAAATCCCATCGTGCGTTGCAAAATGGACGGGGCGTGTGTGAAACTCCGCGCCTGCATAGCACTCACAGGACGGAAGGACAATCCCGACCGCTTTTATATAGAAGGATATCCAACATATGCAATACTATGCCATCTAAATTAAGGGATGCTTTTTGTTTGAGTTCTTTCATGCAGATAGCAATAGTTATAATGGTATATAAAACTAGTGATTAAAAAAATAAAAAAAAAAAACCACACATCCTGCCTTGTTTCACTTTCAATGATGAAATAATCAAGTTTAATATACATTTACACATACTGAAACTTCTGGGCTGGTGATCAAAAGCGAACCCAGTATGTCTGTATGAATTCAGACACAGAATTTACATAATGTAGAGACTGAGAAACCCAACTCAGCTCTGTCTAAAAGGACATCTTAGAATTGTATTCCTGCTGATATAGATATTAAAATGAACATCAAGTTTGACCTTGTGAAAAAAACAGAAGGAAACATTTTTCTGTTATATTTGAGAGAAATTTGGCCAGAATCTTGACATCAGTGACTAATGGAGAAATTAAGGCTGTGGGACAGCATCACTAACCACACCAGTAAATTGTATCCTGGAGCCACATAGGGCCGAGGACGGATTTTAAGAATCATTGTTCTTATCTTTCAGTTTACCCATTTATCAAGCCATTATCTTAATGTTTCTTCTTATATTTCAGAGTAAACCGGATAAAAGCTCATCAGCCAAAATGCTGCATTCATAATTTCCCAGCAACATGACAGAACCAACCTCACAGAAATGGAATGTTCACATTTTTCTATTCCCAACATAACACTAAAACACAATTAACACTGTATTGTGGCTGGGGATAAAATTATCTAAATATCTTAAATACTGGAAAGAGAGAAATCATTAAGTAGTAGTTCCATATACAGATTCATTATAAAGCATTTCAATTTTGCATAACTAAAAAGGTTCACAACAGATTATCACATTTCCATATTTAAATCTATGCTTATCGCAAGATGAAAAATCCATAAGATTTAGGATTAGATAGATAGATAGATAGATAGATAGGATACTTTATTAATCCCAAGGGGAAATTCACATAATCCAGCAGCAGTATACTGATACAAAGAAATAGGGACTGAAATGATTTGTTTAAAATTTTTGCCTGAAGCCAAAAACAAAATTAAAAAGTGCTCACTGCCAAAACTGACTCTACTTTTATTGATAAACTTTTCACTTTCTGAACTTACTTACTGTAGCACAGTGGCTGTCAAATTGTGGTCTGTGGGCCATGTGTGGTCCGCAAGTGTGAGTCAAGCGCTCCACAAGTGGACAGTCATTGGGGAAAAGGGACTTTTAAAATCACTCAGATACATTAGTCTGTTAAGTATTTCATTAAGCATTTATTTGCAACAATCAAGGGTGCTACTGGACATCAGCGCTAAATCAGAATATTTAGATCAATGAGAAATTGGTTAAAAACTACCACTATACAGGACACCATCTAACTTTCTGCTTCAATCCCACACCTTCCTGCTCTGCTTCTGTTTGCACGTTTTGGTCACCCCTCTATGTCTCTCACTCTCAAACATTCAATAACAGTTTCCCACCAGTTCTGTCTTTCTCAGTAAGTGCACAGGACTCTCATCTAAACTTGCTTTGATGTTAGCCTAGAGAGCTCACATCTTGTCAAGACAGTCCATTAACTACATGCAACCTGTGACACGTGCGTCACTGCTGAGGGGATGCCTTCTATTAATTGATCATCACGGCTAAGGGATTATTATGGATCACTGGCTGAATCTAGGACTTTGAAACACAAATATAGCTACCTTGAAGTTTAGTATTTTTAACAAATACCCTTCCCCATTTTCAAATTTCACAAAGCGCAATGCAAAGTTACAACCATAGATGATGGTTAAATTCAAGTGGTCAGCTCTTAGACAAAACTTTGGCAAAGTGGTCCTTGATCCAAAACACTACGTACCACTGCTCTAAGGCAAGGTCAAAAGGACCATAAACCTATCTTGGGCAACATAAGGGCAAAACCAGTTGGAGTGGTCCAATGCCGGACACTCATCGACACATGCACAAACTCTCACACGTACTGTGCTAGTTTAGAGTTACCAAGTAACTTAACCAGCATATCTTTATAAATTGTGCATTGTGGATTATACTGATCCTCACACATATGGAGAAACTGAAAAAAAAAGAGAGGTTTGAATTTTAATCCAGGAATCTGGACCTTTGAAGAAGCAGCTCCAGCATTTGAACCACCATAATGGTTCAAATGGGCCTTTTAAAAGGCCCAGTTACAGCTGCCTATTTATTTGTACACAACAGAAAGAAACAAACAATTGTGAAACCTAAAATAATTCATGAATTCACAAGAATATCTGCAACTTGACTCAGACGCACTTAAAGCCTTAAGTTGGCACATTCCTGCTACTACAGATGTTGATGTAAAGATGCTTTGCTATCTTTTTACTTATACAAATTTACTGTATGTGTTTAATCTGCCCATCATATTTGACTAACTGGCTGCACCAAGACCACCAACACATGATTATACAGTACTTTTATGATTAAGCAAAACCTCTGGAACTGTGCAGAATGTTTTGATGGGATTGATTCAACTGCAGTGCCACAGATTCTGCTGACCTACAACTCAAAGCCTGAGGCTTGCAGACTGAAGACATAAAACACAGCAGCGAATTCACAAAAAGATGTTAAATCTTTTATCAAAACACTGGCATTTAAGTGCAGTTTTAAATGTCAAAGCACAACTCCAAGAATTAAACAAAAATGCATTTTTAAAAACTGTTAGTTTAAAACAGAAATTAAAATGATATAAACAACAAATATTACCATATTAATAAACATTAATACAAACATGCAAAGACAACATCAAGTACATACTTGTCCAGCTGTGATTCTAGAACTCATTTAGTGAGCTTAAATCTATAATCACAACATCACATGGAGATAGAAGCAAAAGTCAACTAAGCAGTTACAGCAGCACACAATAATGTGGAATTATACTAGTAAACCCAAAAATCCAACAACTCAAAGCTCTATTAAGCATGTCTGAATGCAGACAGAGTACTAAAATTAAGAAGGTGATTTTTAGATTTCTTTGCAATAGTAACTATTCTGATTTTATTTTTTGACTGAGACGTATATGTATAAAATTTGTTTTTTTACTAATTTATTTTAGACAAAATGTGAAGCATTCATTGGGTATTAAAAAAGAATGAAAATTGTTTTAATTCTGTGTAGTATAAGATGTACATATTTCTCTCTATCTTAATGAGATAACATCTTAGAAACACTATCTTTATATGTTTAAACACTACTTCACACTGCAAACCTCAAGAAAGTCCTAGGGTGCAGTAATAAAATCCAGAAGCTGTTGATAGTATCCTTATTGAAACCTCATCTGCCCATGTGGTGCCAGAAGAGCAGGTTTCATTGCTAAGTGAACCAGCCCGCATTTATAACTGATATTCTGAGAGATTGCCTTGAAAAGAAACTGCAAACCAATTCATGGGACAAATGAGCTTGAACACTTGTGTTGGTAAATAATAAGCAAAATGTATAGTAATTCTAGAGCACTGCAGTGCATAGCATGTTCAGGAATTGCAAATAATTACACCACAAAATCTGAAAAGGGAAAAGAAAAAAAAACCACCTGGCAGTTGAAGATAACAGCATTGACTTAGTCACAGAAACTCTTGTTAGTTCAGTGAAACCAAGAGACCTGCACTTGATTGGACCTTCACACTGCTAAACAGACCATTTCTCCTACATTCACAAAGAAGCAAGAGAGTTTCCAAAACTTCTGGGTGCATCCCAATATATGCACCAGTGGAATCAATTAAACACTTAATTAAACTCAGAAACCATTCAAGGCAAACATCAAAACTGCAATAATCTTTAATAAGGTTTCTTGTGTAAGTCCATTAATCCGATGATCCCACCTCACAAATTGGATTTCTACCAGTTTCAATGCTAAAAACAGCTATGTGTAAGCTACCAAAACTCAGATATACCATAAACTGCATTATGTCTTACACACCTGCCATTAATTCAAGCCACAATCCATTTTTGCACCCATCCACATTCAAACCTGTTTTTCCAAAGCTTCCAATAAAGTAAAACAATTGACATCATCATATTAACCTTGCACTAAGTTACTTTGCAAAATGCCTACTGGCACTACAAAAGACATGCACCATTACTTTCGTCCTAGTGTAGGAACAACAGAGAGAGTTAGCTTTCAATGTGCGACCAGAGCGTCGCAGTCACTGTAACTAATGCACATTTTATTTGAAACCTTTTTGAAATCCATTTGTTGATTCTTGCCATACTATTGTTGCCAATGGGCTAGGCCTTTGCACCCCACAGTTCTGTATTGAAAGATGCATAAAATTGAATGGATGGCATTTATAAAAGTTTAAAGAAGAAGTAGCAGTTAAGATATAATGAAAAATGTTGTCAAATATGTTGGACTATAACACCTACAACATGTAAACCTCAAAATGCTGCATAACAAAAATTACTCAATACAGTATGTAGTTTCTCAGAACGTAGAAATACAATAATCAAGTTATACTTTTACAATTCATAAGCGGTTTTAGATAATGGCAAACTATAACTTAATTTTAAAAACAACACTTTTTGCCTCTGTCAAATAATGCTTGAAGCTAAGGTTAGTTAGAATTATCCTCATGCTGTAATATGAACTCTAACATGACAGAATTGTTTGTTTTTAGGAAGACAGGCTTAATGTGTGAGAGTTTTGAAGGCCAACATTTTTAATTAAAAGGCAGCAAAGTTACTTGTCACATAAAGTGGTTTGATGTATTGTTTGATTACAGCTGAATAGCTAACTAACTAAACAGAACCATACTGTAATCCTTCAGCCAAGTAATAAACGTCTGGGACAAGTGATGCAACATTTTGCTATTCGCCAAAACAAATTCTCTCAATGGGAACTGAAACTATATACAGTATGCGATTATCTTTTTTTTTTTTTTAAATAAACGTCCAAATCTGGAGCCCTTTTCAGAGTGTACGTCAAACACAAATATGACAAAATGTTCCGCGACAACGTTACGCTAAACGGCATCTGCCGTTTCCAAAATGTTTTAGTGCAGCCATACCGTATCTGCCATCCTGAACGGTTTTATGTAAAAGTCACGGTACTTGGATGATCAACTGGCAAAGCAAGAGGCTTCCGATTCAGATCCTGACACTTACTTTGCGAGCCTGAGCACATGAATTTGCCTGCCAACGTACTATCCGTTTTATTCTGGGTTGCGTATTCGATGCAGAGTCTTGATGGGCTGGGGTGTTCTAAAAATTTCACTCTATTTATCGGAAGGATCTGCTCTCACGGTCTGCGAATACGCGACACTACACAAAGACGTGAAATTAGCGTCACGAAAAAAAGGGTTATTTTCTTACAATAACTCTATACCGTATGTGATCAATATAACATAACCAAATCTAAAATTCCCTTTTCAACAAATAGCTTTTTTGTTTCAATTTAAATCTAACAGCTTATAATGGTAGGACGACCCCTAAAAGATACAATATCGGAACCCCGCTGCCAATTCCGTGAGCGCAACACAGAAACCAGCGCGTCCTCTACCCCTGGGCACGCTCACTCATAATGGTTCAACGTCAACTCGTCAAATTACCTAACACGCACAACTGCCACAACACTGAAAACAAGCATATTCTGCATACATTAAAAATGTCACGTAGGAAAAAAAGCATCAGGTATAAATGTAACGCTTGCCACGCAATCGGAGGTAATGCGATCTTCAATGCAAAGAAAGTCAGTCGTATCCAACGCCTGAGTGGTGTTGGCAGTTAGAATAGTACTAGAGAAATAACTACAGTCTGTATGTCATAAGTCCCTCTCACTGAACAAAAAAATAAATAAATAAATCTGTATCGATAAATGTAAAACTTATCTTTTGATGTTATACCGGTTCGACTTTGCGTCCTGCTCTGCTTTGGCCACACACTTAAGTTCCCTATTACACGAAAAGTCGATTTCAAAAGCATCCATTGGGATAAGTAAAATTGTGTGCAATATTACATAATGAAATTGATGTATTAACTATATCAACGAGTGTGTAACAGCAGGGAGTTTCGAAATGCGCATCTTTAAGAATACTAGAAATTAAACTTTTCACATCATGGCGATAAATCAAAACCGTAAGTGTTTTGTTCCACTCAGTGGCAGTTCTAACAAGTGGGGATCAGCATGTAGAATTATTTCACCTTCCATGACACCATTCACCACTCCTTATAGGCCGTTGTCACAGACACGCTCCCTATAAACGATTGTGTTTCTCGCTCATATCCGCCGGGACGGGACGCTCGGGCGTCGCACAAACTGTTATCGGTAGACTCTTCCTTCTGACAAATACTTTAACAACAACAACAACCGAAAATCATCCAAAAACCCAGGTTACATGGTTAAAAAGTAACACATGGCACTACAAAAAAATCTTCCGGGTTTAAAATAAAAAACGCTCCCGAAACGATTCCTTCAGCGCATAAAAAATAGGCATTTGTGCTTCCGTCGCGCTTCCATGGTTCAAAGTAAACTTACCGGTCCTTCATAATGCTCAGGTACGTAACTTAATCCGAAGAGTGGCTGAGTGGCCAGCCTCGCTCCTCCGAGCAACTTGACTTTGGGTTGTCACCTCCCCACGAAGAGGCGGGACTGAGGAGTTCACCTGCCCCGTCGCACCGCTCCTTGACTATACTGAGAGGTCTGCGTTTTCAGGAAAAGCATTACACTGCTACTTAAAGGCCATGCGACGTCTACGAGATAATGGAAAATGCTTAAGTGCCCTTCTTGGTCTTGTCCAACAGGTGCGCGTTCTCGTGTAGGCTTTCTGTTTTAAACATTTCGCCAGACTGCCGCCTGTAAATGAGTCCGTCTGATTGAGTATCTCCCGGCGAAAGAGCGGGGGCTGTTTCCGCCTTACTTCCTATAATCGCTTTTTTAGTGTAGTGTTCAATATGTGCTAGCGATGCCCCTGCGCCTTATTATGTTTTTAAGAGAATAGCCCCAGCTCATTGACGCCCGGGTGGGAGTGTTCGGGGTGTCCCCTTCTCCTAACGGTAAGCTGGAGAAGCCAGGGGCTAAGTCTCTGGAAAAGCGGTCGTAACGACGCCCCAGGTGAAGACTGACCTAAAGGAATTAGCACGTGTCTACGTGAACCATTCATTTTCTAAACCTGCTTATCCATAGGAGACTCGCCGGAAAACTGCAGTCTACCCTAGCAAGTACAGGAGGAAACCAAAACGAACACAGGGAAAGCATGCTAAATTCATGCAGAGAACACCTGCGACTTCAACTCCAATCTCCATTATCACTGCAACACGCCACCACCAGTGTAGTATTATATCTTTGCTAAAGCTTATTAAAATGACACTACAATTGTTATATTTACCATCCAAAACTGTGGGTAGAAGGAGTGCTGCAGAACCTCTAAGCTAACAGTTTATGTAACATTCACATATTCACTTTGTGTAGTTAGCAATTAACCCATATCATGAAGCACACAAGTATACAATTGATTACTTTACAATCCATCATCCAAATCCAGTTATCCAGAGCAGGATGCAGGGACGCTGGAGTCTATCCCAGTAAGCACCGGGTGAAGTAAGAAACGGTCTCTGTACAGGGCACCAGCCAATTGCTGGGTGAAGACACACACACATCAGGGGCCAATTTAACTTTCCCACCTAACCTACTTATTTTTGGTCAGTGGGAGGAAAACCATGTGGACACAAAGACAACATGCAAACCCCATGCAGGGAACACCTGGGACTTGAACCTCAGTCTCCTTATTGCATGGCAACAGCACTACCCCTGTGCCACCCTACAAATCTGTCAGATGCTAAAAAAAAAGTCACTAGCAGACTGCATCAAGGACTCCTCTTCCTGATCCCAGTCTATCCTCCTCTGCATCAGTTTTATTCTTGATGGAGAGAAAAAAGGAAGCAAACATCAGTCAACTAGGTAGAAGTACTCAATCAAAGTCTATGCCTGGATCCCTTAACTAGTTGCAGGACCAAGGGCATAAGAAAATGTAGCACTCTGTAGTCGGCCTTACAGCAATTCTCTCCCAAGTAAGCACTAAGGAAATGAAAAATGTCTCTTTCTTTCAACTAAAGTGATTTAATGAATGAAGGTGGCTACACAATGCCATAGAGATGTATTGTGAGTTTGTTTTGCATGCCTCCAGGCTGTGTTGAAAAGCTAGATGCATTAGATCAGCAGAGATAGTGGAGAGGATGTTACAACTGGTGCAAGGCCACTTCAAAATGTAGATTGCACAAGAAATTGCCAGTTCATAATGATGCTGTTCAGACAATCAGTTATTTAGAGCAGTCATTGGCAAATTATTTACACTCCCAATAACACCCTAGACATGTCCTTGTGGCTATCTTGTCCTCCATTGATAAGGAGTGCTAATTATGTTGCAGTTGTAAGTTAAACATTTTTACAGTCTTAAGACCAGTTTTCCATTTCCCAGCATGCACTAGGGCTTTCAGTGCTTAATTGGTATTTTTAATAAACCTCTAGATGTAAAAGAGCCACACCTCTGAGCAATACATTCGCTTTATCTTGGATTACAGGTCATTCTGACACCTGTCACACAAATATTTGAAGTCAGTACCTTAGATAGTCCTGCAGTGGGTTGGCACCCTGCCCGGGATTGGTTCCTGCCTTGTGCCCTGTGTTGGCTGGGATTGGCTCCAGCAGACCCCCATGACCCTGTGTTCGGATTCAGCGGGTTGGAAAATGGATGGATGGATGGAGTACCTTAGATAAACCACTAATTTCAATTTTAAACAGGAGAAATCACTGAGATGCACCAGTGAGTGAATGGAAAATACTGACTGATTTGTTCTTATACTCACAGAGTCAATTATGCAGCTTTTAACTAGTTGATGAAAAAACTAAATTTGTTTAATTACACTTTGACACGGTTAACTAAATATGCATTTCACCCCTCTTCTAAATTTACTTTATTTCATTTGAAGATGCAAAAAAACACAGATTCTATGAACATTTATCCCAGACAAGGTAAGATCTAGAATGACTTAATATCATATTACAACTCTTATTTGTAAGAGGTCTTGAACACTTTTTAAGGCAGTAGCAAGTCATTGTAGGAAGGCAGTATTTGTTACTTTCATAACGGATTCCAGCTCCTCTGGAGCATTTCTACACATTACACAGCAGTGGTATTGCGGTAGGAGTTCTAATTTTCAGTTTAGTACTTCAGTGTACTTCCCAGTATACCTCTAAAGCTAAATGAGATCCACAAGGATAGTTAATTGTAAACCAAACTTAAAAAATAATTGAACAGACTTCCATTAATCTGAATGGACTTTAACTGTTAGACTTTCTTAAGATATTTAGTGACTAATTATTTGGACTAGTAGGATTTCAGTGTGACAGGAAACGTTCACACTATCATCCTCACCAATGTTCTAATTATCATTATGTTTAAAGGCAGGAGGTAGCATTTGAATTAAAAAAGAGGTGCAGAAATTAAGTAACAGTGGTAATCCAGGAATAGGTTTGGAAACTCATGTGCCGTGTTATGCAATTTGAAAGAAAAAAAAAAGTGCTTAAGTTGTTTTTAGGCAATCAGAATGATCTAGTCAGTGAGGCATTAAACCATAAAGTATACTTCTGACCTGCGTAGATCATGATTTGCCAAAACATGGGTATAGAAATATATTTTTTGATACAGAAAGATTCTATACAGAACAAAAAGTGTTTAAAATATGCTATATTTTGACATTCTGCTTATGTCTAGTGTTTACATTCATTCAATTACTCTTAAAAGCCTTCAGAATCAGGTTTCGCATGCACACAGAAAAAATTTCGTCTGCCATTTTAATACTTTCAACTCCTGAAGGGCAACAAGTACCAACAGGTCAGAAAACAGAACAAAAAAAAAAGGTATGCAGGCAAACAGAACTTACAATAAAACTGCCTGGAACTTAGTACATGGCCCTTACTGCATAACAGTAAAAAGAAATGGAAAAATTACACTGGGGTCAGAAGGTATGACAATAGAATATTAATTGCTTTTGAAATAGAGTCTGCTGTCTTCTTAATCACAAAATATCTCTCCATAGTACAAATATAAATACAAGATGTATACAGTGTTAAAACAAATAATTTCCAGAATATCAAATACACTATCTTACTTATTTTTTTTTTTTGTATAAAATGAAAACAAAAATCTCAATCTGATGTCTGAACTTTTTAAGTATTGATGTGAGCACTGTTTGCACAGTATCTCCACTGCCAATGGCATAGTTAGACCTGTACTTCAGGAAAAGTATAATCATGGCATGCACTATTTCTTTTGGCCGGGTGCCCAGAAATAATGGAGAAGAAATCCTTTTCAGTTCTTTTTTGCAGGGCATTAATTGTAATAGTATGTACTGTGTTTGTTTTTTTAAGAATTTAATAGTTTTAATAGGTTTTTAGAAGTTGTGTGATTGTACTGTATATAATTTTGCATATTACTGTGTCCTTGTCTGGACCGGGGTAGGATCATTAGTGTAAGGAACAAACCACAGAAATGCTAATTATCTCCAATAACTGCAAAGACATTCGTGTTTGGGAAAGGTGAGGATACAAAGGTTAAGGATTTTTACACATTTATGTATTAGGTGCTGTGGTAAGAGGTGGTTCTCTTGGCAACTCCTCAAACTCAAAACAACACATTGGAGCAAAAGGAAAATGGGTGGGGGTATATTTGAAACTAAAAATTACCTTGAGGTTGGAATGAAAACAGTGGATACACAGAGTAAAAAGCAAGTAAAAAAAAACAGCATGTCTATTGCTTGTCTGGGAGGTGGGGGCCTCAGTGGTTTCTGTTAGTACCTTACCAAAGCACCCTCCATGATTTTCTCAGTACCATGCCTGATCTCTCACTTCTTCTGACAGTCAAACCTTCCCCAACAACTCCCAACTCTGTATTCAGTTGTAATTTGTCCATCAGATGATTTTAAATCCTACCTCATGGCTAGTTCCAGGAAAGCTCTGGAATCACATTTAGGAAAGAGGTGGTTGTATTTTGGAGACAAGGACACTAGTCTAGAATTCCACGATACCACTTCTGGTGTTGCTTTAGTTCTCTAAGATAGCAATCAATACTGTATCCATTTAGAGTGACTAGTGAAACTAACCAGTCAAATAATAAAATAAAATTTTACTGGACTGTGTTTTAAGTTTTCCTTCACTTGAAGGCCTGCTGACTTCATGCTAATTACAACAGTGATTAAAATAGAACACAGAACTCTTGGACTAAGAGAATGTTTCTAAACTATTCTGCTCAAAACAATTAAAGAAACACTTAATCATCACAGTGTAACATCAAGTCAGTTAAGTTTAATGGATATCCATCTGTCCAGTTAGGAATCATAAGCGATTGTGACCCAACTTCACCTGCTTTACTGAGAATGAAAGTGACAACAGGTGCACTGGAGAGGTAACAGCAAGACAATACCCAAAAAGGGAATAGTTTTACAGGTGGTGGCCACAGACAGCTGCTCTCTTCTTATCCTTCCTGACTGATTCTTCTCTATTTTTGCATTTGGCTAGTGTCCTTGTCACTACTGGTAGCACAATGCAGTACCTGCAGCTGATTCAGGTTACACAGATAGTCTATCTCCTTCAGAATGGTGCATCCATACGTGCCATTGCAAGAAGTTTTGCTGTGTCTCCCAGAAAAGTCTCAAAAGCATGGAGGAGACACCAGGAGACAGGCCGTTACATGAGGAGAGCTGGACAGGGCCATAGAAGAGCATCAACCCAGCAGCAGGACCAGAAAACAAGACTGGAAATGAAAGGCCTCAAAGGAAAACCCTGCAGGAAAAACTAAGGTGATGACTGGAGGTGAAGCAACAGGTGGTATGGAAGAGGTAGGTGCATGGTATGTAGTACGTGTGGTAAAGGTATTGCAAGAAACTCAGTCCAGTGGATGTTATATGGTACATGGGGACATAAAAGCTGTAATGGTGTGAAGGGTAGTCTGCTTTTGGTAAGTGTGACCTTTGTTTGTAGAAAGTGTGTGAGAGGGGTGCAGAATGACAAGATGGTGTAAATTTAGATGTCAGAAATGGAGTTATTATAACGATAGTAGGAAGTTGTGCTATTTAGGTGACATGCTGAATTCAGAAGAAAGTGCAGGTAGAGCATGAAAGAAATTCCAGGAGCTATTCCCCATTCTGACCTCTAAAGGAATCTCTTTGGCCTTGAAAGGTACAGTTTATAAAACTGTGTGAGGAGTAGTATGCTTTGAGGGAAAGAAATATGCCCAATAATAGATGTGGAAGGATAATCAGATGGATGCTGAGTTAAGAGAAAGACTTTGTGTGGTGGCATTGTGCAGAAGAAAAACAGACTAAAGTAGTCTGGCTTTGTGGATAGTGGAGGAAAACGTTTTGGAGGGCAAGTGTCTAACCTAGATAAAGCTGGAAGATGCCCATTAAACTGGTGGTGATGATGATGATATTTTGTACTGTTTGTTGTGTTGCATTGTTGAACTGAATTGTGTTTTACTTTCTAGGCATATCTAGGTACTTCAGTGTGTAAACAAGTGTTTGTGTGTATATATAACTATATAAGAAAAAAGTGGTTTCTGTTTGACGAAAGGTTATCGGGTCACGGGCACTTCAAAAGTGGCAGAGCACATGATGAAGCTCTATATTAAGCCTGTATTAAAGAAAGACTGACCTACAATATAAAGAATATGTGTAAAGTGGGAGGGTAGGGTTTTTTTTTTTATTTTTTACTAGTGCCATCTGGAAGGAGCTGAAAGAACCTGTATTGTGTTACAGGGCACACAGCTTTGGCTAGAAATGGACATATTAATGCTGTCTCAATAAGTAGTAGGCTGCAAACACTATGAGAACATGTAAACTCAATATTGAGAACATCACAAGTTGAAGACATGTTCCTTAAAGGGCTTTGGACTGATGGGTCTTCAGGGACTGCCATAGTTGGTTATAACTTGGTTTCCCCAGCAATCAGGAGAGAAATTAGCACCTGATCTGGAAAGTTATTCTAGAGCTTAGCTAGAAGTGACCCAGTAGGGATTATCAAGCCACCTTGCAGTAGAGGCTAAAGTTAGACTAAAGGAGAGTAGGAGGTGAAAGCTCACAGGTGGGAGGAAGAGACCAGAATAAGAGAAGATTTATAAGGGGAAAAGGGAGTGCTTACACAGTACTAGAGAGGTGGATGAGATAAAGAAATGCCTCCAAATAGACAAGGGTTGAATAGGTTGACTAACCGAGACAGATAGGGGTTTTGTTTTGCTTTATTTTACTTTTTACTGTGCCTTCACATTATTTATGCTTTGATTTATTATTTACAGTATGACAAAATTTTGGTGAGGTTTTCCTTGGCATTATTCCAGATGTTGTCGGCAGCAGATATGTTATAACCCAGCATATGTCATTGAGAGCTACTGTAAGAGGCTAAATATATTCAAAGAATTTATTTTTTCTTCATTTTCCATTTTGAGCACATGCATATTGAAGGCTCAATTGTCATGTATTTTATTTTTGAGTTTATTTTTGTATGTTTTTCTTTCTCAAATATAATCAGTTGAAGTCTTCTCACATGCACAAGTAGGCCTATATTTATTTACATAATATAAACTGATCTCTTGAAGTGAAGACCATAGCACCACAACAAAAGCTGATTTATTTTTAGATTATGCATTTTTTTAACAAAGACAGCGCCTTTCTTTGTGAGGAAAGATAGCTCCACACAGAAGAATAACATCGCCAGCAAAATAAAAAAAAAACATGATGAATATATTGCGTGCAACTGTGACAAATGAGAATTTTGACGTGTTTAGGGGAAAAACACCAAAAGAAGCACAAAGTGGCATGGGGGTGGCTTCCTGTGAGGGTGCTTTACTTTACCTATGTTTTAGGTCATATTTTCTTGTGTTAATGTGTCAAATGGCACATTGGAGGCCCAAATCAATTTCCTTGATTTTATCAAGTGAGAGTCTCAAGAGAGCAGTTATGGCTTGTTCGATTCAAGTTTCAGGTCTGTAAGAATGTGAAGTATAACATAATCTGTTAAGAGGAAATATACCAACCAGTCAAGTGAGGGATATGATCTGTTTCGTAGGACATTTAGATGTGATTGGATGTCAAAGGGAACAGTGTGAAAATGCAATTGAGTCTGTACTTCTAAATGTGTAACTAGTTCTCTTGTTGATTTTATTAGCAGTCATTATACAAATGGCTCATGAAATGTTGATGATTTGTTGGTGTGAAAGTATTTTGCAAGTTGATTTATAAAAGCTTAAAATCACAAATTGACCTGTTTAATCCTATCACTAGCTTGGCTTGATGGGGTATCTGCATTATAAGTATATAGTGTATATAGGAACAAATTAGTTGAAACGTTTCCATGTGCATATTGTGTAACTGGGTTTTCAGAATTTGGTTTACACAAAAATGTCAGTTGTTTTTAGAGAAGAAAAAATCCTTAAAATGTGATAATAGATCAAGGAAGAGTTAATGAAACCACCAAAAGCTTTACAGATCTGATGACAATTGATCAAAATGTCCTGTACTTTCATTTCTTCACTGGATCACCTAACTTCATAGGTATCCAGGAAATGACATCACACCTTGCCAGACAGCAATTCTGTACAATATTAAGAGATTCCAATAACCAACAAAATAGGGATTTCCCCTCTTTGTTTCAAGATAAATAATAAAGAAACAAAGAATACTCCTCAGAGTATTAAAATGACGACTGCTTTAATGAATGTGCTACTTGGGAATTCAAATTGTATTGAAAGCAGGTTGTGGGAATCTAAACCGAATTTCAAGTTATGTACAGTAGTTGTAGATTTGGGTCAGCTTTAAGCTTGATAGACTGAATGGTCTGCTATCATTTGTAAAATTGTTTATATTCTTTTGTTTCTTTCTTCCCATAAGACAGTGTCCCCATCTCACCTCCAAATTCTGTCATCTGCAGACAAAGACCAATCCCAATCTTAATTTGGAAAATAAAAAAATTAATAGAATGCGGCTTTTTTAAGGACTTTTAACGTAACATCAGTCCACCAAGTGTCATCACATTTAGAATTAGTGTTTGATCCTAACTGACTAACAGAAATCTGGACAACTAGCCATTCGGTTTCCTAGAGATGGGCTGCTGAAAGGATAAGAGAATGAGTAAGAAAGTAGCAGCAGTAAACAGACAATTCAGAATGAGGGGGCAAAGTCTGTGGACTTGAGAACCCGTTATGTAATAATGACCTTCAGGAGCTGCATACCAAAAATGCTGTGCAGACTATGCAACAACCACTGTTTGTAGTGCTGTCTGCACAGCCTCACAAAGACATTTGCCTTTGTAAGAAAACACAGAGACACTCAAAGGTTCTGGGATACCCGAAGGCAAACCCTGTATATTATAAATAGTGCAAAAGAAATGTGTGTTAACGCTGCTGTGAGACTAGTCCCGGTGAATCAGTCAGTCTGTCCCAAGATGGTGATGTTTTTTTTCCTATGAAGATGGTTTCTGGGAGGAAGAAGCGGATACAGATGGGTTGACCCTGGAAGTGATGTAATAGACGGCAGCATGTCAGTCTTCCTTTCTGCAGAGGGGAAAGAAGAAGAGATACCGTTATTGCTTAGCATCCTCGGATGGCCTGGGGTAATATTGTCATTATCCTAGCCCGTAAGTTGTTCCACAAGCGCACATATCTGACAATACCCACCCACCCCCTCTTAAGCCCAGATCCACTGGGCCTCTCTCTCCAGCGCTGCATACATCATCTCACGGTCCAGCAGTTTCCAACTTAGGTACATCACGGGGTGTTCAACGCTGTCAATACTTTGGCTCAGCACGGCGCCCAGGCCTGTGTCCGAAGCATCGGTCTGTGAAATTAAAGGCAAGGAGAAATTTGGAGTTATTAAAATACGTGTTGAAGTGAAGCCCTCTTTTAAATTACGAATTGGATCTGCTGTTTTTTCATACCAGACCATGGTATTAGGAGCTCAATTCTTTGTCAGATTAGTTAAAAGCAGCAGCCCTCCTGGAGAACTGGAGTAAGAAGCAGCAATAGTAACTCGCTAGTCCTAAGAAAGCTTGTACTTGCTGCTTAGTTTTTGGAATGGGCCAATTTACAATGGCAGCAACTTTTGAGCACCGCGGGTGTACAATACCTTTGCCCACCAAGTGCCTCTAAGGGAATTTGCTAATACCCTTTGGTCTTGTCTAGAGTGGTCAAGTACTGAGCCTTTCCCAATCATTTAAAAAGGAGCAACAGATTGGCATTGAACCAGGACACCTGGTTAAGATACTGGAAATCGTTGCAAAAACACCAACTTCAATGTGGATTAGAAACCAGAACAATCAGACTGGAACACGGACTGTAGCTTTCTTCTATTACCCCCAAGTCCATCATTTGTCTGATCTCCAACTCGACCTTGGCTCTTTTGGCTTCTGGGAGATGGTATGTGCATTCTCGAATGATGAGTCCCGGGTCAGTAACGATTTTGTTCTCAATCAAGGATGTTGTTCCGGGTTTCTCATTCACCAAACCCAGGAGGGATGAAATTACTTCTTCAAGCTCTTGTCTTTGGTCAGGGGTTAGATTGGAACCAAAGTTAAAGTGACTGGATGCGAAGAAGGAGCGGGATCCCTTTCCTTCCACGGCTTCAGGAGATTAACGTGATATATCCACTCGGCTGTCCATCTATTCAGTTGTTTAATCAAATAGTCGACCAAGCCCTTCCTCTCTTCAACTTCATGTGGGGTCTGCCAATGAGCCAACAATTTAGAATGGGATGTGGGAACAAGAACCATGACCCTGTCTCTCGGATGAAACACCCAAAGGTTTGTTCCCCAATCATAATCACAAACATGCATTGTTTGAGCACGTTCCATGTTTTCTTTTAGGTCTAATTTTCCTAAATCTATCACATAATTGGGTGATGTATTTCAAAATGTTTAGTAAAGGATTGGCCTCCTCTTCCCAACCTTCTTTTAATATGTCGAGAAGACTTCATGGTTGTCGCCCATATAATAACTCAGAAGGGGAAAAGCCCATGGAGGCTTGTGGGACCTCCCAGTAGGCAAACAAAATGAGGGAAGCAACTGTTGCTAGTTTCTTCAATCCTTGCGGACCACCCTTATATAGCATTTGTTTGAACATCTGATTAAGGTGATGCAATAAGCCATCCGTGTGGGGGCGGTACACAGAGGTCTTTAAATGCTTGATGTGGAGTGATTTGGCCACTTCCCCAAACATATCCAAGGTATATGGTGTCCCTTGATCCGTGAGGATTTCCTTAGGAATACCAACCCTCTCGTGCAATATTCTTTGAGTTAGCCACTCTCAGAGGGATGGCTTCCGGATATCGGGTAGCATATTCCACAATCACTAAAATATATTTGTGGCTTCTTGCAGAGGGTTCTAGGGGACCTACAATATCTACCTCTAGTCGCTGAAATGGGACATCAGTGAGTGGGGCAGGAACGAGAGGAGCATGGTCCTTCCAAGGAATCTGATGCAACTGACACCCCAGTCAGGAGCCACAGAAGGGTTTCTCATTCACCACCACCTCATCAGACCACCTCATTGATTCCCGGCCAATAAAATCAAAGTTAAATCAATTCGAGTGTCTTCAGGGTATTTAAGTGGGCACCCATAAGGTGGATGTGGGCTTATTTGCAGATTATCACCTGAAAGTCCGTGGTACTAACAATAACAGCCTCACCTCGCCATCCTGCTCGGCTACCTGATAAAGTAAATCATTTTGTTAATCAAAGTGCAGACCTATGACATGGGATAATTAGTATGTTGCTCATCAATTAGAGTGACTGCATTCAAAGCAAACTTTTAAGGAATCATCGTTCCATTGCTCCTTTTTAAAGGAACCCGGAGTTTACCTAAATTGAAATATAATTCTGAAAGAGGACCTGGAGTGACCTCAAGGGGTGGAGTTACATACCTTGCTGTCGCATCATCCGCCTCAATTACATCAGACTGCAATACAGTTACGTTACTTTCTTCCCATTGGGTGGCTATATTAACATAGCTTCACTCCGGTTGTATACGTGGCATGGGAACAACTTGTGATTGGTTGTCTCCATCAATTACTAGGTCTAGTGTCTTTTTAGAGGTGGTGATTGTATCTTCGCTTATACTTTCTGACCAGTCCCACCAGAGAATAACAGGGTAGGATAGACTGCGTATCACAGCCACCCAAACTTTCCTGGTTACATTCTGATAGGTGGTGATACATCGGGCGGTCCTATACCAGCGGTTTTCCCTATGGATACATGTGAGACTGATCATTTCTCTTTCCCACTGTCACAAAAGCACATACCGGAGAACAACAACCGCAGTGTTGCTCGCAAGTCACCACCACCACCACCACTTCTTCTCAGGGTAAAGATAATGGATTAGTAAATAAAACAGTACCTCTCTCACTTCACCCAGCTGCAATCCATGAGTTCACCAAAGCAAGGACAGTTGGATATGGTGTGTCCAAGCTTACCGAACTTATAACAGCACTGCAGGCTCTGATTCATGCTGAGTGGGCATGGTGTAGGCAACTCGTCCTTGGGGAGGCCTATAACGCTCAGTGTGTCAAGTTGTTTTCTTGACCTGGTTATTGACCCAGTGATGTTCAGTAACCAATATGAGGCCATCCATGGACTTATACTCCTACCTGCGGACCAGTCAAGCTAAATGTTCGGGTAGGGCCTGTACAAGGAAATCGCAGGCGACCAACTCCATGATCTCTTTATCGGTGTTAACTTCCAGTTTCAACCAACAGCCCATATGACGACCACTCGTGGCAAGTGTGATGCCATATCGCAGGAGTACTTCAGCCTTTAATTTGTCGTAGTCTCCAGCATTGTTCTTTGACAGGTCATAATAGGCCCCTCAAGAACGGTGCCAATATGTATGCCCACTCAGTGTGATCCCAGTGATGACGGGTAGCTGTTCTCTCAAAAATCAAAAAACAGGTTTCAGTATCATCGAGATGTTAAAGAACCCATTTGTAGATCTCTCTGGACAGCCACTCAACCTTGGCTACATACCTCTGCTTTAGCGATATGAGTCTGTTGTTGTCCCATCTGTAATTGTAATTGTTGAACTTGTTCTGCCAACTGCTGGAAAGTCTCTGCTACATTTTGGGGTTTCATCATTCTGCGTTGAGATCTTGCTGACTACGCCACTGTAAGAAAGCACAGAGACACTCATAAAGGTTCTGGAGCACTCAAAGAGAAGTCTGCCCCAAGATGGCGGTGGTTCCTGTTAGGGTGGTTTCTGGGAGGAAGAGTCGGATACAGATGGGTTGACCCTAGAAGTGGCATCATAGAAGGCAGCACGTCAATCTTCCTTTCTGCAGAGGGGAAAGAAGAAGAGATACCCTTGTTGCTTAGTGCCCTTGGATGGCACGGCGGTAATATTGTCATTATCCAAACCCATAAATTATTCCCCAAGCGCACATATGTGACACCTAGTAAAAGTTTGAAAGATGCATTAGATAGAGAAGCCTCAGCTTCTATCTGATGCCTGCATCAAAAACAGTTTTTTAAACTATGAAACAAAAATTGTTGTATTTTTTATCATATCGTTCATCAGTTAATCTCATGTGTATACTGTAATTGTGAATGCCACTTCTAAGTACTTTACTACAACAGTTCAAAAGTTGTTTACAAGAAAGTTTGCATAATCAGAACCCTTTCTCATTACAACATATTTGCATATTTATAATGTATTCACAGTGATACTGATTTGGAGACTATGTGGTTTGTGGTCTTGCCTAACAACCCCATGGACATGAGTTTTATTCCTATTCCAGTCACCGTCTATGGATTCATCATATCCTTTGAATGTTTTAGATCATTAGAACCCTAGCAAAACTTGCCAATCCTATCTATCTAATAATACCAAAATAAGTATAGTTTTGAAAGGCCCTAAAGTCCTATTCTCTGCCACACTACTTGATAACTTGTTCCATGTGTTTGTGGCTCACTGTATGCAGAAAACCTTTCTAACATGTGTGAAAGTAACCCTCAAATATTTCCCATATTCCTGCTCAATTGATTTTTAAAATAACAGCCAGTCTCTACTGTACTGATTCCTTTCATAATTTTAAAAACTTCAACCATGTCACCTCTTAATCTTAGTTTGTTTGAACTGAAAAGGTTCAACTCCTTTAATCTTCCTTTTAACTCATACCATGCTTGCAATCAGCCTAGTTGCTCTTTACTGGACTTTTTCTAGTGCGGCTTTGTCTTTTTTTTATAATCTGGAGATCAAAACAGCAGGCAGTACTCCAGGTGAGGCTCACCCTATCCTGATCATTGATACGCATCAAAAATGGCAGCAGCCCCCGCACTGACCCCTGCAGAACAGCACTTTTAACATCACCAATTCTGATAAGGTTCCTCTCACCATAACCTAACCAATTTTGCACCCACATACACACTATGCCATGAACTCCCACTTCTTTCAGTTTGACTGCAAGTCTTTCATATGAGGCCTTATCAATCGCCTTGTGAAAATCAAGAAAAATAATATTTTACATACTACTCTGATCATATCCTTTTGTTCCTTTCTCATAGAATTCCAATATGTTGGTAAAACATGGCCTTCTCTGTCAGAACACATGTTGACTGTTCAGTAAAATTCCTGTTCTTGCCATGTGCTGCTCAATCTTGTCCTTAATAATTCTTGCCATTAATTTAGCCGAGATGCATGTTCCATCCATCCATTTTCCAACCCGTTGAATCCAAACACAGGGTCACGGGAGTCTGCTGGAGCCAGTCCCAGCCAGCACAGGGTGCAAGGCAGGAACCAATCCTGGGCAGGGCACCAACCCACCACAGGACACATCCACACCCACACACCAAGCACACACTAGGGACAATTTAGAATCGCCAAGCCACCTAACCTGCATGTCTTTGGACTGTGGGAGGAAACCGGAGTACCCGGAGGAAACCCACGCAGACACGGGGAGAACATGCAAACTCCACGCAGGGAGGACCCGGGAAGCAAACCCGGGTCTCCAAACTGCGAGGCAGCAGTGCTACCACTGCGCCACCGTGCCGCCAGCCGAGGTGCATGTTAAACTTAATTTTTTCTAGTTACTTGGATCTTCTTAATCACCTCTTTATACAACAGTATAATCTATATATATAATTCACTAAGGACACGCAAGACAGTGAGCGCAAGCAAGACAGAGAGCCACACTCGCCAAAGCCCGCCCGCCAACTCTAACTAAGGACAAGCAAGACAGAGAGCGCATGCAAGACAGATAAACACGCCATGCCAACTCGCAGAGCCCCGCCCACCAGCTCTAAGACCATGGGATACTCACGACAGAGCCCCGCCCACCATCTCTAATCCTATTTCCGCGTCTACTGTCGCTCTCGATCAAACAGCAATAATTATCAAACAAACAAAGATAACTGGCAGTAACAGTGCAAAATTCACAATTGGTATGCCAATTTGAAAAGATAAGTTTTGAGGGTAGTTTTAAAATGTTTTATTGAATCGAGCTGATGTATATGACAGAGAAGAGAATTCCCGAGTTGAGGAGCACTATGAGAGATACTCAAGCTCCCATAGCACAGAGTTTGATGTGTGGTACAGAAAGTACAGCTGCAGATGAGAATCAGAGTGAGTGAGACGAGTGTCAGTCTGTAGGAGATCAGTGAGGTTGTGGAGAGCTTTAAATGTTAAGAGCGGTATTTAGTATTGTATTCTGTAGTTAACAGGGAGCCAGTGAAGTTGAGAGAGAATAGGTGTAGTATGTTCAGTGGATTTAGAACAGCAGGTTATTATCCTGGCAGCAGAATTTTGAATAAATTGTAAGCGATGGATACATTTTTGTGGGATGACAGATAGAATACCATTACAGTAATCTATACGTGAGGTGACTCGGGCATTAACTAATACTTTAGTACTGTGCTGCGTAAGAACAGGACGAAGTCTAGAAATGTTTCGGAGATGGAAGAAAGCAGTCCGGGAAATGTTACTTATACGGGAGGAATTATTTATTAATAATAATAATAATAATAATAATAATAATAATAATAATAATAATTATTATTATTATTATTATTTAATAATTGCCATTATTAATGTATAAATGGATATAAATAATTGCATGATCCAAAATCTGTTGTATGTAAATGATACTGTTTAAAACGTTATTGTTTTTTTCATTAGAAAACCCAGTTTCCACGTCTACCTGTATTAGTTTAAATGGCACTTTTACCACTCGCAATAGGGCGGATGCGCTGACTTATCGTGTCGACTGGGCAACACAGTGAATGCGGCGTCTATCTATATATGTCTATGTTTTCCGTAGCCTGCTACAGGAAGGTACTCTCTCGACCATTGGCATTGGTTTCGCTCCTTGCTATTTTCATTATACTGCGACGGTGGTTTCCTAAGCCTTTGTTATACTGAATTCCTTTCTCACCGTTTTACATTCCTATTCTTACACCACCACATGCTACGGCGGGCTTCGGCTAGTATTTATTATTTTCCAATCCTTAGGAATTTTCTCAGTGTGCAATGAAATTTGAAAAATAGGCATCAAGGGTTTATATAAGCATTCTAGGATAAATGTTATCTGGTCCTGATAATTTGTTTGATTTCAGCCTGTTTAATCTAAGCAGTACTTCTCCCTCTACAATTTTCAAAGCGTTGCATACCTCCTTAGTAGTCCCTGTTACTAATGGGAGGTTGTCCACTTTCTGATATGTGAAAACTTAAGAAAAATGCAAGTTTAGAGCATTAGCTGTTTCACAATCTGTATCACCATAAAGTCTGTTTTTCACATAACCTGCCCTTGTGGCGAAAATTACATCAGACATGATGACATGCCCCAGTGTACAGCTTGTGCGTGTAGTGTTTTCACTGCGCGCTGCACACAAAATTTTTTCTAACTACGTGATAATGTGGACATACCACTGTGTAACTAAAGTGCTGAATTTCAAGGAGAGGCTACTTAAATGGATGCCTGAATGATGAATGAATGGCCGAATATGATACAACACACCATCAAAGCACAACATGAACCTACAAAAATATTTGAAATGCAACTATTCATCATGTATGTTTCCTCATTTGCAAAGAATATCATATTCACTCTTCCTTTACTGCTTTTGTTTAATAGATCTGACACTCCACCTTCTACTTTTTTCCTCATAAATTCAATAATAGCAGTCACAACTCTTCTTTTTCAGAGAAAACTGAAATTTTAGTGATTGGCAATAATGAATATAATGAGGTTATTAGAAATAAACTTGAGGCATTAGGATTAAAAGTCAAGATGGAGGTAAAGAATTTAGGGGTAATTATTAACTCTGACCTGAATTTTAAATCACATATTAATCAGGTTACTAGGACAGCATTTTTTCACTTAAGAAATATAGCAAACTAGCCAACCCGCGGCGCACCATACGCCGCATAATCAGGCCGGTTTTTTAATGATTTTTAAGCACAGGGAGAAAATTAACATTTGAAAAATCGGTAATGTAATAAATCAGCAAGAAAAGCAACATTGTAACAATGCATGTAACGAACCAACACACAATTTTCCGTGACTGAAAACTGGCGGACCGCCATCGCGCCTTCTCCTACCAGACGGAGGGATGGGGGTGGACGGCGCTCAGGCGCTAAGGGTGGAACGGGAGGAGAGGAGAAGGACGTTCATTCCGTTCCCTCCTTCATGCTAGTCTGCTGATTTCTCATTCAGTATGCACTGCCTGCTCATGTGCCCACCTCCAACTCATCACTTGAGTCGTTGTCATCTTTGCACAGTCCAGATGCACCTGTGACTCACGTAGACTTTTCATTGCTCTGTGCGGTTTTGGCTGCTTTTCTATATATAATCCACCAAGACACCCGACCACGGTAGTAGCGAGGTGGGAGGGGGGGATGTGTACAAAGGGTAGGGATGTAACCAGTGGGAGCATATGAGTCGCACTTAGTGGGAATTCCACGGTTTGCAGCCCGAATGGGGTTCAACGGCTTACCCACACCCTTCTGCGCCGGGTAGACACATGCTCAATCTCATGCATAATTATTTATTGAATGCTAAAAACTTCTGGAAAGACACGGTTGTCTAAAACGGGTTGGTGTGAGAATACAACAGTAAGTGAATGAAAAGATGGAACTCTGGAGAGAGTAAAATACAACACAATAGTTAACCCGCGGCATAACAAACGCCACATAACCATTTATTGATGGTTGAACACTTCTGGAAAGACACAGCTGTCTAAAAAGGGAGGGTTTGAGGATACAACAGAAAGTGAATGAAAAGATGGAACTCTGGAGAGAGCAACATATAATTGTCCATGAGTGAAGAAGACGCATGGTTGTCATGGATGCGAATTGCTGTATGTAGTGTGTAAAACAGTTTGCTATGGTGCACGTGGTCGTGCGTCGTAACCGAAAACTCGGTTTTTAAAGACTGCTTACTTCATTGTGTTTTAACCTCAGTTGTAAAGGATTGTTTTAAGGATCCCATGGGATACCCCTCGCAAACCATTTTACACGCTCATATGGCGATTCACCTCTGCGAGAAATATGCCTCTATGAACAGTCAACGTGGCTCGGAGGTGCATGTGGCCTCTACGACAGACGAATATAAATGATGCCGTTTTTTCTGTGTTGTTGCATCCGAGTTGGTGGGCGTGGCTCTGCGAGTTGTCGTCGTATCCAATGGTCTTGGAGTTGGTGGGCGTGGCTCCTTCTTACTTGTCGGCGGCTTAGTGAATCCACGCCCCTTCCGGCGTGCTTTCCATGGGTGTCTTGCCTTAGTGAATTATATATATAGAAGTTAGACCTCTTATATCATTGAAAGATGCTGAGAAATTAGTTCAAGCTTTTGTTTTCAGTTGACTAGATTACTGTAACACGCTCCTCTCAGGACTACCTAAAAAAGACATCAATCGATTGCAACTAGTGCAAAATGCAGCTGCTAGAATCCTAACTAGGAAAAGAAAATCCAAGCACATTTTTACAGTTTTGATGTCACTACACTGGTTACCTGTGTCATTCAGAATTGACTTTAAAATACTGCTTATGGTTTACAAAGCCATAAATAATCTCGCTCCGTCTTATATTTTGGAATATCTTACGCCTTACATTCCAAATCGTAACCTTAGATCTTCAAATGAGTGTCTCCTTAGAATTCCAAGAGCTAAACTTAAAAGAAGTGGTGAGGCGGCCTTCTGCTGTTATGCACCTAAAATCTGGAACAGCCTGCCAATAGGAATTCGCCAGGCTAATATAGTGGAGCACTTTAAAACACTGCTGAAAACACATTACTTTAACATGGCTTTCTCATAACTTCATTTTAGTTTAGTCCTGATGCTCTGCATATTCAATTAATTATCATTGCTATTCATGGTGGCTCCAAAATCCGTACTAACCCCTACTCTCTCTTCTGTTCTTTTTCCGGTTTTCTGTGGTGGCGATCTGCGCCACCACTACCTAATCAAAGCACCGTGATGTCCCTACATTGATGGATTAAAGGCCAGAAGTCCACGTGACCATCATCATCAACTCCTTCCATGAGAATACAATGAGGACTGATCATTTATGTTAGGTAGAATGCCCAGAGGAGGCTGGGCGGTCTCATGGCCTGGCCCCTGTGATGGCCAAGCATTCCATCCAGAATTGATCCCTGCCTTGCATTTAATAACCCTGGAGTTGGTTGTCCCTCTTTTAAACCATGCAATTGAGAACACATGTTCAGAAAATAGAAGTAATTCTATAAGTAAAAGCAGACCATTCAGTCCATCAAGCTTATTTGTCTTGTTAATTGCTAAATTGTCCCAGTATCTCCCCAACAGATAGTTAAATACTGTAAATAGTCATCTGTAATTTGTACTGTTCTGTGTTAATAGTGTTTTGTAATGGAAATGAACAGGAAAGATATTTTTCCATAAAGACAGTCATAGTTAGTTTCCAAGCTGTGAAATGGCCAAATGATATCTGAAGACCAAATTTGTACTTTTACATTCTTCACAGTGATAGTGAAGAACAGTAATAACATACATTTCACAATTCGCCCACTCATATGAATTGTTGTCTTCAGCAGTTGAGAGCCTTAGTCACTGCTGTGGAAGTTAAGCCTGTAGAAATTTGCCTTTAAATAAAACTTAAACTTCAATGAGAGGAAACTGTTAAACAAAGAGCCTAAGTAGGGTTATCAGCATTGAGAGCAGAGCACCTCTGCCCCAGCTGCTTGGCTGCATGTTTGGGTGGTCTTGGCTTGGTTACTTGCAGTGTCTTAAAGGGTCAGTTATTCTGATGTGTGTTTTTTGAAGGACCAGTAAATTGTTCTCAAGGTGCAGTTCTGCTTTGGATATTGTGTATGGCTGAAAACAGGAGGAATTGATTTTAGATAACATAATAGTCAAAGCTGCAGTAGAGGAAAGAGGCCTTCTTGTGTGCTATTGCTTTTTCATTATTCATTTCAGTAGTTCAAAATCTTAGTCA
Organism: Polypterus bichir lapradei; assembly: GCA_026402145.1. Classification (NCBI taxonomy): domain Eukaryota; kingdom Metazoa; phylum Chordata; class Cladistia; order Polypteriformes; family Polypteridae; genus Polypterus; species Polypterus bichir. The sequence goes on along the minus strand of JANRMT010062831.1, from coordinate 14,234,697 downwards.
ATATTTTTCTTTATGAATCTGCTGTTTGGAAGAAAGCTTCAAATTACTAGAAATTCAAGCAACACAGGCAAAAAATATTTGGGACCTCAACATAAGCCATGGGGAGTGTTATGATAAGCTTGAATGTGTAAATTTGTTAGAACTGCTTAGTTAACGCTAAATTTGCTGTCATTCTAATACTGTTATGCCTGAGAGTGAAATTAACTTTGTACCTATGGTAAACAAAATATTTTTGGAGAAATAAGTCATTCTGAAATGTACAACTTATGAAACCAATCTTGTCCTGCACTCACTTCATCCAGTTTTGCAGTCAGAGATCTGGAGCTTTTTATGGAAGCATCAGGGTTTAGCAGGGCTGGATTATGGAGGGTGGGAGCCCCTGGGCTAGATGCCTTTTTGATCAGATCACTAAAATCAACCTTCTAAAACCAAATCACTCTCACTTGACATCAGAGTCAAATGATTCAGTCATTCCTCTTCCATTGTGGATCAGAGTCTATTCTTCATTAGCATGAGCTTGGGGAAAAATCACTCACCACTTTCAGTTGTGACAAGCAATGTCAGGTAAAGCCTGAAAGCAACGTTCACATTTGGTAGGATGGCCTCCAAGTTTTTTTTTCCTCTAACATGCTGTAAAAGCTCTGGAGTGGATGACATGCCTTTAGTGTGTATGAATTCTCTGAACAGGACAATCTGCTAACTACTGCACCACCATGTCTCAAACAACAGAAGATGCAGATAACCACAAACAAAATACAACAAATAACTACAAACTAGCAATTAAGTGAAACATAATAATTCCATATATATACAAGAACATATACATATATGTATATATGTATATACACAGAACTTATTATCCATGCCACCTGTGGAAGAAAGGTTATACAATAACCTTGTGGCACAATGGTACTGCTGTTGCCTCGCAGTAAGGAGACCTGGGTTCGCTTCCCAGGTACTCCCTGCATGGAGTTTGCATGTTCTCCCCGTGTCTGCGTGGGTTTCCTCCAGGTGCTCCGGTTTCTTCCCATAGTCCAAAGACATGCAGTTTAGGTGCATTGGCGATCCTAAATTGTCCCTGGTGTGTGGGTGTGTGTTTGCCCTGCAGTGGGCTGGCGCCCTGCCCAGGGTTTGTTCCTGCCTTGTGCCCTGTGTTGACTGGGATTGGCTCCAGCAGACCCCTGTGTTAGGATATAGCGGGTTGGACAATGACTGACTATTTGCTATCTCTTGCCCTATGTCTACCTTCATTGTCTTTCCTAAGTTTCTACATATGTCTGAACCTCTTTTCTCTTTCTTGAGCATGTTCCCATAAAGCCTGCTTTTTTTATATGGCTGGATACTAACCAGTCCAGCTTCACAAGCAACCATTCAACTGAGACAGCTCTATTAACTGTGGTCGACCAGCTATGACTTGCTAGAGCTACCAACTTGTCATCAGTCTTGATCTTTCTAGATCTCTCCTCTGCCGCCGACACGATCAACCGTGACATCCTTCTTACCACCCTCTCAGACATTGGCATCATTGGGACTAGTCTCAGATGGTTTGAGTCCTACATCACAGGCAGATCATACAGTGTGTCCTAGCGAGGAGAGTTGTCAAAGTCACACCAGAAATGCACAGGTGTACCCAGGGATTGGTGCTGGGTCCTCTACTTTTCTCTCTGTACACCACCTCTCTGGGCTCAATCATCTAATCCCATGGGTTCTCTTCTCAGTGCTATGCAGATGATATGCAGCTGTACCTGTTGTTCACTCCGGAGGACAATATGGTATCAGTCTCTGCATGTCTTACTGATATTCCAACCTGGATTAAGGACTGCCATCTCCAGTTCAACTTGGCAAAAAACAAACTTCTTGTGATTTCAGCCAGTCTGTTGAACTTCCCATGTCTGTACAGCTTGGCTCACTGACCCTAACACCTGCAAAGTAGTACACAATTTCAGGGTGGTAGTTGATGAGCAGCTGTCTTTTTCTGACCACATTTCTACTGTTTCTCATTCGTGCAGATTCACATTGTACAATATGCACAAGGTCAGACCTTATCTGAAAGAATATGCAGCAAAACTTCTTGTCCAGGCTCAGGTCTTTTCGAGTACGGACTACTGCAATTCACTCCTGGCAGGAGTACCCATTAAAGGCCTGGATCTTGTTTTTTATCCAGGACACTCGCAAGCTCAGACACTCAGAATCCTCGCTCAGTAAGAGCCCAGATGAGAGCCTTCATTGACTCTGTAAAGATCACAGCATTGTTGGCAAAGTCAAGATCAGTGAATCTTTCTTTACCAACAGATGCCTCACAGCTGCTGGACCACGCAACCCTGCCCAACACCCAGTCTATGTAAGCATTGAAGAGAGTAGAAGGAAAAACACACACCTGACAAACCTCAGAATCAACTGGGGAAAATGCAGAGGTTCTGTCTCCACTCTGTACAACACTCACAGTACCAGCATCGAGACCAGCGATGATATCCAGCAACTTTGGGGGGATCCTGCAAAGTCTCAGGATGTCCCATAGGGCAACTCAATCTACTATCTCAAACGCTTTATGAAAACCAGCAAAGGCTGCAAAGAAACTCTGCCGATATTTGCTTTTGTACTCGATGAGAACCCTCAGTGGTAGGTTGCGATCGATGGTAGATTTCTTAGGGGTAAAATCAAACTGATACAGACACTGGTAGTTGAGCAAGTGATTGTGACGTGCCTGTCCCTGTCTTGCACCCCAAAACATGAGGCTGAGTCTCAATACTTTAGCAAAACCAGCTTTATTCAGCTTGAAACAAGAAAAGCACGGCTATTTATTCTAGCGGGATCTACCACTCTCTTATACACAGACACACCAATCAGGCAGGGCCGTGGCCAGGTTAGTGGCCATGTAATACTTTTCCCTGCATTTATAATGTTCCTTGCATCACCAATCAATGACAGGCACTTATAGTGCAACCTCGTCGGCTCAGATTTCCTTTTGCAGTGAGCTGCTGCAGCGCTAGGAACCTGCAGTTGCCCCGGCAACGGATAAGCTGTCTTCCATAGACGCAGCAATCACACTTTGGGAAGCTCTTTGGCGTGTCGCCCCATTGGAGGGAGTCCCAAAACAGTTCAGAAACTTCACATGATCAAGGATCCTATTGAGGATGAAACTAGTGAGGACCTTCCCCAGCACCGAGAGCAGTGTTATCCCCCTGTATTTGCTGCAAGCCAGCAAATGTCCATCTCCCAAATGGAAGCAAAGATTGCTTGCAATGCCAGGAGAACTGCCTTACCACCAGCCTGGAAATGTTCACCCTGGATACCATAGATCCTGCAGCCTTTCCTGCCCTCAGCTGGTTCACCACCAGTGCAATCTCAGTGAGATTAGGTGGTTCACAGCTAATTGGAAGATCATCCTCAAGAACCATGGACCCAGTGATGTCCAACGTCCTAGCTGGAGGATCAGCTTTAAGCAGCTGCTTAAAATAGCCAGCCCAGTGGGTCACAACTGCAGCATCATCCATAAGGACCGCTCCATCACTGCCCTGACAGCAACTCTCCGAGAATCACATTCAGATGTGCGTAATGCTTGAACTCCTCTGTAAGCAGGATGTAGGTCACTAGACCATAGATGGTGTGTCACTTGCTCTTAGATTCCTCTAACAAACACCTCCTTGTCTGCCCTCAGAGCCCTCACAGCTGTCCTTCTCAGTTCCGGGTACAGACTGGAGTTGCCATCAAGCTGTGTTCTGCGATACCTCTCAATGATATCCAGGGTGCCCTGCGAGATGAAACACCTCCATCTGGGAGCACTGGCAGCACCAACACAACCCTCAGCAACCTTCAGGGTCTTATCTTGGAAGGTCTCCTACATCACATTAAGATGGGCAGTTGCATCCAAATCTTCTCACACAAACTGCCTGCAAACTCATTAGAAACAGCCTTATCTTGGAGACCAGCCAGGTCCAGCCTCATTCTCCTAGTAGGTGGAAGCCTACTGGACCTAACTGGATCTTCAGAGAAGCAACCAAACCACACCATCAGTATTGGAGTAAAAAGTCCAATGATGCGGTTAAGGGAGCTGGGGCAAGGATCCACCGATCCGCAGCCCCTGACCTTTTGTAAAGTCAAGGAATATGAAGTCACTTTCGCCACGGTCACCTGAGCCATGCAGATTTGCACTAACAGGGCTGGCTATGATGGTTGTGTCGATGGTCATATTGAAGTCACCAATGACCAGAGTAGTGTCACCTCGCAGGCATCCATCAACCACCAAGTGAAGTTGCAAATATAATGTCTCCCTCACTAAAACATCACTCACCAAGGTTGAAACATACACTGAGACAACAGACAAGACACCCAGAGACTGCCTTGATCTGAGTCTCAAAATATGCTTATCGAAAACGAGTGACATCGGACACCATTGGAAGGAGCTGATCTGTCACAGCAACAGCTACTCCCTGAGTATGACAGCCATCAGAGCGACCAGCCCAATAAAAAGTGTACCCACCTACGGACATCTGACCAGTCCCAGGTCTGTGCACCTCAGATAGTGACACCACTGAAATACGGAGTTTAAAGCATCTCCGACAGCAGAGGAAGATGATCATCATGCCAGAGAGACAACACTTTCCACCACCTATCCAGATAGGCCAACTCAATTTGGGACCCAAGTGCTGCTGCGCAGCAGGCGATGCCTCAGCACCACACCAGTTTCAAATCACAAACAAACCTGATTTCATTGGCTCTCTGGCAGTTTCAACTCTTCCGGGGTTGAGGCTCCCAGGGGCTTTCCCCCTTCTCCTTCATAATCCGAACAGCCTTCCTTAGGGCAGCTGCAGCAGTGCTACTCATGCAGAGAGCAGAAAGGACTCATGTCTTCCATTTCATGGTTGCGTAAAGTTTTTTACGATGGTTGGTGTCATACCCAAGACTAATGAGTCAGCAACTAAGTTTATGGAGACACTGGTGAGGTGCTATGCTCCTTCTCGTCCACTCAGGTCTGCCAGTGAACATCATCTGGTGATGGTGCCTTTGCGTGGTATCAAGTCTCAATCCAGACTCTTTTCCTGCATGATTCCCAGTTGGTGGAACTGTTGACACCCTCATTGTATATAAGACGCAATTGAAAACCCATCTGTTCTATAAATATGTCAAAAAAAAAACTTTGGTCTGATATTATATATTGTTTGTTAATTTGTTGTCATACCAAGTTTAATGGTTTTATTTTCATTGTGATCTGTGATTGTATATTTAATATTTATTACAACTTTTTCACTTGTGGCAATCAACTTTTGTCACCTGTCCTACAACAGTTGTTGAACAAACATGCCCTAGCCTAATGTTACTCGGTTATGTTTACCTCTTTTGTAAGTTGCTTTGAATAAAAGTGTCTGCCAAGCAAATAAATATAAACATATAGACAGACGTGTGCTTGAGAGACAGATTTAATGGCTGTGGTGATTGTAGTTACCAGCCGAACCAGGGGTTGACACTGTTTGCTAATGCCTTCTTTCTTCCTCGCTCTGCAGAATAGAAGACTAACAGCCATTGTTCCTCTGTCGACGCTTCAGTTGTCCGCCCACCTGGATCCGCCCCTTCCTGCCTGGAAGCCATATGCCTAGCAGTTCAGCTATCTTGGAGTTAGTTCTGTTTGGAACTGATATCTGAAAAGACATTTCTGCAACTTGTTGTATATTGTTGTTTTGTGCAAACCTTCAGTTATATGGGCCACTAGGGTGGTGTCCCAGCCCTTTCCCATTGTATATGTTGCAGATGCCACGTGGGCTG
>JANRMT010062831.1:14213540-14228025 GCA_026402145.1 Polypterus bichir lapradei | reverse complement strand
AGAGAGAGAGAGAGAGAGAGAGAGAGAGAGAGAGAGAGAGAGATATCTATATATCTGTATCTTTAGAGAGAGAGATCTGAGAGTCCTTCAGGTGCCTTTTGGCAAACTCCAGACGGGCTGTCATGTGCCTTTTACTAAGGAGTGGCTTCCGTCTGGCCACTCTACCATAGAGGCCTGATTGGTGGATTGCTGCAGAGATGGTTGTCCTTCTGGAAGGTTCTCCTCTCTCCAGAGAGGACCTCTGGAGCTCTGACAGAGTGACCATCGGGTTCTTGGTCACCTCCCTGACTAAGGCCCTTCTCCCCCGATCGCTCAGTTTAGATGGCCGGCCAGCTCTAGGAAGAGTCCTGGTGGTTTCAAACTTCTTCCACTTACGGATGATGGATGCCACTGTGCTCATTGGGACCTTCAAAGCAGCAGAAATTTTTCTGTAACCTTCCCCAGATTTGTGGCTCGAGGCAATCCTGTCTCTGAGGTCTACAGACGATTCCTTTGACTTCGTGCTTGGTTTGTGCTCTGACATGAACTGTCAACTGTGGGACCTTATATAGACAGGTGTGTGCCTTTCCAAATCATGTCCAATCAACTGAATTTACCACAGGTGGACTCCAATTAAGCTGCAGAAACATCTCAAGGATGATCAGGGGAAACAGGATGCACCTGAGCTCAAGTTTGAGCTTCATGGCAAAGGCTGTGAATACTTATGTACACGTGCTTTCTCAATTTTTTTATTTTTAATAAATTAGCAAAAACCTCAAGTAAACTTTTTTCACGTCGTCATTATGGGGTATTGTGTGTAAAATTCTGAGGAAAAAAATGAATTTATTCCATTTTGGAATAAGGCTGTTACATAACAAAATGTGGAAAAAGTGATGCGCTGTGAATATTTTCTGGATGCACTGTATCAAACAAAGTTGAATTGTTCTCTCGTTTGCTAGCTAAGCGGAGTTAAGGAACACGCCCTGAAGCTAGCGAGTGAGAGGGGAACGCCCCTTCTCTCGGCCCGCTGCATGTTTCTCGGATTTGCGCAAATAAATCGGTTACAGCAAGTGAACTATGATACATAGCGAAATGAAAGAAGTGGCAAAATCAGTCGGAATGTTCAAGCAAAGTATAGAAAAAAACCCGATCTAAATCCATTAATTAGTTCTCTCATGAAAAGCAGACATACAGACATTGGATTTTATATATTATATATTAGTAAACCTTCAAAATAATGTGCAGTTAAAGTCTCAAAACCATTCTCAGCATTTCTGGAGTTTAATAGAGCCAGATAACTATAAGAATCTTCACCAAGCAGCTCTGAAAATGTTTGCTTTGTTTGGGTCTACATAACTCTGTGAGTCTGCCTTTTCTGACATGAATGTCATGAAATCAAAATTCAGAACAAGACTGATAGATGAACATTTAAATGACTCCATAAGACTGAACCCAAGTGGCTACACTCCACCATACACCTCTCTTGTTGACTCCATGTAGTGCCAGTCATCTGACTAAGTTAAAAACACATCACACATGCAACTGGACATGTAAATACTCTTGTGAAGTGAAACAGTGACATGTAATAAATGAATAAGTAATATCTGTGTACAGTATTTGTAATTGCATTGTTTTGTTTTGACAAAATTCATGTTTTAATTCAATAGTGTGAGATACACTAGAAAATGCATACAGATATACAACATGCACTTGCAGGTGAACTAATTTTTTTTTTAATGTTTTAATGCAAAATGTGAATGGTGGACACCAACATTTTGTAAATGTTCAGGCAAAACAAGCTTATTCAGTTTGTTTGGGTTGAAATAAGCTATGAGAATAAACGTTAGAAAAAATGAGTAGCCCTCAGCCATTTTCATTTTGTAAAAGTAGTTCTCAGGGCAAAAAAAGGTTGGAGACCCCTGAGCTAGAGAATAACAGAACTGATGTGGGGTACCACCATTACATTAAGCCTGCATGAAGCAGCACACTGTGTATTTAACTATTTTTGCATGAGATGCCCTCAGCTCTGTCAGTCAGGTCAAAGGACTCATCCTGCCCACAAGTCAGTCAGAGGTGCAGCGCAAAAGTGTGTTGAGCTTGTCTTCTCACCTCCTTAGTATGTCCTGCCTCCAGTGCACATCAGCAGTGTTCAAATTGCAGTGTATTAAGCAATGGGGTATTTCTGACAAGTGAATTTCAGAAGACCTGTTAGAAAAAACACAGTTTTTGAATCTGGAAGTGTGTTAATTTCAGATAGCAAAAGGAATCCAAGAGTAGCAGTAACCTCCTATGTGCAATATGTCAACACAAACTCCAATTAGCTTCTTTTTCCTTTTTTTTTTTTAATAAAAAAACTTGAAAATTTCTTTATACACATTAGTTTCATTGAATTCTTGTTGGCTTTCCTGGAACTTTTTCTTTTTTGAGACACACGCACATCACATTTCCTATTTGGTTCCCAAAGTGTAGATACTTCTGTAATCATTGGTAAATCTGCAGCATAATTTCCGAAGGCTGTCTCCTTTCTATCTTCTCAGATAAATCAAACCACTACCCAGAACCTAGCCTGATGACGATTACAGCAGTATGGAAGACCTCCAAAGAATAGAATGTCCTCAGATAAGTAGAAGCAGTTGCACCATCAGTTTTGTTAAGATACTGTAAATACAAATTAAATGGAATGCATGAAAGATTCTGTAAAAGATTGCAAAGGGTTGATTAATTATGTCACTCAAACAACGTTAGGAGAGGAAATAGTCGGCTACTGTCGTTTTATATGGGTGCAGCGATGGACACTATTTAGCACTTAACCACCCCAACAACTCTGGTGTGTTTCTCACTTTGAACATTTTAAGTTTATTTCCTTGTGTGTTTTCTCTGAGTACTTAACCTTCACCCTTTAGGCCAACTGGCCTCACGTAAACAGGGTTGGGTGTTTGCCCTAAGAGGGTTTGGTAAAAAGTCCATGGTTGGTTCCTAGCTTGATCCTGATGCTGCTGGGTGACTCTCTAATTCATCGTATTGCTGTAATGGAAAATGCCAGTTCAAAGAAGGTACGGTTAATTTTATACAGCATCTTTCATGGTGACTACCATGTTTAACTACTTTAAATGTGCAGTATACATGTTAGCTAGCAGATAAATTCGACATCTTTCTCAGAGATTTATAGCAAGTGGGGAAGGGTGTCGGAAATTATGATCTTGTACTCAGCCTCAACATTTAGCCCTTTGCTCTGCTCTTTAAAATGAAAGGCAACAAAAAGCCCTTATTCCATAACAAATGCTTTCTTCTTCTTTCTAATTAGATGTTGCTTCCACTCATCTCACCCCTGGGGTCTACGTAGGATGACACTGACATTACAAAATGTAAAGTGATATACGCTCTTGAGCTTCAAGTGAGTCATGAACAAAAAAAAAATACAATAAAACAAAAAGTCACCTGATTTCAGGATTGATTAGAGCCTCCCCCTCCTCCACCCACTGGTGAAGGTGGAAACATTGGTGAAGGGGACTGGAGAGTGATGCTGAAAATTTCCCATGTAAGTAAGCTGTGGTCATTTATTCAAAAGTGGAAAGCTTGCAGAGAAGCCCTGAAATGCCCCCCTCATCCTGGGCTTATGAGGGCTGCTGTGAGTACGCAGTACAAAGTGCTGATTATGAACAAAATCAAAAGAATCTGGCAGCCCTCTGTGAGCAACACTTTTCCTGCTTCTGCTAAATATGAAACTACGCATAAGACTTTTAATAAGTGATTTCCTTTGTGTGTCTTGCAGCACTGAAAAACAATGTAGAATGATGTCTATATACAGAATCTCCTTTGAATCTGCTCTTCAGTGACATGCAGCCAGGACTGCACAGACGAGCTTACTGTGCTTATGCAAAACTGGGGGGATGGGTCTCTGCTTTCACACCAACTCCTCAGATCTAAACCTACCTGTACACCTAGAGCGCTCCTATCATATCACTCATAGAAATCCTGAAAACACATTCAGCTTTCCACCACTGATATAACAGCCAAAGTTTAAAATGCTCAAACTAGTGTTCTGACTAAGCTGCCACAAAAGTAGAAGATGCAAACTCGTTGGAAATTCGCCAAAGTATATAGACAGCAACATTAAGAAAAACCAAGGAAAGGTGCCACAATGTCTAAAATGCCAACTAGACCCTGGAAACAGCCTGGGAAAGGGGAAAAGTACAAATGCCTACGGGCAAACCGCTTCCCTAACGGCATGTGGGAAGTAGGTGAACTGTTTTTCCAAGGCCTCCTTTTTGAGTTGGGCACCATTACAGCATATAGTCACTTGTGTCTATTCATATTTTTTATACATTCAGTCTAAGACCCCCTCCAACCCACCCTCGCTTGAGGTGACACCACTATGTCACAACCATCATGGATTCTGCATATCACTTAAAGAGGAATTTATTTTTAAAAATTACACAAACAGTCCAAGAATGTACCCAGCTGGCTATAGAACCTGCAATCTTAAGTGGTAATAAGCAGAAGAATGTACCTTATGGAACTGACTCCTCACATAGAGTCGGTGTCTGCAAGGGTGTATCTCTAATTTGTGACATACGGGTGTTAGGTTAACTGTTGGATCTAAATTTGCCACTTCTGGTTGTGAGTGAGGGTAGACCCTGTGATGGACTAATGCCTCATCCATTATGGGTTCCTTCCTTGCATCCATTACTACTGGAATGTGTCATGTCCCCTATGACCATGAATTGGATTAAGTGGTTTTAAAAATACTGTAATTTGTAACTACTGTCTCACATGTCATTATTCTTCCTTAGGTGTATCCTGCACATGTAAACTGCATTAAAATATCACACTCCTGACACCAATTTTCAAAACCATAATTAGACACACTTTCTATCCCAATCTACTGTAGAGGAGCACATAATAGGCATTAAAGTCTAGTAGCATAAAATTTGCTATTCAAAATCGTAATCCTCAGAGACGCTAATATTAACTAGACATTAGGTTTCTGCTCTGAAATGTGCTAGTAAAAAGTAAATCTGAATCACACCACGCCAGAGTCACTATACACCTCTGGTAATTGTCATGTCAGTCACTTTTATACTTCTATATAGCAAACGGCAGTAATATCCCACCTCTGACACCAATTCAATTAGAAAATACAGGATGCCCACCCCAGAGCTTGGAAGAAAATGTAAAATGGAACAGAATGTCAAGATATTGAAATCTAAAGTAAGATAGCTCGTGTTTTGATGGAGTTCTCTGAAGTGCTATCTAGTGTATACTATGATCATATCTAGTGTCACACACATGTGCGTGGGGGGCAGCTAAAAGACTTGAGTGACGGTAATTCCATGCCAGACAAAAGAGGTGGCGGAGTGCACTAACCCTTTCTCTCTTTTTTCTGCAGGCCAGTTACAGGACATTCCGTCACCCTGGCTCCGGTTCTGATGACATCACATCCTGTTCTGACCCCGATGACCTCACTTCCTCTGCCTGACTTTAAAACCGCCATTTTGTCTTTCCTAAATCAGTTGTCTTACACTCAGTTCTGAAAAGATTTCACGGTTTTGTTTTTTTTGACTAAACTTCCATTATACGGGGTGGCTACCCCAACCCTTTTTGTGGCGTTTGTCCTTCATTTGACACTAGATATGCACCTGATACCACACCGCATTCTGAATGATGGATTTTGTGAGAGCATGGACTGTTGTAAATGAAAGAGATCCCATGCTGGTTACATTATTTTGCTTGATGCAGTTCAAAGACCATTGTCAAAGCTCCAGTTTATATCATTAAAGACTTAAGGCAGAATGACTATACAGCTTTACTGTGTATCTGCTAAGGGAATTAAACTGTTTTTAAAGTAAGATTACACAGCCACAGTTATCCCCCTACAGTTTGTTACTTAAAACTTGTCTGAAAAATCTTTGACTCAGTCATTAAAAGTCTGTCATCCACTGCCATAGAATTAGCTAAAGCGTGTAACGTGCCAAGAGGCACAGTGGTAGTACTGCAGCCTCAGTGTAAGCCGAGTATGGTTCATGTCCCAAGTCCTTCCTGCTTGGAGTTTGCATCTTCTCCCTGTGTCTCCCAAATTCCAAAGACATGCAAGTTAGTTGAATTGGTGATGCTGATGGGTTGTGGGTGTTTGTCGGTGTGTTCACCCTGTCTAGGTGGCACTCCTGCATTGTGCCCTTTGATTGCTGGGATAGACTCCCGCTTCCCCCAACCTTCCCTTGATAAGATGGTTAAGAAAATGGATGGGTGGTGTGATCTGTCATCTACTGAAAGTTTATTACACTCATATGTAGCTTATTCAAACCACACTGCCAGATGGATGACTTGTTTCACGCTGTCGTCTGTGTGTTTTACTGTTGATCATTTAAAACTTGCTAGTGACTGCCAAGGAAATGTATTGGTGGATCACTAAAAATAACAAAGAAGAAAGAGCATCCCTGCTTACAAGTGAGCAGATTAGAGTTTGAACTGCTTTCATATTTAAAAAAAAAAAAAAAAAAAAAAGAAAAAAGTAGTGAGCGGACAGGCGATGTAATCTTCTCAAACACAAGCGGAACAAGCACTTTTTCCTCTCCACGTTGCCCTACATGTGACAGCAACATTTAATTAAACCAGTGAATGTGAAGACTGCAGAGGCCTGTCACTAAGGAAGTGACTTGCCTATCAGATAAAGATTTTCCTGTTTGAGTAGCAAATATGTATTATATGAAAACACATCTGAATGGCACCAAAAGTAGCCAAGAGAAGCCACACATGGTACAGTATATTGGACTTTCAGGAATAATGGCAGGACTAGGGTGTGCTAGCAAGTGGCTAAGGTGGTGGACCATCAGTTTACGCGTGCCTGTATGACTGAGCTGGGCAGAAATATTACAAGCAGTTGCTCTGTCCACTGGTTTAGAGTGAGGCGCAACAAAGGGCTAAATAACTCCTGTCAAAATAAATGTATCTTTATGTGATCTGTTGCACCTTAGAGCAGGAAAACCCTCACAAACATGAAAACATTTACCTGAATTACATATTTTGAAAGATTATTTTTTTGAAAGAGGAAGTAATGCAGATGGGGTGAGAGATGAGAGAATATTTTCAGTCAGCAGCAATGAATGGCAGAAAAACCACCAGGAAATCAAAAATGGTAACAAATAATCTTGCTTCTCTTTGCATGAAGATACAGATTTGCAGAGCTTAGTCTCTTTTTAGAGTTCAGTCCCTAAATGAAAATTCATCATAGGTCATCAGGTTAAAAATATAACAAGTGCCCTGAAAGGGACGAGGCTTCGGTCGGGAGTCTGGCCATGGTCTGAGGTTCTCCATGGCCTACCGTTCAGCAGCAGGTAAAAACAAAGAGGCTGCGAGCCACAGCACCCACTCTCTACCTGGTGTGAACTTGATAACCTTGGAGGAAAGAACTCTGATGATGTGACTAAAGATATAATTTTATTGTATATATACTGTATATATTGTGAGGTTTCTGAACTGCGTGACTGCAATCCCTTCGGATTTGTTTTCTGCAGCAAGCGACAGGTTATTTTCAACAGACGCGGTGATCGCATTTTGGGATGCTCTTTGGCATGTCGTCCCATTGTGGGATCCCCAAAAGAGTTTAGAAAACTTACACTGTGTATAGGAGAATGGTGCAAGACAGTGACTAACACATCACAATACATATATATGGAATAGTAAAGGTGAATTAAAAGATACAGACAGTGAAATAGCGAATTCTCTAAACTTGCACTATTCTGAGGTCTTCACAAGTGAGAAAGTGGATAAACTCCCAGCAGTAAATGGGACTACTAAGGATATTCTGAGCGATTTGGAAATTATAGAGGGAGAAGTACAGCTCAGATTAAACAGGCTGAAATCAAACAAATCTCCAGGACCAGATAATATTCATCCTCAAGTTCTTAAGGAGGCTAGTGAGTACATATGTAAAACCTTGACACATATTTTTAAGGAGTCACTGTGCACTGGGGAGATTCTGAAAAACTGGAAAATGACAAATATTATTGTGTTATATAAAAAGGGCAACTGGCCATATCCAAGCAACTATAGGACAATAAACTTAATATGTATCATAGGAAAATTAATGTAATGAACTATTAAGGATAAGATTGAGCAGCACATAACAAGTACAGGATTTTTTCTGAACAGTCTGCATGGGGTTAGAAGAGGGAGGTCAGATTTTAGTAACATGCTGGAATTCTATGAGGCGGCAACAAAAGGATACAATCAAAGTGGAGCATATGATATTATTTATCTGGACTTTCAGAAAGCATTTGATAAGGTGCCACATGAGAGGTTGGGCATCAAGTTAAAAGAAGTGGGAGTTCAGGGTGATGTTTTTAGATGGGTGCAGAATTCGCTCAGACACAGGAAGCGGAGGGTGATGGTGCGAGGAACCTCATCAGAATTGGCTGATGTTAAGAGTGGTATGCCACAGTGGTCAGTGCTAGGGACGCTGCTGTATTTAAATTTATATAAATGATATGGAATATAACTAACAAATTGGTTAAGCTTGCAGTTGATACCAAGATAGGTGGATTGGCAGATTATTTGGAATTTGTTATATCATTACAGAAGGACATGGACCTCTTACAGGCTTGGGCAGATTTGTGGCAGATGAAATTTAATCTCAGTAAATATAAAGTATTACACATAAGAAGTAAAAATGTTTGGTTTGAATAAACAATGGTCTGAAAAACGAGAGTTAAGAGAAGGAATTAGAAGTCATAGTAGACTCTAAGCTATCGACTTCCCGACAGTGATCAGAAACCATTAAGAAACCTAACAGAATGTTAGGTTATATAGCATGGTGTGTGGAGTACAAGTCTAAGGAGGTTATGCTCAACATTTTTAATGCACAGGTGAGGCCTCATCTTGAGTACTGTGTGCAGTTTTGATCTCCAGGTTACAAAACTAGATATAGAAGTGCTAGAAAAAGACAAGAGAAAAACGACTTGGATGATTCCAGGGCTACAGGGGGTGAATTATGAGGAAAGATTAAAAGAGCTGAGCCTATACGGTTTAAGCAAAAGAAGATTAAGAGGTAACATGATTGAAGTGTTTAAAATTATGAAAGGAATTAGTACAGTAGATCGTGGCTGTTATTTTAAAATGAGTTAATCAAGAACACGGGGACACAGTTAGAAACTTGTTAAGGATAAATTTCACACAAACATTGGGAAGGGTTTCTTTACACAAAGAATGATAGACACTTGGACTAAGCTACCAAGTAGTGTGGTAGACAGTAAGACTTTAGGGTTTTTCAAAACTCAACTTTGTTTTTTAGAGGAATTAAGTGGATAGGACTGGTAAGCTTTGATGGGCTAAGTGCCTGTTCTCATCTAGGTTGTTCTAATAAATTCATAAAAATAAGTGCTTAGATGAGTAATGAGTACATTGTAATGTTAGATACGCTGTCCAGTGGAAATAATAGAAATTTTCACTTTGTATGTATTATTTCATAAAGAAAATCAACTTTTCTGGTCAGGAAACACATTAGAAGATGAAATGCTGTCAGCACATTGTGAAATATCAGCATCATTTTTGCAAAATATCAGACCCATTCTTTGAGTCCCACAGCGGATTAAGAGCAAAGTGTAAGGTTAGTGGGTTTGTTTTCCCATCATGACTTCATTGATTCAGTAGAATTGTCAGTTTTCGATCTGGTGTCTAAAGTGCAGCGCCCTGCTCTGGGCCTCAGAGGGTTACCTGAATTGGACAACTGCATGGACACTCGAGAGGGACGCACTGCTCCAGGTAGGAAAGCAGCACGCATTCAAGATGAGGCTGTGTGGTTCTTCTTTCTCGTGGGCATTTGCCTTGCGTAATGACATTGTGTGATAATGCAATTGTACATGGAAGCAACTACTTGGACAGACATACCAACCAACCATTAATCCTTCTCCCAGAATTGCTTTACTTTGAATGGAGGGGGGTTGGGTTGGTGGGACTGGAGCCAACTCCAGCAATCAAGGGGCGCAAGGCAGGAACAACACCTTGACTAGGTGCCAGTCCATTGCAGGCTGATCCCGCCCACACATGCACGCATGGGTTCAAACTAATAACACCAGTTCATTTAACCTGCGTGTGTTTGGAAGAACAACAATATGCACACGGGGAGAACATGCAAACAGAAGAACAACCATTGTCATTCTATATTAATTCAGAGACACTTCTTAAATACCTGGGAACTCTCAATGCTGCACTGTGCAGCTGGTTTTGTTCTTGAGAAAAACTGCTGCAAAAAACATGGGGGCTAATGGCACCGTCGTCCGGTGTTCAGAGTGCCCTTTTTAATCTTGTCTAAGGCACCAAATTCACACACAGCTGTCAGGGGGCTGCCGTGTTCAGACAGTATGGTGATACAGTGCACTCTAGTGGCAGCTTTGACACCCTATCAGTTTAATTGTGAACTGGACCAACATTCCTGGGCTCAACAGTTTCTTTTGAGTAATTAATCAATTACATTTATATAGCACTTTTTCTTGCTGCCCAAAATGCTTCACATAGATATTAGGGAGCCCCTTCAAACATCTCCAGGGTATAACACCCACCTGGACAATGCGACAGCAGCCATTCTTGTGCCAGTGCCATCAGCTGTTAGGTGGTGAAGGAGATGTTCAGCCAGTTAGAGGCAGGGGCCAATTAGGGGGCAAAAAATGTATAACATCATAATGGATAATCTAGCCTGGACATTACGGTACACCCTACTTTTTCTAAAAGATGCCCAGGGGGTCCTTAACGACCAGAGACATTCAGGACATCAGTCTTATGTCTGATCTGAAAGACATTTACCATTATTACAGCCCACTGTACTCACGGACAACAGAGTAAGCAACCCCTGCTGGCCTCACCTACCCCCTCTTTCAGCAACAACTGAAGCTTTCCCTAGATGGTCAACCATCCAAATACCGGCCAGGCCTAAACATGCTTAGCTGCAGGTGGATGACAAGAGACGAGCAGTACATTAAATGGATGGATATCTGGATACAAGCTGGACTTGCATCTTGAGCCCTGAATTACACTTCAGCCATGCCCCACTACAGGTAAACTGAACTCACAACTCACCTGCTTTCCTGCTCTTACTTTGTCATGGATGTAGACAGAGCTAGATATGAAGACGATGAAAGAAGGAGAAGATGCTTTAAGGTGTGCCTGTTACAAGGAATGCAGAAGTCACAGATGGCAAAAACAAGACCTGAGTTTGAAGCACAAAAGAAGACGGGAGATGTTGTTTCTACCAAAAGTATATGGAGGCAAAGCACGGGAAAGGGGGAGGTTGAAGTTTGGGGTGGGTCAAGAAATAGATGTGAGATTTTGTAATTGTTACAACTGCTAGTGGGATTTGTTCAGCATGGTAGTGACACAAAAATCATAAGTATATAATGAAACATTTATGAATAAGGACTACTAAGTTTGACGATGGCGTACATTTTAAGGGTATGAAATAAAAATGTAAAGAAATTTGTTTATCGTGTGCCAATATCTCATATTCATTACCTACAGAGGAGGCCCTCACTGCTGACAAACACTTCATCTTATAAGTGGCTGGAGCTGAAATGGCAATGACAAGCACAGCTCTATTCACATGTCATTAAGCTGAGAGTAGAGTACTGTAGAGTTAAAACAAGACAAACACAAGCATTTAAACTGAAGACCCACCTTCCACCTCATTCATTGGCCAGGAGTCCAGCAATTAGCTACTGCACTTCATGTGATATCAATCAGTGCGTTTAAATGCACACACATAATTGGGTTAAGCTAAATAACCCAGTTAAGGCAGAAACCTGGTATTGAATAATCCATGTTAACATGCACAAGTACTTTTCTGGAGTTCTCCTTTGGCAAAATGCTCCAACGTCACTAAACTATGCAAAAAAGAGTTAAGCGTCAGCATTGGCCACTGTGAATCTGAAAATAACCTTAATGCCTGCGATCATTTTCTTGTGTTTTATAAAGACATCTAGTTGAACTGACACTTTATTTATAGGTTTCTGTTACCGAATTGCATTTAGCATACTCTCTTCTGCTTGGCCATAGAATTGTTCCCTATAATAGGACCAGGTACATGTGCTTCTTGTCTTACACCCAGTGCTGCTGGAAGGATAACATCATAGGTATTTTTACATCAGTAAGATTTGCATTAGGTTACTCGTTACTTAAGAAGTAATTAGACAAAGAAATTAACATTACTTTTAACTTGTTAAACTACTGCTTTCAAGATTATGTTGCTGAGCTTAGCACTTTATGTTCAGCTCATCAACAGAAATGTAGCGATTTCTGAAATATTGAGACACATTATTTCAGCCAGGAGAAGGAATAATGCAATCACACAGATATTTGTCTCTGGTAATATATTTTGTGGATGCTTCTAGGAGTGGCTGCTGAAAGTCTGTGCAAAGCAAAAACATGCTCAGGTTGACAGTGCAACAGACATGCTCAGACTATAAAAATCTTTAAACAGTAACCCAAGTTAAGGGTTGACATGTCCACATACATCAGGTTATTCATGGAGAAATTTATCTCTCATAACCCAGTTTCTCTAATCAGAATAAGGGTTTACATGGCATTTTTGAAACCAGGTTTCTGTGAATAATCTTGATACTGCAGCGCAAGTAAACAAGGCAATTGTTGCATAGCATACTTGGAGACAACATGTTCAACTAAAGATTAAAAGTTAAAGAAAAGCGAGTGACAAAGTAATCAGGAAGAGAACATGCCAGGGATGTGTCAACAAACAGAGGTCAATTTACCAGTGCAGTTTCACAGACCACCACTAAATAATTCAGTTGTGGATATGAATATTACAAGTCAAATACTTGGGTGCATTTGATTTCACAAGAGTGTTTTCTAAAAGCAACTTCTTTAACAATATGCTGATAAAAATGTGTGTTTTGGAAAATTGTGAGCATAGAAATGGATGCATGTGTATTATGGAACACAAGCAAAGTGAGATTTGTTTCATGTACATTTTTAGATTGCTTGCCATTGTCCGACATTACCATTGGCTTGTATTTTATCAGAAACTTGGGTCTGCTCTGTATGAAAACACGAGAATACAACTTTTCCTGGACATCTCTATAAACTACATTGGATAAGATTTATTTATATTTATATATATTAGTGGTGCAACGGATCAAAAAACTCACGGTTTGGATCGGATCACGGTTTTAAGTCACGAATCGGATCAATTTTCGGATCAGCAAAAAAAAAAAAAAAAAGACAAATTTAACTCTCCATTTATTTAGTTAAACAAATACAAATTTAACTCTCCATTTATTTAGTTAAGTATTTTTTGCCCATTAAAAAACATTCAACTCAAGACTCATTCCACTCAATTACTGTATATAAATACAAATTAAGGTGCAATATAGGGCATGATAACTATTTCCTTTAATGTGGACACAATAAAAAACAACTTTAAATGCAATTTAGGGCATCATTGCTTCTTACTTTGAACATGGAGAGAGAAATAAAAACTAGCTGATGTCCACATCATCAAAAAAGAAGAAAGAAAGCAAAGCAGACCTGAGCTTATAATTTCAATTTCTTTTTTCAAAAACATGAGGATGTCTACATTTTCTGGGGAAAGTGTAGATCTCTTTGCTGTAACTATGTCCCCTTCTGTTGAGAACACCCTCTCGCTAGGCACTGAAATGCCAGGCACAGCAAGATGGTGTCTTGCCATTGTGGAAGGGTGAGGGTATTTACATTCGTTGCTTTTCCACCAAGTCAGTGGATCACCATCGACTGGAATGCCACTTGCTGCCTCATAGGATACCACCTCCTTTTTGATGGTGTCAGCAAAAGCCTTGCTGACCATGTCCTTCTGTGCAAAGGTCTCGCCAAAAAGCTCCGCCATTGCCGACTTCTTTGAGGAGGAGATGTGTCTGCTCCTGTTGGTGCTGCATATTGATGCTGCAGGGAAAGTTACATTATTGATTAAAACTTTTTTTTAAATGATGCTGGAGGTTTGTCGAGCTCCTCTGCTTAAATTGCTACCGCTGGCCATGACCACGCGTATGAAGCGGCAAACTGGACAAAAGTCGAGCGAAAATGCGTGAGAGAAGTTTAACTGCAGTTCAGTGCGCGAGAGAGAGAGACAGAGTTAGTGTACGAGAGACACGCGCACAATACAGTGGAACTTTTTGTTTTTCTCGGATCTTCGGATCACGTGCGTACCAAACCGTGGACAGGAATCGGTTCGGATCACGGATCAACAGTTATCCGTTGCACCACTTTTTTATATATATATATATATATCTCTATACTAATAAACGGCAAAGCCCTCACTCACTCACTGACTGACTGACTCATCACTAATTCTCCAACTTCCCGTGTAGGTAGAAGGCTGAAATTTGGCAGGCTCATTCCTTACAGCTTCCTTACAAAAGTTGGGCAGGTTTCATTTCGAAATTCTACGCGTAATGGTCATAACTGGAAGTTGTTTTTCTCCATTTACTGTAATGGAGTTCAGCTGGAGGGGCGGAGTTTCGTATGACAT
>JANRMT010062831.1:14169958-14213140 GCA_026402145.1 Polypterus bichir lapradei | reverse complement strand
ATATATATATATATACACACATACATACATGCATACATACATACATACACACACACACACACACAGTGCATCCGGAAAGAATTCACAGCGCATCACTTTTTCTGCATTTTATGTTACAGCCTTATTCCAAAATGGATTAAACTCATTTTTTCCTCAGAATTCTACACACAACACCCCATAATGACAAGGAGAAAAAAGTTTACTTGAGATTTTTGCAAATTTATTAAAATTAGTTTATTTTCTTCAAAAATATTGTATGTAGCATGACACACATCAGCACTCTCAAATCCACTAGTTGCATGATCATCTAAAATGAACGGTAACAGTGGAGGGCATTCAGATGGTCAAATTGATGTCACCTTACAATAAACTGTAAGATGTGGGTCTCCTGATCATTTAAGGAAATGGTTATATTTATTGATCATGTGTTTATTTAAATGATGATTAAATTATAAGAGCACTGTCCATTTTCAACCCTAAAACATGAAGTAAATTGCTCATTTTCAGCAAGTGAGCTGGTAATTGGGACTGACAGTACAGCTTTGTGCTTCACCATACAATGCAATGACCACCCAATCATCCACTTTGCTAATACGTCACAAGTACAGACCTGCCAGACTCCTCCTTATGGTTTTGTATGAACTGAAGGTAAAAATCCCAGTGCACTAGGGTCATCTAGAGCAGTGTCTGTCTTCACAGTAATACACTGAATTTGATTAATTAAGGTTTGTAACATTATAACAATAGTGCCAAATTTGACAGTTCACATCAGCTTAGCGCTACTTGGTAGGGAGCAGATGACACTTTCTTCTGTCCTGAAAAGCATGTCTCCAACCACTTTGGCTGAACCACTACTGCTGCTGGATAGTCCCGGACCATAGACCTCAGCTCCTGCAACAAAGCAAGTTGAACAGAAAAGAAAATCACAGTGGGAAGGTGCAATGCAAGCAGTCAAAACAAACAGAGCAGTGGGCCACAAGTTCAGTCCTGGGGGACCTTGCTGGCTGTGGGGGTTTTTTTCCCCAATTGAATTTCACAATAACTGCATCATTCTTACTTTAATTTACCTAATTATTTAGTGAGCTGACCTTTCAGAATTTTACAAGAAGGGAATAAAACTGAACAATGATGGAGAGCAGGTTCCTTCAGTGCTACATTTACAGGTACATTTACATAAATACAGGTATTTATGAATTTCTTAGAAAGATATGTAATAATAATAATTCTTTGCGTTTCTATAGTGCTTTTCTCACTACTCAAAGCACTCAGCAATTGCAGGTTAAGGGCCTTGCTCAAGGGCCCAACAGAGCAGAGTCCCTATTGGCATTTACAGGATTCGAACCGACAACCTTCCGATTGCCAGTGCAGATCCCTAGCCTCAGAGTAGACCAGATTACATTAAAGCTGAGAATGAGTCATTGCGTGAGAAGTTGTTTGAAATACAAAATCGGCAGCAACAGGGTACTTGTCCCAGGATTGAATTAGAATGCTGCTGAAACAGAGAGTATGCAGATGACTTCACTGCAGACAAGTTTACATTATGGGACGCTGAAAAAAAAGGTTTAATGGAATAAATGTCTAAATAAAACATAAAGAAAGTGTATTCTCTTCTAGTGCAAAATGTGCACCACTACTGAATCATAGGCAGTAGGGCAAACTATGAAAATAGTGATGCTGTGAGGCTGTCACATTTAAAGTGAACTACACTGACCATTTAGGAAACATATTCACCTACAGAATGGTGTTAGCATGTGAAGACATCTTTGACTGCTTGTTGTACTAACTGTACTTCTGTGTTCCTTTACGTTTCATATATTAGTCACAAGTATATGTATTAGCATTTCATGTTGTTTATGAAAGCTCATGATGAAGCACAATATATAAAAAATTCTTACGTTAGCCAACTTTTTGTCAGATTAATTTAGAACTACACCTCATTGCTTTAGAAAGCCTCAGGCTTAAAGGAAATTGCAAAATGTGTGAAGATGAAGTAAGGAGAAAGGTACAAGTACAGAAAAAAAGAAAAACAAGTGAAGAAAAAGCATAAAACACTGCTGACAGTGAATCCTTATTTCTATTTTCTTCTCTTGTCAAGGCAATCATAGGAGATTGTTATATGCAAGCATTTCTTGTTTGATCGAAACATCCTGTCCTAACAATTGTATATGTTAACATTATTACCTCAGTATGCAGTGCACTTTCCACCACTGCCACAATGTGGGTAATATCTGAGCTCAAGACATCATCTTCATTACCATCATAAGTTCACTGTATTAAGGAGCAAAGCACTGTTTCCTTGTAGATGAAATGAGAGAAAGAGGCAAGACATTAAGAATGTTGGATGGACAATGTCCTCTGGTCAAATTAGAATTTTGATATATATTTTTGTCTTTCTGATCATTTTTTTTAATCACCATTTTGAATGTTTTGTTTTATGTATGAGTGAGTGAAAAAAGGCAGGGTTTAAAATAAGAACTTAAGCACTTTTCATATAAGCTACAAAAGGACAACAAAACAGGAGAGCCACTGTAGCACTCAACCCCTTATTCAAAGAAGAGAATGAACACCAATCTGAGGCTCAGGAATTTCCTGTTTTATTAGCATAACAGATACTCTTTTTATGCTTCTGTAAGATTATGACTTACTGTAAGTGAGCCAACTTTTCCAGCAATTTTTAGTTGTAGCCTTCATTTACCATATGTAACCTTAGTGAATTTTGTTGGAAGTCTCAATTTGATGCTGTACTGTGTACTGTGATAATCAATTTTGCACATATTCATAGCTGTATGGCATTTGTCAAAATTGCTTGCAGCTTCCTAGCTGTTTCTAATGCTTGTTTGTGTTTTAAAATCATTAACTGTCAAATAAGATGTGGGGTTTGATGTGACAGCTGTTAAAACACCTCCAGTTGCTACTGACTTATGTTTATTGCATGCTTGATTACATGTAGTGAATGATCATGGTATTCTCTTCTAAAACAATTAAGAAAAAGTATAATGGCTTTAGTTAA
Source organism: Polypterus bichir lapradei (assembly GCA_026402145.1). Classification (NCBI taxonomy): domain Eukaryota; kingdom Metazoa; phylum Chordata; class Cladistia; order Polypteriformes; family Polypteridae; genus Polypterus; species Polypterus bichir. The sequence goes on along the minus strand of JANRMT010062831.1, from coordinate 14,210,130 downwards.
AAACAAAACTCTTATTAGAGGCTGATATTTCTGTCTCACACAACCTCGATTTAAAAAGCACTGCAAAAATAAAACAAATTTAATATATTTAAAACTAATAATCATTTCAGACTGCAGTCATACACAGTCAAGAGAGTTTAAAATGCTGGACACTGAAATTTAACTAATAAAAATAATAAAATTAGACTGTGGTAAATAAATGTGCAAAATTATGTATGGCAAATTGTTAGAGAGCTAGGTAAGCAGACAGAAAAACAGAAAATTAGGCCATTTTCTAACCCGCTTAAAACAGATTAGGTTTGCGGAGGGTGAGGGCTGGATCCTGTCTCTAGCACAGTGCACCACATAGGCAGGAACAAAGCTTGGACTGGGTGCCAGGCCATCACATACATCTTGGTCGTAGTGTGTGTGAGTGTTTGGTAACTGCCAGTTTAGCTAACCAGCAGGCCTTTAGACAGTTGGAGGAAACCAGCACACCCAGAAGAAACCCACACAAACACAGGGAGAACATGCAAACCCTGGTCACCTTACTGTGAGACAGCAGTGATACCACAGTGCCACCCAGCACTGTTTTAGCAAGACAGAAAAGGTAATGAGAGACAGGGTTTCCTCTGGATGTTCTGGTTTACCCCTAAAATGTAAAGGCATGCAGGTTAGGTGGACTGGCAATGCTAAACTGACTCCCTGATGTGTGTGTTCATGAGATGGCATGCTGTCCTTGTGTTGTTACTGCCTTGCACCCTGTGCTTGCTGTGATAGACTCCAGCTTCCTACAACTCTGCTCAGAACATAGCACATTTGGTTACTGGATGGATGGAAAGCAATGATCAACAAATTTTGCTGAGAGGTTTCAATTTGATTTTCTAGTCATGTCATTTAACATTCAAAGCGCTAATGTTAGCTAATTTATACAACACGCACTATAGTTTGTAAAATAAAACATTTTCTGCTGTATTAATACTCTTATACAAACAAACACACACATAAGCATCATGTGTTAATTATGTTGGCCACTTCAGATTGTTATTTCAGTCATATTCTTGTAAATGATCCGGTGTCAATTTTCTTAAAAGTCAGTCGATCTGCTCATACTGGCCACTTTAGTTTTTCTCTTTGGCCTTGAAGGAGGACTTTTCCTCAAATGTGTCTGCTTTCTTTGGAGATTCTCCATCTGTTGACTACTCCACATTAAAATACTCCAGGTAACTTTTACTGTTAACTCTGGACATTACTAGACATAATGCAGTTTGTTTTTATGTTTCCAGCACCATCGTCCAAGTCTTTTCTCACTGTTTAATCTTTGCTTTTTATGCTTAACCTGCAATTGTTTTTTTTAATGTAAATACATTCTGGTAATATCACTCATCTACTCTACTTAACATTATTCATTTACATTATTTGTGTTTATGTTTAAACTTATGTTCATATAAATATTACTGTGATACATTCATTGTCCAATTTTTAGAATTTTCTTAAGTTTTGATGGTATAACTAATCCATTTATAATGATTTTGTCTGTTATACCTTTATTTGTGATGTTATGTTTAGATTTTCATTTAAATCTATACATGTTTTCCTTACTTTTAAACAGTCATTTTATTGATTAATATGACTGTTAGATAAGATTTTTCTGTCCGCTTTCATTTATTATGTTTTTTCTTGCTGTGCATAATCACTATTTTTTCTGAGTTTTTTTGTTATACTTGTTTGTTTTTGTACAAATGATTATTATTATACATTGTTATATTCTACTAAATTTGTTTTATAAAAAGACATTTGTTTCTTCCATTATCATTTGTGTATTTTGCAAATTAGTATTATTTGTTTCCTTCACTTTCGTGTGGAAAATTAAATTAAAACCATAACCTCAATTGCCAAAGATGTATTCAGCAAAGAGTGCTTTTAAAATAAATAAGCACATGAACAGGAAGTTCAAAACCTGTTGAAAAGTAAAAAAGGTGATTATAGATACTAGAAATATGGACAAGAAGGTACATTGTGGTACTCAAGTGACCAGACTATAAAATATTTTGAACACATCCTGCAAACAGAAGGCAATGGCAGCAAACTATTACAAGTCCATTCTAGACCAAAAGAAGGCAATGGCCTTGGCAAATATTAAGAGAATAAGATAGGTGAGAAAAATACCAGAAGGCAAACTGGAATAAAAAGAACACCAATATAAGGAATAAGTAATAATATTAAAAAAAAAAAAAAAAAACTTGTAGGTAGACAAAGGTCCACAGATGAAGGACAGACAGGTGCTGTCCATTTTTACTAATGTGATGATATGTGTAGTCCTCATGTGTCCTTGGAGGGTTTTGCACACTTTCAATAAATTCATTAACCAACAGGATGTTCATAAGTTGCACTGAAAACAATCAGCTTCTGTATGCGGTGTTAACATCAAGTTTTGTTTTTGATCAGCAGTAAAAATAGCACTTTTGTCTTACCATACTTATCCACTACAAATAAAATCCTAGCAGAACTACTCCATTTTCTAAACAATTCAAGCTTATTACACTTCAAATGTTTGTTAAGCACAAAATACGAATCAGAATGTCCTGTAGGCCGAGTTGTACTAGTGGGGTGATCATTTGTAGCATGCAGTTTGAACTTTTAAAAATCTGGTTATGTTAAAGCAAAAATTTGCTTTACTATAATACTGATGGGTAGACATATCAAAAGTATTATAAAACACTTTAAAGAAATAAAGGATATGAGATCAAATAACGTGCCAGCCTCTTCCTCTCTGTGGCAGACATATTATAAAAGTAAACCGTGATCCCAGACATGAAATCAGGAAGGCTCTGTGCTGATGGTCCTGCTTGTTGAGATCCATCAGTGTTATCAGACTTGCTGCTGGGTGTGGGAGCTGGGGTGATAGAAGTATTAGTCTTACGAGAAAAGTAGTATCTGATTGTATATGCTAAAGAAAATTAAAGGATCAACAGTATATCATCAACCATTCCTAAGTTTTTCATGGTTAATTATGGCGGGGGGGAGGGGGGTATTATACTAGACAAGCTTTACACACATAAAGACCTCCACCAATTAAGGTCAGAAGGTCCTAACTTCTATAACAGGAGGACAAATGTGCATAAGATCAGGGAGACTTTCAATCACAAGGAATTGTTTCCAAGTACACCCATGCACAAAGCTGAATTATTAAGTTAAAATCATATAATACTTTTTTCGTTTTCCATATCATTTAACAAAGGATACATATATGTTGGGATTTTTCGGGAAGCCAGGTACTTGCGGATCAGTCTTTCGGTTCCATACCAGTTAAAGCCTTTGGTTGCATGGCCAATTCGTGGGAGATGAACACTTGCTAAAGAAAGCAAAAAAAAAAAACCAAAAAAAACAGCTTAACAGATAGCAAGAGGTTGATTAAAGCTCCTTTTTCTGATCCCATTAATATTCCTTTAATTTTCCAAACCTGTCACTTCCAAGCCACCCATCTACAAGGACCTGGAGCCTGTTCTAGTAGCATCAAGTGTAAGGCAAAAATTTTACTATGGATAGGACACCAGTCCATTGAGGCCACACTGTCACACTCTCTTACACTGGCACAATTTAGAAACACCAATCAATCCAACTTGTCTCGGAGATTCACAAGTTAAATTACAGCATAAAATATTTAGAGAAAATGAAGCTAAGCAGAACTTAGTATCTGGAAAAACACTTTATAAGCCAAATTGTTATATTTCAGTGTGACAGAAAGAGAAGCCATATCTTGGCATTATCAAATAAAAGGCTGAAAATAAACACTGGATGTGGAAACTGTAGCATCTAGAGCAAACCTATGAGCACACAGTGAAAAAATATAAACTTCACACAGAATATTAATGGGCAAGGCAGTAGTGTCATGCAGTTCATTGCTATGGCAAAGAGCAAAGCCACAAAATTAGTTATCATTAGAAAAATCCTTCGAAATGAGTACTGGATTCTTATAGCTTGAGTCTTATAAAGGGAAGAAAAAAAAGGTGAATATATTACTGCTTTAAACTTAGTGAACAATATGGTAGTAATCTAGGAAGAAAGCCTCTAGTACCTTTTTTACGCTTGGCCACTTTAGCAATCTTCTTCAGTCCTTCCTCCAGTGCAGAAAGCTTTATTCCAGACAGATTGTTCGCCTTATCCCTCTGCTGAGCCACGATCAGCGCCAGCTGAAAAACATACAGTATGTGCACCCTGAAGGAAATGCGACATCTAAAATAAAACAAATGTCCAGCTGTCCTTATAAAGTTGATGGATGGTGCAAGCAAAAAATATTTATATGATATATCTCCTTGGTGCTATAGTCAGAGAATAAAACTGATAACACATGCTTTTTTCCTCATTTATAGCACAAGCACAAAATTTAAAAAATTGAGGATAGGCAAATTATTTATTTTGCAACAAAGTCCAGACATTACTTACGACGTAGACTGCATGGTCACATGGCATGTGCATAATATGCCCACAAATCATGTGGCACCATAGCAACCAGATACAGAAAATGGCAGCATTATAAGAAATGAATATAGCAAATCCAGTATTATCTGCATTAACCTGACCATATATAAACAAATGCATTTTTACTGTTATTATCATATTACTTTATATTTAGTTAGCCTGCGGTTGCTCCGACGACCAATCTGCTGTCTTCAACATACACAGCAATATCGCTTTGGGACACTCCTCGGCAGGTTGTCCTGTATAATATTACATTGTCTGGAACCCAATTTTTTTTTTTTTTAACATTAATAATTGCCCGTTCAAGGGACCAGAAAACAAAGGCAGGAGAAGCAACAGAGACCAAGGCACCTCAGAAGGAGAGAGAGGCAATTTCATCTAAACGTCAGAGAATGTAACTCATGCATCAAGCCAATTGCTGAATCAAATAGTTGCTCAGGGCAATATCCACCTTTGATATTGCTGATTTTCAGTAATCTTTCTAACACTAGATATATCCAGACTTTGCTATCTGTTTATATTTTCTATTATAGTTTCTTCTACTGGTGTTTAACATGCTGAATCTTGTCTAACGTGTCCTATGATAATATAGTATATTAGCAAATAAGTTATATTATGAAGCCTATAAGTAAGATGGTTCTAACAACACATAAGGAGAAAAACTTTGATGTACTTATTTAAATTAGCAAAATGGTGACAAATGAATACTAACATGGTTAATACAATTCATCATGCTAACAATTACCCATCCATTATTAAGCATGCTTAATCTGACAGGGCTATTTTGGCAGCACATGGTGCTGGAAGGCAGGAATCAACCCTGGGCAGAGCATCAGTATATTTCAGTCTACTGTAGGTCTAACTGCAAATATTAACATTAATATTTAAAACAGTAATGTTACTTTTGAATGTTAAGAATCCAAAGTCGCCGCTTCACAGTCAAAAATCTACTTTTCCAATTAATTTTCAAAATTAAAGCTACGCATCCTTGGCTCCTAACAAACATATTAATTAGTGCAGTCACATTTATTATTTTCTTCTGAACATAATTTACTGAAAGTGAACAACAAATAGCATAATTGTGTATTATTTAAAGTATGTGACAGGAGTATCAACTGCTAATGTACATAAAAATATAAACAGTTATTCAAGAGCAGGCAGAGCTTGTCGGTGGATAACAAGTGTATAAATTATTAAGTGAAGAAAGATCTAGTTGTTGTCCTCCATTTAGATCTTACTGATAGCCTCTCTAGCATTGAAGGGATACGGTTTTGGATGATGTGTGAGCTGCTGGATGGCATATGGGTGAAAAATCTGTCTGACGAAGGTGGAACTTGAAAAGGTCATCTGCATGATATATTGAATGAGTCTGAAAAATATGCAAAATTAAGAGACTAGAATCGAAGTGATGAGTCATATTGCAAGCAGAACCAGGCTGAGGTGGCTTTTTTGGCATTTGGAGAGAAATTCATAGAATGAGTGAGTAAAGAGATTAACTGTGGGAACATTGCGACAGAAGTAGAGAAGATGAGGACAAGGGAGGCTAAACATGATGTAACTGTAAATGCTGGGAAAACAATATGAAACTAAAAGGTCTTAATCCTAAGAATACAAAAGGCTACAGAAAGTGGATGAAGTGAATGTGGAGGGCAAATGACCAACCGGAACAAACCCAGAAAACAGATAATGACCGTTAAATGGGGTTACAGTCACTAGAACAACAAAATAGGTTATTTTTGGAATCCTGATATTTATGTCCATCCACTATTTCTATAGAATATGTTTCTAATTTTCTATACTTACTGCTCACCAATGGTTGACGACATTTTGATTCTCAAAACTGAATTGCTCAATAGCTTTTGATAACTAGTTAAATACTGTATAGGAGGTTTTGTGGAAGAATCTGTTTCCTTCTGAAAAGAAGAATATATGGAATCAGCCATTGTGGACTCCAAATTGCTCCCTGTCTGTAACCATTTCTCTTTTTCTCTCTCTCCTTTAGTACTTATCAGTGTGTGATGAGCACACTGCCGCAATAAGAGCTATCTTCATATCATCCAGGTGGATAATGCACATTGGTGGTGGTTGAAGTAGCTCCCCACTATCTATGTAAAGTGTTCTGAGTAGCAAGAAAAGCACTATATAATTGTTATTATTTAATTAATTGCTTTGGAAATATATCCTTCAAGGAATTTTTCTGCTGTTTGTTTCATAGTACAAAACCTTTCTATCTTGCAAAAATTGCCTCTGTTTCTGATAGCTACTTATAGTCTTTATCACAGTTAAAAATTACTTTCTTAGATACTGTATGTTTTATTTGTGTCTTTTTAAACAGTCAGTTTTGTCATAATTTAAATGAATGTTAATGATCAGTAAAAAGAGTGAATTAGTGATGGTAATACTGCAGAGAAAATACAAAGTATTGTGAGTCTGAAGTTCTCCAAGAAACACGCTATATTAAACAAAGACTAAAAATCTCATAAAGAGAATGATTAAAGTGGGTATAAAAGAGAAGTAGGGACTAAGAATGTTAAGGCCCAGAGTCTGATTATTATTATTTGGATGTCGTCTTTATCCATGGTGACTTACAACATTCAAGAGATTTGGGATCTGTACCAACATAATCAGGGTTTAAATTCCAAATCCTTAACCACTACGTCACACTGCCTGCCAGATATGACATGAGGGGATATGGAGGGCAAGTGATCTAGCCATATGTATCAATCTCTTAACATTCACAGCACAGTAAACTTACCTGATCCTGTCCAGCATCACGGCACTCCTTCTCATCAATAGGAAACAGTAACACACTTCCAAGTCGAAGGTCTACAATTAAAAGCAAAAAAAGTTAAGTGAGGCCTTACCAGCTTCAAATGAACACAATGCACAGACAACCAGAGAATAATTGTACAACTACAGTACAAAGAAGAAACATTAACTAGACAGGTGGATTGGACAGTACTGATGGCATGACATGGGCACTTAACCATGCCTGTACTTTCCACATCTAGTGACAAGATGTACTTGTATTTTTCATTTCTTATGGTAGATATGACACCTTTACTTTATGAATATTGGGACATTTGCTTCAAAAGCACTTCTGAATTGGAATGTAAAAAACAGGAGAATTTGCTTCATGAACGCTTTTGGAATACGGGATGGACAGAAAGTGCTTATACCATTAAGAATTTTTTTTTTCGGATACAGGTACAAAAAGCTGGCCGATGCAGAAGGCTGTTCCATTACAAATCACTTCCTTTTAAGGAGTATAAAAAAACCCCAAACAAGGCATGATAAAACAGTGAGTGCTGCATTGTCAAACATGATATTCAGTTCTTGTGCAGATTCAGAAACTATACCTTTCATTTCTCCTGCCAGTTCATAGTGCTTTCTAGGTTGGTCAGAGCGCATCTCTAGTGCCGTGAAAAGACCACCACGGCCCCAGTGTCCAGAATCATCTGGCAAGGTTTAGAAAGAAACTGACAGTTAGATCTGTATTACACATAGCCCCAAAGAGTCTCAGTATCTACAAGTGGCTGCCATATCAAAGCACACCATTCATCTGTATAATATATTAAAGAAAAGATAATCAGGCTTGAGGGAACAAATAAGAAAAGATGGCCTGTACCAACACAGTGCACAATTATGGCATCCTCTTTGGAGGCCTGGGGGTGAGTGACATCTCCCATGACGTAGTGTATGGTCATTAGATCAGGTTCATCCAGTTCTAACCCCAGACTCAGATCGACATCACTGCTCTCCTCATCTACTGACTCTTCTTCACTGTCTTCTGACTGCAAGCATGTGGAGATATAGCCACATGATTCCCACCATGCAAGCCTAAGCAGGAAAACAGAAGACTATTAAGTACATTTATCCCACCCTACACTGAGCCTAGACAATAGGAAAGGCAACGTGAGTATTTTTAGAGTAGTATAATATGGAAGGAAAATGGATTAAACACTGGCACCCTCACAATTAATTGGAGCCTCACACCCTATCTGTCAGTGCCAACCTCTATATTATTCTGAGGTGAGAAAAGCAGTAATGAGTTCCATCTAGTATTTTAAACCCAACAAAGTATAAGCCTTTTCAACTGAGATGGCAGAACACCACAGCAGTCCTCCCCAGTAAAAGCTGTAATATGTCCTGCCATGTTTCTTTCAACACTATTCCTCCACTATTTTAACTATGTTCACCTCCTGGATGTTCATTTATATGGCACAAATACAGTGGCAAGGTAGGCTTCAATGTGCACAAACGAAGAATGTCTCAAAATGGAAATGTAGGTTTCAGAAGGTACTACTAAGCGGTTTTCTAAAGGCTGACAATTAAATGCTACCAGACCTTTTGCTTCATGTCCATCTCCTTATTCTCGAGCTTCTGGGAATAGCTGAACAATAAATGGCTTTCTGTTTCCCCAGCCTTAGTAGCTTTTAACACAAAAGTATATTCAATATCACAAAAGACAGCTAAGCAATATGCCCATCTGTGTGTGTCGCTCTGTTTTTTATTTCCTTTTTAACCACAATAATTCCATACTCTGTAGCTACACACATTTTCAAATTCCCTTCCCTTGTCTCTTTAATGCTGCCAACTTACTGACTAAATAAGCTGTAGTAATTCAGCTTCCTCACTTGTAGCATCTTGGAAAGCTTTTATAGTCTGTGACAACTGAAATACTTTTCATTGTTAAAATTTATGTTATTCTGGGAAGATAGCTTGGTGGAAATGTGATGGACCAAACAAATATTGTTCTATCCACTTTACTCTGCTTTTTTACATCTTACTAGATCCAACCACCACCCCATCATACAGTACACAAAATATCTGGACTTTGCAAGTGCATCAAAACAGCAGCAAAAAAAGTATGTTTATATGTAAATTGAATGTTTCGCCTCAGCAACAACAATAAAAAAGCATAATTGTCTCACTTTTTCTTCAGCTTTGCCTCCTCTTGTTTCAATTTCTTTTCATTCAAAAGTTTTGCCCTTTTTGCTGCAGCTTCCTGACGCTTTTTGCGCCTTTCTTCAAGCTCCTCTGGAGAAAGAATTCTCTTGCGACGTGTCTGGACATTTACATCTCCACTAAGAAGAATCTGGAGAAATTAAAAACAAAATGTAAAAATGTGATGGAACACAGATATTTCAGAAAGTCTTTTCTCCTTGGTAAATAGCTCTTGAGGGAGCAGGAAGCTAAAGAGCACTGAACATGCTTCTCATTGTCAGGCTTCAGTCTGGTTCTAAACCACTTTTCTATTTGTAATAGCTATTCTGGTGTGAGGAAAATAAAATTAACACCATATTAACATTTTAGAAAGAGAATAGGGTGATCAGTTGTGTTGCTATTGTGCTGGAGTGAATGAACCCAATAAATAACTTATTACACATTAAACTACATTTTATTGTACCAAAAATTGTGTTTGGTTGAGTTGTGTCTGGTGTTCGGTGCTCAGATTCTACCAGGACAGGCTTTGATCTCCATTACCTTAAAATCTACATCTTCATTTGGAATTGTGGTGGATATGATGCTGTCATAGCATTTAGTAATTATCAGCTTTTAATTTACGCCACAAGTTATGACAACCACAAGCCAATTGTTAGGGACATATATTTATAATCAATTTCCATGAATTCCCCACATTTCAGTTTTTAATTTTGAAGTTATGCCCTAATAAAATCTAGCATGGTCTTTTTTAGATTAGTATTCAAGTGGCCGATTACGTAAAAAAATCAATTCACTGATAATAGAACTGAAGTCTCAAAACTTTGTGGATGAAAAATATTTTTATGTTTATGTTAAAGCAAACAAATGGAAGGGCAATATGTTTACCTTGATATTTGCATATTTGTACCTACGGCATAGCTAAAAAGGGAGATGAGGTTGCAAGTGTTTTTCTCACAGACACTAACAAGCCCGTCCATTGTTGAAAACCTGAATCTTAAATGTTTAGCAAAGAAAGACAAAACATGTGCATTTTAAGTACCATGGTCTAACACTGCAACAAAAAGTGATTTGTATATTATAAATATGAATTATGCTTAATCAATGTATGTCAACATGATTACAACATGACTTAGATATTAATCCTACTTTAACTTCTGTTGCAAATTGGTCAACAGTGAGTATAATGGAGAAATTGAAAACATGCTATACAGTATGTTGTGAGATTTTTCGGTTAAGGAAGCCACAAGTTTTGAGGTAAGGCTGCTCTACTCTCTGATCACAGTGGCAGAGATTGGCAACATGTTGCATGTTGATTAGCACATGCAAGTTAAGAATTTCACTGTACTCTGGACATGTGACAATAATGACCCTTGTGGTTGAAATTTAACATCTTATTAAAGAAAGAAACATCCTGTAAACAAGCCAAATCAGTTATCAGGCAGAAGAAAAGCTGTTCATTGTATCTTTTAATTTCTCCTCAGCAAAAAGCAGTCTCTTACAGCATGGTCAAAAAAGCAAAGAATACAGGTTAATTTTATAAACTTTTCAATTTACATAGAGTGTCAATCAATGCATACATTTTACTCTGGTTGGTTCATTGGTATACACCCAAATGATTTATATAAAATAAAAGTATGTTATATTATATTCTGGTTCTTCTTATACCATTGACTTGCACCATCACCCTTGAAATTTCTGTGCATATAACAACTGTTCATTCTCGTTTTTTATAGGACATCTGCTAATTTCTTAATCATCCTTCAGTACATTTTATATATTACAACAGCCTATCTTCTGGGACATTATTTACTTGACCATGTCAGTATTTTTCCTAAACCAATTCTTGTATTTCAGTGTACATTTTGTTGTTCACTTGACCTTTATCTGGTTTCCTGGTGTGCCTGAACAGGTTTCTGACATTTATTAACCCTTTATTCTATTTCTTTAAGGTGAATGCTATGTTACCCTAAAATTATTCTTCCACACCCTACACCCATAATGCTACCCAGAAAATGTGAATAAGTCAAGGAACATGTAAAATGTTCAACTTTGTGTGTTTTTCCTTATTGTTATGAATCACCATTGAAACTCAACCCAAAAATTAGATCAGGTCAGCAATGCACTGGCAACTGTCAAGTTCTAAAAAGGAGGAAGAGTGAATATAAAAAATCTAAATGCCAAATGAAAAGTTCAATTATACTGGACCAAAGTCTCAGTACTGGGTAATTTCTGTAAGTTACAGCACTTTGAAACAACAAATAAAAGAAGAAAAATGTGGCAAGAGGAAAGATCACTTTTAAAGTGTTGAATATTAATATGTTGCATCATATACTATAAATACAAATTATTATCATATACATTATTTTTGTGCAGACACAGTGGCACGTTGGTTAGTGTTGCTGACTCATAGATCTGATATCTATTAAATGTGTGCCTGAATGTTTTCCCTGTCTCTGGTTTTCCATCCACATTCCCAAATATTTATTCAGTGTAGAAATATAACATTAAAGGTTACAGCAGAGCTTCTACTGCCTGTTTTAAACAACAGCTACTGGTATGTGCTGTCGTGGTCAACAATACCACACATTAGTTCATTACAACGGCAACTGGTTCATAGGCTGAGGCTTTAACATATGGGAATCAAACAGTGTTGCGTCATAAAAAAAAAAACAAAAAACTGAGGACCTGTAGGCAAAAGCTTCAAGGTGTACAATGAACTGCACAGGAAAGAATAAATTGACTAGACACTGGTCCCCAAAGTGTTACTTGTTATAAAAGTGGCAAGATGTACTGTATGAACAGAATATAAACCAAACACAGTTTAATAGGCAAACAAATTGAAATTCCTGATTTTAAAGACAATATTACTGAAAATGCAATGTAAGTGGTATGATAAAAACAAATTAGGCTTTCCTTGTTTTGGGCTATGAGCCAACAGAAGAGTATTAAGCTCCAAAATAGTGGCTGCAAGTTAAACGCTTACATTGGACTTGTTGCGAAGTGCTCTTCCTCCTTGCTCTGTGGCATCAAAAAGGGCCCGTTTCAGCTCCACTAGTTGATCAAAGGCTTTTCTGTCCTGTGGACTTGGGTCTTTCGAGTAATCCTTGCCTTCATACAAATACATGTGGGCTGTAGGATAAATAAGGCATTCTTAAAGGAATGTGGGGTTGTTACGAAGAGATATGATATCTGCAAATGCACCAAACACTTTCACAGTAAGTACCATCCTTGTCACAGAGCAGCTTAAAGACTCATAAAATTAAACAAACCTGGTAAAAGTGACGTAAGGGATCAACTGTTGGAACTGGACTTGTTACCTAAATCCTTCTTAGCCTCAAAATATCACTCACTACCTTAAGTCTAACATAATATTGTAAGAAGCAACTCTAGCTTCCTTCAGGATGACAGAATGAGTTCTTGCAGATTTAGCCTTCAAATATTACCAAATAACTGTATTTTATGTTTCACATGATCATACGGTTTTAGATACCTGGCTGACTGTGTAACATAAACACAAAAATAAGATAGTGGCTTTCTTTCTAAAGATAAACACAAAAAATAAAATATAGATCATTGTGTACTTGAAAAAGAACAGAATAACCTACTCTGGTCTTCTGGTTTACAGCCTTCTGCTTCAGAGACAGTGGGGGAAGCATCTGAAACCCACATGCCTTTCTCGCTTTTGCCCAGGATCATTTCAAGGTCTGCATCCTGGATGGTGCTTTCTTCAGATGCCAAAAGCTTATCCACTCCAAATTTTAAAATTTCACTTAACTGTGCAACATATCATTCAAGATAAAAATGAAAGAGGAAAAGAAATATGAGGAAAAAAAGTGTAAACACATGCTCATAAAGTGATTGTACTGCTAAAACTGACTAACCCAGCTGTATTCCAGTGGCACAAATGAACTACAAACAAAGTTTTGAAACCAGACACTGCAAATGTACTGCACCACAATATCATGTCAAATTCTGTGTGAAGTTTGAATATCTCCCATGATAGTCAAGACTTGAACATGCCAGGGTCTTCACACAGAAAGAATTTTATGTAACTTCATTCATAACCCAAAGCTAAGCCTGAGAAGATGGCAATCCTCAATTCATTCAAGTAGAAAGTGCAATTAGATTGTTTGTGTCCCAGAATTGTCCTGCTGTAGTGCCAGGTTGTGTAGGGTGAGAACAGATGGCCTCTAACAAGCTGCCTTGCTCTAAGGCCAGAAGCCTGTTTATCCCTCACTGACCTGAATCTGATACAGGTGTTGTGTCTGCCACAAGTTTCAACGCAGTATGGGTGACATATTTGAAACAATCTCACTGATGATCCACTCCACTGTATTAATCCTGCTCTGTTGAGGTCACTTAAGGGCAACCAGATATAGGATGGCGATCTGTGCAGCCAGTGGGCTGAAATCTTACCTGGACAGGATTAATCATAAGTGCCTGGTAATATGGATAAATGACACGCCTCCCTACAGCATGCCAATGGCCTTTTCTCTTGCTTTTGGAGACATATGGGGCATTATGGACACAGAAAACTAACAGTGTAGTCTTTGCCTTGTTATTACTTAAGCTTTGATCAGGCATTGTTCAATCTGTACATCACTGGGGAAAAGCTTTTTAGTATCCATCTCCCAAAAGTTGACACATTAGGATGGCAGGAATCTCCCACAGCACACTGTACAAAAAAGGCAAACAGACACAGACCTCCCAAGGCATAATTAAAAACCTCATTACTCATTACATAACTTGGACTTTAAGAATTGCATTAGGAGTGTATTCTCTATAGCATCTTTCAATAAACAGGAGAAACTGAAAACACTGTTAATTTGGAACTTAAGAGATTCAACTTAGCATTTTGTCACACAAGTCTTACTGTTATAGCATCTAATTAAGTTTTTCATTGCTCCAAACTTGTTTGTGATTGTCTTCTGCTCGTTTTTCCTCAGTGATATTGTGGTGAAGCATGCTCATATCTCTTTTTTTAAGGCCAAGCGGTACTAAATGTCTTATGGTGAAAAAATGATTCACCACAAACTTTTTTATATTTATACAGGGTGACCATATTAGGCTTGATATTATCTTCATCCAAGGAAGCCCTGGTGTGGAAAGCTTTCTTCACCAGGCAGAAAAACATTAATATTTTTAGATTTATGGAATCTCTGATGGAATGTGAAATAAACATTTATGTTGGGCTTTGGGAAGAGATATATGGAGAAAAGGGGGTAAAGAGAATGGCTCTTTGGGAGTACCCTTGCTTGTGTTTATCCATTAAATGGTCTCCTAGCACCAGAAATATGACCTCCAGATTGATAAATCCAATGCCCAAACAATACCTTTGATACTTTCTCATATAAGGAGGGTTTTGTCCACTGGGTTTATGCAATCCTCAAAATGCTCTTTCGATTCCTAAAGAATATTCGCTGCTGAGGTCAGTATTCTCTACCCTTGCTGATTAAATTCTTGGCAAACTTCAGAGTACTCTTCACAAATTTTCAAAGTGTGCACAAACTCTTAAAAGCTTTCTGAAACACGACCAATGTGGGTTCTCCAAATTTCACTCACATACTATCTTTTGCTTTGGCCACTGATGTAGCTAATGCCTTTTCACCTGCTGACTCTCCTTCTAGAATTGTAGTGAAGGCCTCTTTCTACAACTTAACAGCTTCGTTTACTGCTGGTGTTTACCAATGTATACTAGGGTTGCCAATCTGACAAGTAACCTTCTACCCACAGCTACTTGCAGGTGACTCTACTATTTATATTTTGAAAACTGTCTATTCAGAAACTATATGTGAACTCTCACAAAATGCCTAACAAGGTCTTCCAGAGTTGAAAGTTGAACTGTCACAAAACTTAGAAATCTGTGAATCTTTCCCAGTATACTCTCCATACCAGTTTAGGTCCTCTATGTCAAGGCTGCCCATCCACCTGGACCAACTCACCAAACACTGGTAATCAGTTCACAGTTCATCAGCTCCTTTCATTTAAGTGTCATGAATATATGGCCTTACAGCTGATAAGACTACAAATTTGATCACTGAGCCGTGGACCAAGGTACTCTCACACCATGTACCATTTCGATCATCCTTGTGTTCAAACATGGCATTAAGTTATTGACATTTTATGACTAACAGAGAAATCCATTGACAATACCAATTACATTCCTGTTAATCACATTTCTCTAAGTATTCCTTGCTACACATTTGAAGACTAAATCCAAAGTCTCTACACAGGCAGTGTATTCTGAACAGCTGTTTGGTGCTTAGACGTAAAGAAAAGCAAACGTTTTACTCCCTGCAACTCAAATTCACAATGAGGCAACAGTCATATCCACAGAATCAAACTCCTCTGTACAGCATCAAGCTAGAAGCTTTAATTGTATGGCCACACCAACCTGAGACATGACCCAGAGGCAACTCCAAAGCAGAAAAGTGGCCACACTTTCAGTTATTGACCAAGAAGTCTAGATTTAGAGTCATTACTGTGCATGGAGGGATTTCTGACTACTGTATATCCTGCACAAGTTCCATCTCTGTTCTCCACCAGAGAAGTTACATACTCTGTTCAATCTTTTGATTTCCACAATCTAGATCATTTGAATCTGTCTCAGTTTTAACTGTTATCTAGAAGGCATTGCATATGACTTCCATCTTTTACACAGCTCCACTCAGCTCTTGCAGACTTAGCATGACTGGACATGTGGGCCACCAGGGAATCAATATTTCTAATGCAATTGAGTGGACAGACAATGAAAGCATCAGTGCATATAATACATCCTAGATCAACTGGACATGTACCAATGCATGTAGTATGTGAAATGAAAAAGGAACAAGACTAAACCCGCTTTGAAAGTATCATGACAGTGGGTAATGAATGCACTAGCAGATCTTTGCATGTATGATATTAATATTGAGTATGTATCAAGAATGGGTCATCACCCAACAATAGCCCAGTGATCAAAATCAAACCTTGAGAAATGGGGCCAAAGGTAGATTACAAGACTTAGGCACAGCAACTGAGATTCAATTCACACAATGTATTTTAACATTGTTGTCTATCAGGTGCATGGTGTGCTTTTTTAACAGGATAATATATTTCATGCCAAAAGTCTAGGAAAGTCCTAGAATGGGTCTGGGAACATAACCATGTATTTACTTTAATTTAGTGACCTGCTTAGTCACTGTTTCTCTGTCCAGCTGATTGCTTATTTGCATTACGAGTTAATCTGCAACCCTAACAAAACAATGAAACAGGCATGGGTCAACATCCCTATGTCACTTTTTTCACAACTCGGCAAGTGTAACCTACAAAGAACTTAGAATCTTCTGAGGGAAACTGATTTGCCATTAGGCTAGTTTGCTAAACAAAAGATGCCACTACCCATTTCCAGGTTGTACATTTCTAAATTGTTAGGTATGGGAATGTTGAATACCTTTTAGATGTTATTATTTGGGCAAAACAATCACTGAGATGTCTTTCAATGTTTACCCAAGAATAAAACAGTAATTGAAAGCAAACAACAGAATGTGATTCTATTCTACATCAACTAGCTTTTACCAGACCTGGCCCCTCAGCTATTACCTGCACATCCTCCAACACCGAAAAAGATGAATCCCGCAAAGAAAACTGTCCACTTTCTATGACAGTGTTGGTCAGCTTCAACTTTGATGTAGCACGTCTGTACACTATTTCCTCCACGGTATCTCTACCAATGAGGCGAATTATCTTTACAGGCCTGCAGATTGTACAACAGTAAAAAGAAAAATGCATTATAACAATGACTTAGAAGACTGTTGAGTGCTTTCATCTTTAAGTAACACTATAATAACAAGAAGGCATGTTCCTTTAAAGATATGCTGTTGACTTAATTTTAAGTTCAATTACATTAGTCTTAAGCTAAAATATTACACAAGGTTAAAATGCTGTCACAGGCTCATGAAAATTTAAGAAATTAACCATTTGACATCCTACTTGCTTGAACCTGCAACAAGTAAATACTGTTTTAATACGCACTGCTCAGTAATTCCCTTGACTGTCATGTCTTAAAAAAGTTAAAAACGAAAATGAAGCTCCCTAGAGGATTTACTTAATTCCTCTGACTGTTTAGGGGTACAGCATATGGATTAGGGTTTTAGTCAAGTATGTCACTAGGTGATACTTCTGCTGAATTCTTATATAGTAAACAAAGTTTCTATGATTGCAATCTGAATGACTGACATAAATGTGTAAAATGAATGCAGAAAAAACTGACAACACCGTTATAGAACTAAGCACTAAGTATGTTTTAAAAGTTGTGGCAGACAGCCAGGGTCCATGCCTGGCCGGGACACCCCTGCACTCTGTATTGAGGGGGAGCAGCCCTGAATGGTGCAATACCTCCCCCCTGGATGTTAGATGGCCGCCCCCCCAAGGGTTGGAGCGGTGCCTCGGTTTCCTGCAGAGCTCCATGGGAATTGGAGTTGGGTGCAGCCCTGTTGGGTCCTGCAGGCACCGCCAGGGGGTGCTGCAGCTGGGACTCCTGAGCCCGTATGGGCAGCGTATTCACCACACCCAGAAGTGCAGCCGGAACTCGGCAATCAGCCACCTAGAGCACTTCCGGGTGGACTATAAAAGGGCCCAGCAACCACCACTCAACGGCCAGAGTCAGGAGGAGGAGAACAAAGCTTGACGGAAGAGTGGTGAAGGAAAAGAGTGTTTTGAGTGCTTTATTGGTGTACTTGGGACTGCATTGTGCCTGTGGGAGTCACGGGGAAGACATGCCCCACAGGTGAAGAAAGTAAAAAATTATTTTGTTTTATACGTGCCTCCAGGTGTGAGTCTGTGTTGGTTCAGGCACCTATATAGCACCTTTTACAAAGTAAAAATGACTATTACAGGATAAACAAATTACAATTTTAACTATAGTTACAAATTTATTTTAGATGTTAGTTTGTGCTAGATAATTTAAGTAACATACTTTATATTGTTAAAGAAACAAAAGTTACCTTAATCAGATTTTACATCAAGTGGCTTTAGAGGATATTTTGTACTTTTTAAGTAGGCTGTATCATAAGCTAAAAAACACATTTCTAGCATTTAGTGTTAGACTATACAGTTTTAAAATAAATTCAAATCTTCAAAGATTTATATTTAATGATACAACAATACTGAAAATAGCATTGCATTTGCAGATTGTTTACTATCTGAGTACAATAAATTAAAAATAACCACTCATTCTGTAAGTGAGATATTTCATTTTCACTTCCTAACTGAACGGATAAAGTCAAAAAGCACATTAGGCTAAACCTGCCACTCAGCCATTAGGGCAGACTCAGGCTTGCATAGTGGTACATTATTTAATGCTTCTAATAGCTGGGGTACTACATGTGTATATGGTCTTTTTTTTTTTTTAAGACAGGCACCTCTTCCTAATATATCAGTGCAAATGCACACACAAACAGACATGTATATAGTCATACCTGTTCTGACCAATCCTGTGTGCTCGAGCAGCAGCTTGTAGATCATTCTGAGGATTAAAGTCACTGTCTACAAATATCACTGTGTCTGCAGCAGTCAGATTCATGCCAACTCCACCTGTAAAATAGAACGAACCACATATAAATATATATTACCAGACAGACAGATACTTTGTTAATCCCAAGGGGAAATTCACATAGTATAATATTAACGTTTACCCCCCCCCACCCCGGGTGGAATTGAAGAGTCGCATAGTGTGGGGGAGGAACGATCTCCTCAGTCTGTCAGTAGAGCAGGACAGTGACAGCAGTCTGTTGCTGAAGCTGCTCCTCTGTCTGGAGATGATACTGTTCAGTGGATGCAATGGATTTTCTATTATTGACAGGAGCCTGCTCAGTGCCCGTCGCTCTGCCACAGATGTCAAACTGTCCAGCTCCGTGTCTACAATAGAGCCTACCTTCCTCACAAGTTTGTCCAGGTGTGAGGTGCCATATATGTCTATCTAACACTAATTAAAATATTTTTTTTTATGTGCCCAACGGTTGTGGATCTCTCAGGACTGTGTTGCATTGTTCAAACACATCAAGTTTATATACCTCTAAGTTTTATTGTATGCATTGTTCAGTTATTTATCCTTTTTACCAAAATCACAGGTTTCCATTTAGCCAGGAGCTTGCTTATATTTCATAGTTTTTTTTTCAGTTACTACTAGGCAGTGCGAGTTAAATTAATGGACATCAGTTTGAGCTTTCATGTCATTTTCTTGTTTCAATGGCAAAGTCGTTTGGATGGGTCATATTTAGTTAAAACTAGTTAGGTTTTGTAAAGAAATGAAAGCCTTATGATAAACTTCACAAAATAAGCAGTAATCTTACCTGCCTTGGTGCTCAAAAGAAACACAAAAACATCCTTACTGCTGAAGTTCTTAATGGCCAAGTGCCTTTCCTCACCCCTCACAGAACCATCTAAGCGTTCATAGCTGTAATCTGAGGAGAGCAGGAGAGCATAAAAATATATACTGTATATAAAAAATTCCTTTTAGGAAATACAAGTTTTTCGTGATTTTATCCTTAGATGCAGTAGACAAATCAAAATGTTTAATAAGGAGTGTAACTACAAAAGTATATTAGGAAATGCAAAGTAAACTTTTTACCTCGATATTCCATATAGTCCTGCAGGATGTCCAACATACGTGTCATTTGAGAAAACAGTAAAACTCGATGTCCACTGTGCAAAAAAGTATTTTAAAACACAAGTAAGTGCCTTTCACTGGACGGAAAATATAGTTCATTCATGTATCCATTTGTTTTCTGGACCTGTGTAGCACCTGTGTAACCACTGGGGTACTTGAGCTTCCCTGTATACAAAGACAGCTCTATGACTTTGTTCTCTTCAGCTAGTCTGTGAAGTCCTAAATAATGTACACAGTGCAGTATCCATTTATTCAGTTCTGCATCAGTGTGATCTTACTGACAATAGCTTAAAACTTAGCAAAATAAAAATGTACAATGAAAAAAAGTTGCAGTAATGAAATGTATCATTATGGTGGCAATTTCCATTTTTTCATTGATTTCTTCAAGATAGAAAATAAACACCTGCTAAACAAACTTTTAAAAATTACACAAGCTGATTTTTATAAATGCCAATATGTATATTTGCAGAAATAAACTATTTTTCTATTAACTGTAGAAAAACTTATGTCTAGTTTAAGATCAAAGGAAAACTACTGTTTCATACATTTTACGAATCACCTTTCCATTACAGAATGAATTACTATATAGCCCTTCAAAGCAGTCTGGAACCAATCTTGGACAGGTATTGGACAGGTATCCATCAGTGGATACGGTCATGCATGCAATGATTCTTACTTACACTGTGTGAATTTAGAGTCTGCAATAAACTAATATATACACATTTGTTTGAAAAAGAACCTTGGTTCTGAGAGAGAGAGAGAGAGATGTAAAGGTGTGATGCTGTAAGTATGAAGGAACCCCAGTAGCATTTCTTGACACACTTCTGCTGAATAATTTGCTGGCTGAACATATTCAATGACCCTTTTTTATTATTTGGTTGCAGAATTACATTCTTCATGTCCACAAAAAACTGTTGTTATCTATACATACACAGAATTATTTAATAGTTTTAGTCTGTAACATGTGGTTAAATCTTGCTGTAGTAATTTAGTCATGAACAATTGTTTTCATTTTTATGAGGGAAATTATAATAAGCTGCATTATCCAAAAACTAACAAAATAAAAAGAATTGCTAATATATTTTATTATAAAAACCTGCACGAAATGTTAAAAAAAAAAAAGTGTGCTTTTGCTTAAAATAAAAAACACCAGGTACTAGATAAAAGTAAATATACAGTAAATCCCATAGTTATTTCTCAAAATAAATCTACAATTTTTAATCAAAACCAAAAATTGGGTAGTGAATGTATTTTTTTTTTTTTTTTTTTTATTGTAGATGTCCTTAATATAAGGGCTGACTCCTTAAATGTTTGTTAGGTAGACTTTATTATCCCAGAAGGAAATGTGTCTGCAGCAGGAATGTGTAAACAAAATATTGTTCAGTAAGGCACAAGCGAGTAAGCGAAGGCATGAGAGATGATATCCACTGTTATAATTAAAATTTATTTAACTTAAGAGCTCAAATGGGCCACTACAACCAGTATAATCAGGGCCAAAAATCTTTGGTAGTCGGAGAACTGAAAGTTAATTGTGGGACTAGTACTTTAAGCAGTGAAAATAGTGGTTATGAGCTACAAAAATTTAACAGCAAAAGTACAGTGGCAAAAGGCATGCCAATAAAAAAAAGGGACAGGACAGAGGAGAGGTTTGCGCAGCCTGCTTGTGCACATGTAATGCACTCTGAGTTTTAACCTTATAGTTTGGCTCTTGAATATTCTTTTTCAGTAGCTGCTTTTAACCCCTCAGCTGCTACTTGAAATCTTTTGACATGCCAGTGATACAGCTCACTGACAAAGGACTGCTGCAGTGTATTCATTTTTAACAAAGTTTTTAAAATAAATTTTTGTTGTTAATACCAAGATTCTGAAATCAACATATAAATGTAAATGTAACAACAGAATTGAACAGAAAACCTATGAAAAAGAATCAATATAGTTTTGTATCCTCAAACGCAATTCATTTTTTAAGAAACAACAGCCTTTACTTATTGATTTATTCTATATTCATATTGTAAGAGCCAATCTTAGAAAGTTAAAATTTTGAGTTTAACTCGTATTAATGTTTGCTTAATTTGAATAGAATATACATTTCTTCCATAGTTATAGACAATGGTATAGTCTTTTCCCCCTAGAAGTTAGTAAGAGATAGAACTTTCTTGCTATATCTGAGATACAGTGTGATAATTGTGTCAGTTGTGTTTAGAACAGGTCCCAGTACTCAGGGACTTGAAAGACCCATTTTCAACTCAGAGATGGGACAGGTATACAGTTTTCTGACATTTAGAAATGTTTCAGAAACATTAAGTGATTAGTAACAATTTGAAATGTAACAAGATTTAAGCTTTGAACAGAACTTTTAACAAGAATTTTCCCCCCCTTTTTGCTATTTTAATTTTCTTTTGTGTGTGAACTGTTTTACTTTGAATTCTAACTAAAACTTTTAAAAATGAAGATATTTTGTCTGTGGAATCATTTTGGCGCGTCAGGCTTTGTTGAATCCCATTTTTAAGTTAGAACTGCTGAACTTTGACAATTTTAGAAAAATGCAGCTACACATATCAAAGGGCAACTTTTCATCCTTAATCTTTGAAGTTTACCACCATATCCATAGTACGTCTATTAATTATTGCTAAGTGAGGACAGGCAGAGGAACACGTTAAATCTACAGTCATATTATGGATTTTATATTTATTTTTAAGCTGTAAAAGAGAATGCTAATACAACTTTGGTCAGGTAGGAAAAAGGTGTAAAATACAGATTTCCATACCGGATCGGTCGAGGTCCAGGTTAACAATGGCCGACACCAGTACTGATAGCCAACAGGGTGCTGGCAGAAATTGGACTATTGCTGGTCTAAAAAGGACAAGACGACGGAGGAGACATGTCCTGAGGCAGGAGGAGAGGAGAAAGGTAAAGAAAGTGGAACTGAGGGTAGCAACTTTGAATGTTGGCAGTATGACTGGAAGAGGAATTAGCTGATGTGATGGAGAGAAGGAAGGTGGACATATTATGCGTGCAAGGGACTAAATGGAAGGGGAGTAAGGCCAGGTGGACCGGAGGTGGATTCAAATTGTTTTATCATGGTGTGGAAGGGAGTACAAAATGGGGTAGGGTTTATTCTGAAGGAAAAGTATGTCAAGAGTGTTTTCAAAGTGAACAGTGTCAGACAGAGTGATGATTATGAAGCTGGAAAGTAAGTGATGAAAGAACTGAATGATGAATGTTGTTAGTGCATATGCCCAGCAAGTTGGGTGTGTGACGGATGAGAAAGAAGATTTCTGGAGTGAGTTGGATGAAGTGATGGACAGTGTATCCAGGGGACAGAGTGGTGATTGGAGCAGATTTCAATGAACATGTTGGTGAAGGGAACAGAGGGGATGAGGAGGTGATGGGTGATATGGTGTCAAGGAGAGGAATGAAGAAGGTCAGATATAGTGGATTTTGCGAAAAGGATGGACATGGCTGTGGTGAATACATATTTAAGAAGAGGGAGGAAGATGCACAGAGGTAGATTATATCCTATGCAGGAGGATCAATCTGAAGAAGATTGAAGACTGCAAAGTGGTGGCTGGGAAAAGTGTAGTTTGGCAGCATAAGATGGTGGTCTGTAGGATGACGTTGGAGATCAAGAAGAGGAACAAAGTGAGGGCAGAGCCAAGGACCAAATGATGGAAGTTGAAAAAGAAAGACTGCAAGGCTGAGTTCAGGGAGGAGGTAAGACAGGCACTGGGTGGCAGTGAAGAGTTGCCAGATACCTGGGCAAGTACAGCAGAAGTAGTAATAGTGATAGCAAGAAGGGTGTTAGGCGTAACATCTGGACAGAGGAAGGAGGAAAAAAAAACTTGGTGGTGGAATGGGGAATTACAGTAGAGTATACAGAGGAAGAGGTTGGTGAAGAAGTGGGATAGTCAGAGAGATGCAGAAAGTAGACATAAGTACAAGGAGATAAGGTGGAAGGTGAAGAAAGAGGTGGCAAAGGCTAAAGAAAAGGCATTTGATGAGTTGTATGAGAGGTTGCACTAAGGAGGGAGAAAAGGACCTGTACTGATTTGCTAGACAGAGGTTACCAAGCTGAGATAGATGTGCAACAGGTCAGGGTAATAAAGGATAACAATGGAAACATACTCACAAGAGAGGAGGGTGTCTTGAGCAGATGAAAAGAGTACCTTCAGAGGCTGATGAATGAAGAGAATGAGAGAAAAAGAAGGTTGGATGATGTGGCGATAGTGAATCAGGGAAGGGCAACGGATTAACAAGGAGGAACTAAGGACAGCTATGAAGAGTATGAAGAAGGGAAAGGCCGTTAGTTCAGATTACATACTTGTGGAAGTATGGAGGTGTTTATGAGAGATGACAGTGGAGTTAACTAAATTGTTTAATGGAATCTTAGAAAGTAAGAGGATGTCTGAGGAGTGGAGAAGAAATGTACTGGTACCAATTTTTAAGAGTAAGGGGGATGTGCAGAGCTATAGTAACTACAGGGGGAGAAAACTGATGAGCCACAACATAAAGTTACAGGAAAGAGTAGTGGAAGCTAGGCTAAGAAGGGAGGTAATGATTAGTGAGCAGCAGTATGGTTTCATGCCAGGAAACAGCAAAACAGATGAGATGAGGGTGCTGATGAAGAAGTATAGAGAAGGACAGAAGGAGTTGCATTGCGTCTGAACCTGGAGAAAGCATATGGTTTATCGAGATGAGTTCTTGTATTGTAGGAGGTTCTTGTATTGTAGGAGGAAGTCAGGAGTGGCAAAGAAGTAAGTAAGAGTTGTACAGGATAAGTACGAGAGAAGAGGGACAGTGATGAGATCTGCAGATCGAGTGACAGGTGCATTCAACGTGGAGATGGGATTACATCAGGGATTGACTCTGAGCTGTTTCTTATTTGCAATGGTGATGGACAGGTTGACAGACGAGATTAGACTGTAGTCCCTGTGGACTATGATGTTTGCTGATGACATTGTGATCTGTAACGAGTGTAGGGAGCAGGTTGAAGAGACCCTGGAGGGATGGAGTTATGCTCTAGAGAGGAGAGGAATGGAGGTCAGTAGGAACAAGACAGACTACATGTGTGTAAATGAGAAGGGGATCATTGTAATGGTGAGGATACAGGGAGTAGAGTTGGTGAAGGTGGAGGAGTTTAAATACTTGGGATCAACAGAACAGAGTAATGGGGATTGTGGAAGAGAGGTGAAAGAGAGAGTGCAGGAAGGGTGGAATGGGTGGAGAAGAGGGTCAGGAGTAATTTGTGACAGGCGGGCATCATCAAAAGTGAAGGTCTACAGGATGGTAGTGAAACCAGCTATGTTATATGTGTTGGAGATGGTGGCACTGACCAAAAAACAGGACACAGAGCTGGAGGTAGCAGAGTTAAAGATGCTAAGATTTTAATTGGGTGTGACAAGGATGGATAGTGTAGCAACAAGTACACTAGAATAGATGTGCAGCTCAGGTTTGACGGTTTGGAGACAAAGTCAGAGAGGTGAGATTGTGTTGTTCTGGACAGGTGCAGAGAAGAGATGCTGGGTATATTGGAAAAAAGATGGTAAGTATAGAGCTGCCAGGCAAAAGGAAAAGAGGAAGGCCTAAGAGAAGGCTTATGGATGTGGAGAGAGAGGACATGCAGATGATGGGTGTAACAGAGCGATATGGAAAAAGAATCTGCTGTGGCAACCCCTAACTGGAACAGCCGAATGAAGACTACTCTTGATGCCAATATGAAAATTACACATGGTACACCACAATTCCTTGTGCAAAGTAAAACATTAAGTTTTAATAAGTTTTTATTTGCTTTCTTAAATAGCAGGGCTCCAGGAATAACTGAAGCTTCACAGTTACAGTTTTAGTGTATTTTATTAAGAGGTATTATAAATAAAGTAAACTCTGACAAATATAATGTTTCAAAATGAGGCTCCTAGGAAAAAATGTGAGAACTCTGAAAAGATGCTAAAACTTTTACTGGGTGCTTTCTGTACTGCATTTAAAATCTGCAGCCATCAGAATAATGACACAAATAAAGATAAGCAACATGAAAGCTGATACTCA
This sequence comes from Polypterus bichir lapradei, assembly GCA_026402145.1. Taxonomy (NCBI): domain Eukaryota; kingdom Metazoa; phylum Chordata; class Cladistia; order Polypteriformes; family Polypteridae; genus Polypterus; species Polypterus bichir. Next base: position 14,184,032 of record JANRMT010062831.1, on the reverse strand, counting down.
ACACTTGCATTCATCAGGACAATTGTTCCCGATTCCCTTGTATACCATTTTTTGTGTACACTCAAGGCATGAAGTGGGCGAATATGTACCATACAGTATCTCCCCAAAAACCTCTCCATGCCTTCATCAATAGAATGTAAAGGTGTCAAGCCTTTTGAAACTCAAAAAGCAGAAACCCTCCCAAACTCCCCAGAACACTGAATTTGAATAAAGCACTGCATATACTTGTTCTCAATTTCAGATAAAGTAACCTAACTTAATTCACCTATTTTATTGAAGTACTTCATTTGAAATCATTAACGTGGCTTCCTGGACATGTAGGTAAAACAGTTAAACCTGAATTATTCATACAGGGGTCGGGATGAGGCTGTGAAGGATAAGAGAAAAGCTGGCTAACAGAACAGCAACTTTAAAAATGATACATAGTAGATTAGTTCAGCAAAGAGTCATATATTAACAAAACATTAGTATTAACAAAATGAATTAATTTATATAATATTGTAATGACCAGCGTAATAAGCAAACGCAACTCAGCGGTTCAGCACTGGAGTTTGCTATGTTTTACTTGGAGTCTTCATTCTGTAACAAACAGTAAACTGTCTTATACTCCATTATCTGGCGTACAGCACACTTCTCCAAAACAATAAAAGAAAGCTTTCCCTACCAATAATTATCTCCTGCCACTCCCGTTCCACCTTTGTCTATACCACAAACACTTTGTCTCCTGACTCACTACTCAAAACATCCTTCTGCCACACCTTTTTTTCTCCTAACTTAGCCTGTCACTCAACTCCTATGAGGCGTCTCCACCACAGAACAGAAGCTCTTCAGCCAGTCCTATCACTTACACAGCATTCCACCCTTTCTTCTCCTTCACACTGCATCATAAGCTGCCTGCACATCACAATATAATAACAAAACATAATATAACAGAATTTTAAAAGAAAATTACAGTGCAGAAGAACATTAACATTAATCCAGAATAACATTACCGTCAGTGGTTTCCATTTGACATGTTTTTCTATTTTGTTGGCATCACACTTTATAAAACTAATGGTGCGTAACTGACACTGTGATTTCAAAATGCAGCATGACACGTGGTTCTGGGGAAAAAAACAATGCACTAGCAGAAGGGAGAGTTGTTCCAATGTGCACAGCTTGCAGAGTATCGTGAGGCAGTAGTAATAGATAGATGCTGGCGTGCACTTTTTTTTTTCCACTGATGGTTAACGGAGACGAAGTTACTTGAGTGACAGATAATTGAGGTTTAACTGTACTGCATTTTTCAACATATTTGGTCAGAAACCAAACATTTGCCAAAGAAATAAGTAAAACTAAGAATGATTATAGAAATAAAGTTGTACATACCAATCCTTCAAGAAACCTAATATCTTGTCCAGTAGATGTAGCTTCCCACTGGCTTCTACCAAATGTTCACCCATTTCAAAAGGCTCTGGTTCAACACCTATAAAATAAATATGATTGTGAGAAGTCTGATACACATGCAAAATCAATTAGGGGTGCCTATATTAGTTTCTCAAAACACTACAACAACCCAGCCATCATGGCTGTCCATCGATCCAACAATGACACCGTCCATCCATTTGCCCATCTCCATCACCCCCCTCCTCTGTGTGCACTGGTGGGACAACAGGCCAAATCCGGAAAGGCAGACCCAGGGGCACAATGGGCAACGGAATTGCCCCCCAGTTGCACTGGTTTTGTTGGTGATGTCTTGTCATTCTCTTCTCTTCTTGTTGATGTGTCCATTGTTGTTCAATAAATTTGCTATTTTTGCCCATTAATCTACACTCAATAACCCATAATGAGAAAGTGAAAACGTTTTCAGAAAGGTTTGCAAATTTATTAAAAAGCAAAAGCTTAAATCTCTATTTTATGTAAGTATTCAGATCATTAATTTAGTACTTTGAAGAAGCCTCTTTGTCAGCGATTACATCTTTAGGTCTTCATAGGCAAATCTCTACAACCTTTGCGCACCTGGACAATGACTAGGTTACATCCTCGGATGTTTATTGTGTGAGGAAGCAGCATTAAACAAATACAGTGGGTACGGAAAGTATTCAGACCCCCTTCAATTTTTCACTCTTTGTTATATTGCAGCCATTTGCTAAAATCATTTAAATTAATTTTTTTCCTCATTAATGTACACACAGCATACCATATTGACAGACAAAAAAAAAGAATTTTTGAAATTGTTGCAGATTTATTAAAAAAGAAAAACTGAAATATCACATGGTCCTAAGTATTCAGACCCTTTGCTCAGTATTTAGTAGAAGCACCCTTTTGAGCTAATACAGCCATGAGTCTTCTTGGGAAAGATGCAACAAGTTTTTCACACCTGGATTTGGGGATCCTCTGCCATTCCTCCTTGCAGATCCTCTCCAGTTCTTTCAGGTTGGATGGTAAACGTTGGTGGACAGCCATTTTTAGGTCTCTCCAGAGATGCTCAATTGGGTTTAAGTCAAGGCTCTGGCTGGGCCATTCAAGAACAGTCTCGGAGTTGTTGTGAAGCCACTCCATTGTTATTTTAGCTGTGTGCTTAGGGTCATTGTCTTGTTGGAAGGTAAACCTTCGGCCCAGTCTGAGGTCCTTAGCACTCTGGAGAAGGTTTTTGTCCAGGATATCCCTGTACTTGGCCGCATTCATCTTTCCCTCGATTGCAACCAGTCGTCCTGTCCCTGCAGCTGAAAAACACCCCCACAGCATGATGCTGCCACCGCCATGCTTCACTGTGGGGACTGTATTGGACAAGTGATGAGCAGTGCCTGGTTGTCTCCACACATACCGCTTAGAATTAAGGCCAAAAAGTTCTATCTTGTTCTCATCAGACCAGAGAATCTTCAGGTGTCTTTTAGCAAGCTCCATGCGGGCTGTCATGTCTTGCACTGAGGAGAGGCTTCCGACAGGCCACTCTGCCATAAAGCCCTGACTGGTGGAGGGCTGCAGTGATGGTTGACTTTCTACAACTTTCTCCCATCTCCTGACTGCATCTCTGGAGCTCAGCCAAAGTGATCTTTGGGTTCTTCTTTACCTCTCTCACCAAGGCTCTTCTCCCCCAGTAGCTCAGCTTGGCCGGACGGCCAGCTCTAGGAAGGGTTCTGCTCGTTCCAAACGTCTTCCATTTAAGGATTATGGAGGCCACTGTGCTCTTGGGAACTTTAAGTGCAGCAGAAATTTTTTTGTAACCTAGGCCAGATCTGTGCCTTGCCACAATTCTGTCTCTGAGCTCTTCAGGCAGTTCCTTTGACCTCATGATTCTCATTTGCTCTGACATGCATTGTGAGCTGTAAGGTCTTATATAGACAGGTGTGTGGCTTTCCTAATCAAGTCCAATCAGTATAATCAAACACAGCTGGACTCAAATTAAAGTGATCTCAAGGATGAACATGTAAACTCCACACAAATATAAATATATGAGTGTCACAGCAAAGGGTCTGAATACTTAGGACCATGTGATATTTCAGTTTTTCTTTTTTAATAAATCTGCAACAATTTCAAATTTTTTTTTTTGTCTGTCAATATGGGGTGCTGTGTGTACATTAATGAGGAAATAAATTAAATGATTTTAGCAAATGGCTGCAATATAACAAAGAGTGAAAAATTGAAGGGGGTCTGAATACTTTCCGTACCCACTGTAATATTAAAAAGAAATAAAACAAAAAATACCAAAGGGATAGTAATATTTCCAAATGCATCAGACTAGTCCAAAACAAATGGAGACCACTGTGACAAATTTGTGACTTGGGAAACGGCTCAAAAACATAAAAAGGCTGACAGTTCCCATAATTGCATTAACTGGGCTGTGTTGTGTAGATCAAGGGACCAATAGGAAAAATTAACTATTAAACTCAGTCTACTGAAAATTATTCTGGTACTCACAGCTTAAAAGGATATTAGAAACACTGCTCAATGAAGATATGCTCTTAAAAGGCAGAGGGAAAACACTGAAGTACAACTCACTTAAACCAAAAACAGGAAAAATGTGGACTCACTAGTATATTAACTCATAATTGCCTAATATTTACTATTAACTATACAATTACTCCAGATGTATTACATACAGTTAGGTCCATAAATATTTGGACAGAGACAACTTTTATTTTAATTTTGATTCTGTACATTACCACAATGAATTTTAAATGAAACAACTCAGATGCAGTTGAAGTGCAGACTTTCAGCTTTAATTTAGTGGGTTGAACAAAAAAATTGCATAAAAATGTGAAGCAACTAAAGTATTTAACACAATCCCTTCATTTCAGGGTCTCAAAAGTAATTGGACAAATTAAATAACTGGAAATAAAATGTTCATTTCTAATACTTGGTTGAAAACCCTTTGTTGGCAATAACAGCCTGAAGTCTTGAACTCATGGACATCACCAGATGCTGGGTTTCCTTCTTTTTAATGCTCTGCCAGGCCTTTACTGCAGCGGCTTTCAGTTGCTGTTTGTTTGTGGGCCTTTCTGTCCAAAGTTTAGTCTTCAACAAGTGAAATGTATACTCAGTTGGGTTAAGATCAGGTGACTGACTTGGCCATTCAAGAATTTTCCACTTCTTTGCTTTTATAAACTCCTGGGTTGCTTTGGCTGTATGTTTTGGGTCATTGTCCATCTGTATCATGAAACGCCGCCCAATCAATTTGACTGCATTTAGCTGGATTTGAGCAAACAGTATGTCTCTGAACACCTCAGAATTCATTCGGCTGCTTCTGTCCTGTGTCACATCATCAATAAACACTAGTGCCCCAGTGCCACTGGCAGCCATGCACGCCCAAGCCATCACACTGCCTCCACCATGTTTTACAGATGATGTGGTATGCTTTGGATAATGAGCTGTTCCACGCCTTCTCCATACTTTTTTTTTGCCATCATTCTGGTAGAGGTTGATCTTGGTTTCATCTGTCCAAAAAATGTTTTTCCAGAACCGTGCTGGCTTTTTTAGATGTTCTTTAGCAAAGTCCAATCTAGCCATTCTATTCTTGAGGCTTATGAGTGGCTTGCAACTTGCAGTGCACCCTCTGTATTTACTTTCATGCAGTCTTCTCTTTATGGTAGACTTGGATATCGATACGCCTACCCCCTGGAGAGTGTTGATCACTTGGTTGACTGTTGTGAAGGGGTTTCTCTTCACCATGGAAATGATTCTGCAATCATCCACAACTGTTGTGTTCCGTGGATGTCCAGGTATTTTTGCGCTGCTGAGTTCACCAGTGCTTGCTTTCTTTCTCACGATGTACCAAACTGTAGATTTTGCTACTCGTAATATTGTAGCAATTTCTCAGATGGGTTTTTTTCTGTTTTCGCAGCTTGTTTTGGCTTCTTTCATTGAGAGCTCCTTTGATCGCATGTTGTCTGTTCACAGCAAAATCTTCCACATGCAAGCACCACACCTCAAATCAACTCCAGGCCTTTTATCTGCTTAATTGATAATGACATAACGACGGACTTGCCCACACCTGCCCATGAAATAGCCTTTGAGTCAATTGTCCAGTTACTTTTGAGCCCCTGAAATGAAGGGATTGTGTTAAAAAATGCTTTAGTTGCCTCACATTTTTATGCAATCTTTTTGTTCAACCCACTGAATTAAAGCTGAAAGTCTGCACTTCAACTGCATCTGAGTTGTTTCATTTAAAATTCATTGTGGTAATGTACAGAACCAAAATTAGAAAAAAGTTGTCTCTGTCCAAATATTTATGGACCTAACTGTATACTTTTAGGTATTCCATGTTAACTGTCAATTACAATTAACTTCAAATATTTGTTCTGAAGTTACATTGGCTTTCATATTTCTCTTTGATTTTCTTTCAACTGTTGTTATTGTTAATTAGGAAGATTTATAATTTAACAATTCACTTTTGTTTCTTTATCTGGAAATATAAAAGGTTTTTAAGTAAACTTGTTTTAGTATAGCTTGTCAGGATAAAATGTTCAGACTCCAAGTGGTGAAATCTACAATAGTTATTAGCTATGATGAAAAGTTAAATATTCCAAAGATATTGAAGGCCACTCAGACTACAAGCTTACTAATTACATGAGTCCATGGACAAGGGAACATGATAGATGGTAAATCAGCATTTAAGTAAAGCTAACTGCCTTTTTTCCTCCAATATCCGAGTGTTTTTACTTCCACCTCCTGTTCTGAAGTACAATATTATATGGGTATTTTTGGGTTTTCAAAATAAAAGAATCTATTTTCACACAGCTAAATACACTTTACTTTTGTTTGTTCAGTTCCTTAAGTTTTGTTCTACTTTGATACCCTCCTTAGCATTATGTTTAATCTGGAAAACAAGCCAAAAAAGCTGTTTTTTTTTTTAAAAAGAAAATATGTTATTATGTACAAACAAAAAATATGTAAATATGGAACAGTCGACATAAACACAGTAGGAAAGGTAGTGTACAGATGCAGATTTAGAACATGTCCTTCGTGTAATATGTTTAGAAGCAGTCACCAATACACAATCTGATGTTGCAGTCAGTCAAGTATAAGCATGTTTCTCTGCACACTTAAAATATTTTTTTTGTTGCTTGTGCATGAGATGGTATAATGACAGTGCCTGATCTGTACGGGCAACATGCCCATTGTGTTATTGTACATTACCTCAGCACAAGGCTTAGCAAGTTTAAAATTTCCCCTGACACAAACACTGACAGTTGCTGCAGTACTGCATCCAGTGGTTCATCATACTCTTTTTGCCATGTAGATACTACACCCTGCTGAAGCGTTGCAGGACTGAGTCACCAGGAATATCATGGTGGCTCAGTTGTAGAGGGCCATATATCTGTGTCACTGTCTGAAGACGAATTCACATTGCTGTATCGCTTGATTCAATGAATGGTTCAGTTTCAGCTTTTTCTAACACTGGCTTTTCCGCTTTTCATTTCTACGCCATTGTGTGTTTTGGTTGAAGACTCTGCCCCACTCATAAATGCTGATTAGCTACCAAAGACTAGCAAAATGCTTGGAAATATTTATGATTTTTTGGCAGCATGTTACTTCATCCACTAGATGGCAGTAGAATATTATCTCAACTGTTATTTAGGCCCAACACTGTGTATCAGATCATAACAGCCTATCCTGAGAGACACTCAGGGTTAACCAATTTTACACAGTCTAAGAAATGATCAGGGTTAATGCCAAAGAGGGTAGAGGTCTTACGTTTTGTGAATGCAATGATTTATTTGTCTTGATCTAACTATGAAACTACGCTGTGCATGAAGAGTCAAATGAACTGTTCTCTTTAGATATCCATGTCCATGTTTGTTCTTTCATACTATTTGCGATCCCAGTAAATAAGAGGTTACAAAGTAATGTGTTGGACTGACTTTCCGATTCTGGATTTCTCCTTTGAGAATCCATATGTGCAAAGTTGAACAGAGTTACATACAGGCACAAGTTTTATACAGTTCACTTCCTAACAAAAGCATAACATTTCCTTTGCCAAAAATTGTAAAACTTTGCACTTTAGCTCCACCGATTTTGATCTTACCGTCAAACAAATAAGGATGGTTTACACATTTCCTGAGTTGAATTAGAATATTTAACAGTCTGGCTTTGCTGCCTCCATCATGGTCAAAAACATCTGCAAAAAATACATAAAATAATAAGCACAAAATACAGAATTCTAAAAAACAATACCACATACACCATAAATTAGTTAATAGTTTGATGGACATCATTCTTTAAGTTGTATCAAGCTATCAATTAACCACAATTAAGTATAATTAACTATACTCTCCAGTATTCAGTGCTTGAAATAATACCATTTATTGTTGTCTATAGCCCTATGGAAACTTAAACACTTACGTAGACAATGATAGTACTGTCTGAAGGGGAATGACTGGAAAGAATGCCCCAAGTGATCTTAATTAGAGCAGTGAATTATTATTGTACTTCTGTAATAGCCATGGATTATCCTTAACAAATGCTATATTTGAACAAAATCAGTGTACAGTATTTGGTATCAGAGTACATAGGGCTAGATGTCAGTGAGCAAGTTTGTTATTCATGTTATGTGATCTGAGGCCATATGTTCTGGAAAAAAGAAGTGCTGAGCTGTCAAGGATCACCACTCGATGGTGAACTGGTTGATAAAGTATAGCTGGACAGGGCTGAAAGGTCCAAATGGGAATTGAAGTAGTACATGAAACAAATAGTTGAAGCATCTGGTCAGGATGAATTCAACCTTCTCACCTCCAGAAGAGGTTCGCTTTCATGCCTGGAGATGTCAGGGACATGGGGTCTGAATAGATCCTGTTCAAGACTTCAGTAGTGGCAGGAGTTACAAATAGCTCTGGCCAAATGTGTGTGCACTAGGGGAAAATGTGTAGCCAAAAAAAAGGCCTTCCATACAGGATCCATGTTATACTGAGACACATCAGCAGGTTAAAAAAAGGTAACATTTGCTCCAATGGCTGAAGCAAAAACCAATAAATAGGTAAAGTGTGGTGATGCCATGAAGAATAATTTTCTGATCTCGAAAATGATCTTGAAAACTAGTGTCCTATTTGGAGGAAATAGTGTCAGAGGTATTGGTTGGGTAAAAACCAAAGGTGGTAATGATAAGCTGACATCTCCACACACTTCTGTCAGATTTAAAAGCACTTAGATGAATATTCATCTTAAGGTTGTGACTGCAAGTTAAACTATTTGCCTGCTCTAAAATGCACATTCAGGTAACTATGAACAGGCTTGACTTATATTTGGAAACGGACTCTAATTAAATTCTCTGAACCTATGCCTTTCATTAAAAGTCTACATGGCCTCTTTAAGGTGACAAAGGTATCTCTTAATAATATTCTATTAGATTTCTTGGAGCTAGACCATCTAAAAGCCTTGTGAACATCAAAGGAGGATCATCAGTAGTACGATTGGCTTTTTACAAGCCAAGCTCAGCATCACCGATACAACTCAATCTGGCAGAAGAAAATATAGGCACCTGAACTGATATAAAAAGCCATTTTAATGTTCAAAAGTCTTTCTTTACTTCTTCTACAAAATTTCAGCATTCTAGATTCATTTTAGTATGAACATATTACTTCCTTCTCTACAGCTTTCCAGGTTATCTTCAATTGCATCATTTTTCTTTGACTATCTTACAAAAGTTCACGTAATTAAAAGTTAAAACTACACAAGAATAAAAAAAAGACATTCAAATTTTACTTTAAAAAATTGATTTTTACTTTACATTAGCTGAGGATTAATGCTGGTAAATTAAATATCCTCACAAAATGAGAATGCAGTATCTTTTTCATAGCATTTGAATATATATCAACAAGTACTTCTGTGAAAAAACAATGCTACTGTATCCATTTTGAATACAAGAAAACAATGGAAAAAACAGTAATTTTTTAAAATTAATTTTACTTCAGGAAAGTAACACAGTATACAATCAAGCAGATAATATTTGCAGAACTTAAGCAACAAATAACTTCAAAATCAGTCTAGAAAAAAAACAAGAGAATTTCAAAAACAAAGAAAAAAGAAAAAAACTAAACCTAAAATGAATACTTCATCTGAAAGTTTTAATTAAGCCTTGTCATGTTTTAAAAAAAAAATTCTGGATAGATCTTTTAATTAGATTTTTTCTAATTTCAAACAATACAGAACTTCAAAACGCCCAATTAGATATAAATGGTGGGTTAGCAGTCTTCAGTTAAGCAAGGTAAGTCTATGTGCTTGAAGTGTGGTATAGGCAATTATAATCAATTTTTCCTTCTCCAGTTTTAGTCCATCTGGGATTACACCACACTCAGCTGTTAATGAGTTAGGAGCACCAAGGCTGTCTGACAAGTATTAATGGATTTTTGTCCAAAATGATGTTCATTTGGTACATTACTCTAAACATGTGGCACAGTAATGCTGGAGCTAGATGTCAACCCTTGCATGTAGGATCTTGCCCTGAATACATTTTGGACAATTTTAAACAAGATAAATGTGATTTTAAGTTGAATTACTGAGTGTTTGGCGCATATAGAACTAAAGCATACTCTGTGTATGGTTGTTTCCAAGATATCAATTCAAATATCCTTTTCCAACCATACTGTACCCTTGGATCATTGAAGGGAAGATTTTTTGAGGTGTTCTGATATGTTGTTGAGATGCTGTCTGAGTCATCAGGACTGATCAGCACTACCTCTGGAATAGAAATGGGTGGGAGGTGTGGAAAGCTGGGTAGGTTTTGTTTTTTTTTCTTTTAACAAAATGTCTAATTTGAAAAGAGTTGAAAAATTGTGATACTAGAAAGTTACATTTGATGCATAACTGTTAATAAGGTTTCTCTAAGTGTCTTAATCCCAAGTGTTTTCCAAAGACTAAATATGGAGTAGGTTTGAGAAATTTGAAATAGGTGATCATCATGTAGCGGATCAACACATAAAAACTTTTCTGCCTTGAAGTGCGTCCATATTCTGAGCGATTGGTGGACAACTGGATAATTGTTACTGAATACTGACGAAAGTTAGTATTTACAGGGGCACAAAGCAGTGCATATGAAGGAGTACAGCAAGATTTAATTTCCATTGGTGACCAGGCTGATTTAAATTCATTAATGTGTCCCATTTCCAGGTTTGTATGGTATGTTTCCTCACAGTAATAAAACTGAAAGTAAGGTAACACTATGCCAACTTCTACTTTAAGTCTATGTAGCATCACATTTTAAATGTGTGCAAAGCTTAAATTTCATATAAATGAGGCTATAATTGAGTATAGTTTCTTAAAGAACAATTTGATGATGTACATAGAAGTGCTCTGAAATAGATTTTAGGAAGAATGTTCATCTTAAAGTATTGATTCTCCCCTGCTAAGGTGAGATGGAGGGTAGCTTATCTGTTCATATCTTGTTTGATTTCTTACATGCTGTTACAAAAATTGTGTTGAAAAAGATCTTTATATCTGCTTGTGATATTTATCCTTGCATATTTAAACTGTTTCAATAGAATAAACAGATAAATGTCCAGTTTAGTTAGTGTGCTTGAGAGTACACTAGAAAAAGCACAGTTTTATTCAAATTAATTTTGAGTCCAGATGTTGTTTGAAATTCTGCTAATGTGTTAAGAGCTAATAGTAAAGATAATTGTAGGTCTGATTAAAATATATACTAATAAAAGGCAAAGCCCTGACTGACTGACTGACTCATCACTAATTCTCCAACTTCCCGTGTAGGTAGAAGGCTGAAATTTGGCAGGCTCATTCCTTACAGCTTCCATTTCGAAATTCTACGTGTAATGGTCATAACTGGAAGCTATTTTTCTGCATATACTGTAATGGAGTTGAGCTCGAAAGCCGTGGGGGGCGGAGTTTCGTGTGACATCATTACGCCTCCCACGTAATTATGTGAACTAATTGTCAACGCGCTACGTAGAAAACCAGGAAGAGCTCCAAAACGCGCTAAAGAAAACATGCATTATATAATTGAGAAGGCAGTGAAACAATAAGAAGTGAGCGACTGACATATTCATAAGTACAGCTACTGCGGAAAACAAAGCACGGCGTGAACCGTAAGTTTATAGACACACTCCCGCTGCCGTCTGACATGCCTACGGCGAATGACGCTATTCGCGAGATACAAGTTTACTGAGAAGACACGAGGTATAAACAAGACTTTGGATCACTTTGTAATGGAGTTAAAATTGCCGTAGCAAGAAACTGAACAAAACGTTAATGTTTTACTTTTAATAACTTATAGACTACATTTTATTTTTTTCCCTTGCACTCAGTGAGCGAGGCCAATGCATATTCATAAGTGCAGCTACTGCGGAAACAAAGCACAGTGTAAACCTATAAAGTTTAAATTAAGTTCATAGACAGGCTGCCGCTGGCGTTTGTCATGCCCACGGCTAATGCGGGATACAAGTTTAATGAGAGGACGTAGGGTATAAACGACAGTTTTGATCACTTTGTAACTAAGTTCAAATTGATGGTGAGAGGCTGTGCTTATGCAAATTCTGAGAGACTGCTGTGGTCCCCAGCCAGGGCAGGAGCCCGGCCGGGACGCCCAGGAGGACCAAAGGAGGGCTTGTGCCTCCTCCAGACCGTGAGGGGGCGTCCGTCCTGGTTATGTTGGGGGCCTCGGGTACAGGGCTTGGAAGCCCAGCCCTGTAGGGACCTGTGGCCACCGCCAGGTGGCGCCCCGATGCCGGAACATCTCGTGTGGTCCCCGGCCGGGGCTGGAGCCCGGCCGGGACGCCCAGGAGGACCAGAGGAGTGCTTGTGCCTCCTCCAGACCGCAAGGGGGCGATCGCCCTGGTTGTGTTGGGGGCCACGGGTAGAGGGCTTGGAAGCCCAACCCTGTAGGGGCCCGTGGCCACCGCCAGGCGGTGCCCTGGTGCCTGAGGAACGCTGGAGCCCAGCACTTCCGCCACACCAGGAAGTGCTGGGGGGAAGACTTAATGTGGCACCCGGAGAGCTGCCGGGAGGACAGCCGGCACTCCCGCTACGCTGGTGCGTGGCCAAGGAGGGAATGCCGGGAACACCTGTTGCTCATCCGGGAGCATTATATAAAGGGCCGCCTCCCTTCAGTTGAGAGTGGAAGTCGGGTGGAAGTGGACGGAGCTGGAGTGAGGACTGGAGGCGGCCAGGAGGAAAAGAGGCACAGGACTGTGTGGCCTGGACAGTGGGGGAATCGGTGCAAGAGGCACTGGGGTTGTGAGTGCACATATTTATTGTAAATATTATTATTAATAAACAGTGTGTGGTGGAGCCAACGATGTCCGTCTGGCTGTGTCCGGGGCCAAGTTCACACTGCGTTTGTGGGGGGGATTGACAGTTAAGGCGGTTGGGGGAGTTACGTCATCATCTCCCCTCCCATTCACCTCATTTTGCTCTGAGCTGAGCTCCGTGGCTAACGCCGTCTTCCGAAGCAACTTCGTCACACTGCCACCAAATACTCACAGAAAAATCCACAAGTTAATACACACGCTGTCTCTAGAGTTTCTCCACACTCAATGTATTCCTCGCGTCACCGTTATACCCTCTGATCTCCCAATTCAATTGAAATGCCTCAAATTTCCAGTAAGGCTCTGCTTCGCGATGAGAATTAATAAGTCTCAGGGACACAACCTACAAAAGGTTGCCATTGATTTGAGGCAAGATTGCTTTCCTCCTGGACAAAACTATACGTTGCATTCTCAAAAGTTATATATATATATATTAGGGCGAAGCACGAGCCGCGTACTGTTTGCATTATTTCACAGTAAAAATATTTCAATATATTCAATATATATATATATCACCGATTTCCGATTCATTTTACCCTCGCACCCCCTTGGTTTGAGTAGAAGTATGAAAAAATATGAGGTTAACGCAGAAAAAAAGATCACCAATTGAAGTTTTATGAATAATTGATACTTTTTTCGCCATCAATAATTGTTTTGGTAAAGCCATACTCAGTTTAATCCTCCTTCCATGTTATAATTTTTCCGCGACTGAGACATGAATAAAAGTAGGGTAAAAAAAGTAAAAGTGAAGCGAGGGTGACTTATTCAGGCAGGCAGGCGACAGCTCAATAGCTCGATTATGGATATAAGTAGGTTCTATTTAGTCGCCAGAAATATCTTTCGTAGTAATGGAAGTTGGATTTAGTCTTTAAATTTCTATGGTGATGAAAAATTTATACAATGATGATTAAATTTAACTTTCATTCCTACTAAACATATTTCTGTCGACCAAATAAAAATTACTTATATTTAAAAATTAAATAGAACTTGAACAGATACGATAGTTCATAATATCCACACATACTTGCACGTATATGCGGAAGTCATCCGTTTATACAAGCAGCGTATTGCACTGATACGACATAGCCTGCCCATTTAATTATTTAGGAATGGATAAATAAATTAAGATTTTGTACAAATGTTTTTAATTTTTCTTCCTCAATTGAATCTGGCACCCCCAGCAAAAGCTGATCGCACCCCAAAGGAGATATATATATATATATAGATATATATATATCTATCTATCTATATATCTATCTATATCTATCTATATATCTATCTATATCTATCTATATATCTATCTATATCTATCTATATATCTATCTATATCTATCTATATA
>JANRMT010062831.1:13857169-14109958 GCA_026402145.1 Polypterus bichir lapradei | reverse complement strand
TATTTATAAACAGTGTGGGAGAGTTTATAAGGGCTTAAAATATATAACCATACAAACATATGGTTTCTACTTCGCGGATTTTCACCTATCACGGGGGGGTCTGGAACGCAACCCCCGCGATTGAGGAGGGATTACTGTATAGACAAACACAATATGCTCACATTAATAACACACCAACAATTATAATCTTGCATGTCTTTATTGAACACACCAATAAAAAATTAGTGGTGTGGAAAAAGTAAGTGAAGCATTGCATTTAATAACTGGTAAAAAATAAACAATCTTTGACAGCAATAACATCAAAAAAGCACTTCCAGTAGCTACAAATCAGTATACATATTTAAGAGGGATCTTGGACCATTCTTCCTAACAGAACTGTTTTAGCCAAGTCATATTCGAAGAATGTCTGGTGTGAAAATCTCTCTTGAAGTCATTTTACTGCATTTCCATTAGGTTAAAATGTTGGCTCTAACTATGACAACACCAAAAGTCAGATTTTTTTAAGCCAAGTGTAAAACTAAAGGAGACAGGGCTTTTGCAGCTGCTGCTCCTCACCTGTGGAACTGTTTACCTCATTACATAAAGGAGTCTTCTACAATTGAACTGTTCAAAACAAGATTAAAGACTCATTTCTATTCACTTGCATTCCATGACCTTCAGTAATACTGATGGTTTCCTCATTGTGATTATGTAACATTACTTCTATTTATTATTTTATTTATGTTCATTTATTTTATTTCTATTTATGTTATTCATGTTAATTGTATGTTTTTCTTTTATTCTATTATTGTAAAGCACTTTGGCCACAGCACTTCTATGTTGTTTTAAATGTGCTATATAAATAAATTTGACATTGACATTCTACAGTAAATTTACTTCAGTGTTTAGGGTTATTGACATGCTACATCACACCAATTTGTACTGTGCTTCAGCTGGTGGACAGCCACCATGACATTATCCTATAGGATACCTTGACAAATTTGAGAATTCATTTGCCCCTTGATGATGGCAAGCTGTTCAGGATTCATAGCGGCAAAGCAGCCCCAAATCATGATGCTCCCTCCACCGTAACTTAATCATTGGGATGATATTTTCATATGTTGGTCTGCTGTGCCCTTTTTACAACATATGTACTACAGCATATTCTTCCCGAATTATTCAACATTATTTCCATCAGTCCATAAAACATTTTCCAATTAGCACTGTGGAGTATCATGGTTATCTTTGGCAGATATCAGATGTAATGTTTTTTTGGGAATGCAGTAGCTTGCTTCTTGGTCTCTTGCCATGGACACCATACCTGCTTAATGTTTTCCATATGGTAGACTCATGAAGAGAGATAGTAATCTGTTCCAATAAATCCTTCAAGCCTTCAGCTGTACTCTACGGTTCTTTTTATTAATCTTGCTGAGTACTCTGCCTTATATCTTTTGAGTAATCTTGGCTTGGTGCCACTTCTAGGGAGAGTAGCAAAAGTACTAACTCATCTTAATTTAAACATAGTTTAGCTGTGGAATAATGAATACCTAAACTTGTACATTAATAAATATCTAAACTCTGTGAAATTAAGTTAACTCATGCAAATTCACAATTCTTGACTACAGCTCTTTTGAGATTTCTTTTTGAAAAGGCATGCTTCACATCAGGTCCTGTCATAAGCAAACTTAGATGAAGATCAGACCATATTTTAAGACAAATTTATACATAAAAATCGGTGATTACCAAAGGTTTCACATACTTTTTCTTGCCTTTGCAGAAAAAAAAATACATAGGATTTTTTTTTTATATTTTATAGTTTTAATAGCATTTTACAATATTAGGTTATTAAAAACCAAGCCCAAATATGCTTTAAGTGGCTGAAATAGCATTTGTAGACATCACACTTCAAGTGAAGTGATGTAAAAGTTGCATTTTTATACTACTTCCAGGCAAAAAGCTTCCGAAATAAACAAAATCTCTCCCTGGGGACAAAAAGTTCTCTATCTATCTATCCTTAGTTGTTGGTTGAGCAGGTTGTATAGCTAACTGAAATTCATATTTCTTAGACATTTTGTTTAAAGTATCTGATGGAGAGTTAAAATCTGAGTTGAAGTATCACGCTAAAGTTGGTGGCTGCAATGGACCCTGATTGATAGTAGGTCATTAGGGTGTTTGGCCAATAAATAATACTGTCAGAAAAATACTGAATCATTATAATCTGCAGACAATGCAGCATAAGATATTATTGGTGCAGTCTAAATAATAAGTAGATGTTTATCTGGTATATGAATAACAACTTAATGAACCACACTTGAGGACCTCCTTTCCTCTTTTACTTATTCCTAGATAAGTACAGTTTTGCTTGCCTTGCTTAGAAGTTTTACTTGCATTGTTACAAAGATTTCAACCTTCCATATATTCTGGCCAATTGAGTCACCAAACCCTTGTACAAACACCTACACTTACTTCATATGTAGTCAGCAAAATATTGAAATCAGAATGGTTTTTCAGATCTCTTTGCAGTTTTTCTCTTGTGTCTTTGTTTCCAGTGTAAACTATAACTGAAAGTTTTGGAGCAAACCTAAAAACAGGGAGAAAAAGTCCATCAATAAATATAGAGAATGAATGTTATGTACTTAACTGGGCGGTATGACCAAAATTCTATACCACGGTGTGACGATGCGGGTTCGTTGCATGCTCCCATCTTCTCTCTGGGAGCCCTTGAACTTGTCACCGTCTGTAATGTCACCGACGAGCTTAGCAGTGAGGCAACAACAATGGAGCAAGGGGATGGTGCAAAAGTGTCAAGTGCTTTTATTAAAACAACAACAACAGCAAAAACAAAGTTCAAATTAAATAAAGTGCAGTGATTCAAAAGAGTCATTATATAAATAATCCATCAAAATTGTGAAATCGTGGAGGTTAAAATCCATTAGATAAACAATCCTTTAAAAACGAGGTTAAAACACAATGCAGGAAACAATCCTTAACATAAAGCCTGGTGCTTCTTTTACCCTGGCGGCTCTCGTGCTTCTCCCGTCTGGGCCCCGCAACAGAACAATCACCCTCTCAACAGCTGACCTTTTCTCCCCTCGGCTGGTCTGGAGGCCTCCCGATCCCTGGCTTCGGTCAAGCACTAACCCCAGACCGAAACTTGGTTTCCTTGATGACCAGGACGTTCACATCAAGGACTTTACCCACCAAGCCTCCCGACTCCCACTGCCCTGTCATCCTTCAACTGGTCACTCCAGCTCCTTGCTCGCTCAGCTGGAGCGACCGCTCCTTTCTGCCCCCACCGAGTGTTGGCCAAACACCATTCTTGGGGCTCATCTTCCAGCTGCCTACCTGCGAGCCTGCACTCACTCACTCGCTCGCTTGCTCACACCGACTCTCTCACCACACTGCTTCCTGTTATCCAGCAACCTCAGTCTTTCTTTCTCTTTTCTTTCTCCCCTTAGCTGACTCGTGCTTCTATTTATCAAGAGGGCATGGCAGCTGTGGCAAATCAGCAGCCCCAGGAACAATCACGGATGCAAGCAGTTTCCTACCTGTGCACTTAGGTAAGAAAAGCCCACATCGCAAATCGCCCCGAGAACCGCTTCAGCCACACAACCAACATGCCCCCTCACCAAGTCGCGAGCGCGGTGATTATTTATTTAAAAGTGGCCATTTTGTCGTGAGCTGAGGACCCGCTACACCACACACGGTATTTTTCATAATTATACTTGTTTCACGGTATTCAACGATTTTTTTTCCCCATGCATGAGTGGATGTTAACCACATTTTCCACTGCAATTACTGCAGAAGACTGGCTACGAATAACCTATGCCACTGTGATGAGAATTGTACATTATACGAAAAAACATTTTAATGTGCACACAAGTATTATTACAAGTTTGTATGGCCCCATAAAGTGATAGTTTTCAAGGGGGTGGCACTAATGAAGAGAAGGAATCACAATGCATGACAGTTGCTGTCAAAATATAGAACCTTTATATTGAACAAATTTTGCCAACAACTTAAGATAAAATTTTGACAACATATTTTCAACCATCCAAAGAGGCATTTAGACTTAGTAAAATATTCAGAGGTGCTTGTTAAAAGTTGTATTGCACTGAACATGTCTTAGAAAAGGAATAAATAGTGAATATTTTTTGTAAACCAACTACACTTTTACCATCATTAAACTGCATAATATTTAAACTAATAAATAACAATAATAAAATAAATAATAGTGAAACTTCCAGTAATACAGTATTCACCAAATAAAAATAAAATAAAACAAGTACAACTTGGTGAGACATCTTTACCAACTGAACCATCATTAAGGCAAATTGCATTAATATGGACCTTGCTTCAAGCTAAGCTACATACATAAATAATAAAACTGCGACTTGCATTTATAATGCTATTTGTGGTATAGCCCTACGGAGGCGTATTAGGGCCACAGTAAAGAAAAAAAAAACTATATGTCAAGAATAAAGTCGACATGTTGACTTTATTCTTGACATTTCCACTTTAATCTTGACGCTTACGTCGAGATTAAAGTCGATATTTCCACTTTATTCTCAGTTTATTTTGTCATTAAACTAGAATGTCGTAAAGTAAACTTCACCCTAAAATCAATGTTTAATTTACTAGATTTTCTCAAACCCCATCATAAGTTAATGTAGCACATTAAATGCTTTGTGTTGTGTTCCCTGACCCAGTTGTTAATCGCTAAGTGCTTCTTAAACTGACTTCCTCCGCACTAAGAGGAGGTGCAGACAGGGATCGCCGCACAGAATACATTCACTTCATGATATTCCTGTTCTCTGAAAATTTAGAATGTTAAGATAAATACTTGACATCATTTTCATGATGAAATGCATTAAAGCAGGTATTAAAACATGCATGGTAGTGAGGTGGTAGTGCTGCTCCCTCGCAGTAAGGGATCTCCAGGTGTATGTTCAGTGTAAACTTTATGGCAGGTGTGACAAGGCTTCAGAAAACTGGATGTATGAATGGGTATCGCACAGGTTTAATTTAAATATTGTGTAAATGTTGGGTTCATGATCTGGTGGTCGGAGACACGAACACGCAAATCAATGGATGTTCTTCTGATTGGGCTCTCTTTATTGCATGCATGCTGTCTCTGACGTACCAAACCCCCAGTTCCTATCCTTTTTCTTTCTCCACATAACCAATCACCACACGATAAATATCTTTGAGAAAACTAGGTATAAACTTAGACCATGGAGTGTTCAGAACTTTAAAAAAAATCTTTGTTATATGTGTTTAAATATGCCATCCATTCAGGATTACGTCCATCCCAGCAAGCATTGTGTGCGAGGCAGGAGCAAATCCTGAACAGGGTGCCAGCACATCGCAGGGTGAATACGAGCAATAGATACACTAGCAGGGCTAATATAGCATAATAAAAGCCCACATCCTACATGACTTTGAAAGGAAACTGAAGCACGCCGAGTAAACCCACCAGAAAAATATGCAAATTTAAAGCAGGGAACACCCGAAACCCCTTTGCTGTGAGGCAGCAACGCAACCTCCACACCACCGTGTCCCCACATGATTAATACATGCTTTAATACATTTCACCATGACAATTATATCAAATACTTATCTTAGCATTCTAAATGTTCAGGGAGCAGGAATATCATGAAATTAATGTATTCTGTGTGCTGCCTGCGCCTCCTCTTAGTGCAAGAGGAAGTCAGTTTAAGAAGCACGTATCGATTTAACATGGCTCAGGGAACACTTAACACAAACCATTTAATGTGCTACATAACTAACGACGGGTTTTGAGAAAATCTAGTAAATTAAATATTCATTTTAAGATGAAGTTTAGTTTACGATGTTCTACATTAATGACAAATTACGAGAATAAGGCAAACATGTTGACTTTAATCTCGACATAAACAGCGAGAATAAAGTAGAAAAATGTTGAGAATAAAGTCAACATGACAACTTTGTTCTTGTCATACAGTCATGGCCGAAATTATCGGCACTCCTGGAATTTTCCCAGAAAATGCACCATTTCTCCCAGAAAATTGTTGCAATTACAAATGTTTTGGTATACACATGTTTATTTCCTTTATGTGCATTGGAACAACACAAAAAAAGGAGAAAAGCCAAATCTGAGATAATTTCACACAAAATTCAAAAACCAGGCTGGACAAAATTATTGCCACCCTCAACTTAATATTTGGTTGCATGTCCTTTGGAAAAAATAACTGAAATGAAGCGCTTCCTATAACAATCAACAAGCTTGTGATACCTCTCAACTGGAATTTCCGACCACTCTTCTTACGCAAACTGCTCAAGTTCTCTCAGATTTGAAGGACGCCTTCACCCAACAGCAATTTTGAGATCTCTCCATAAGTGTTCAATCAGATTTAGATCTGGACTCATTGCTGGCCACTTCAGAACTCTCCAGCGCTTTGTCTTCAACCATTTCTGGGTGCTTTTAAAGGTATGTTTGGGGTCATTGTCCTGTTGGAACACCCATGACCTCTGACGCAGACCCAGCTTTCTGACACTGGGCCATATATTGCGCCCCAATATCTTTTGATAGTCTTCAGATTTCATGATGCCTTGCACACAGTCAAGGCATCCAGTGCCATGGGCAGCAAAGCATCCCCAAAACATCTTAGAACCTCCACCATGTTTGACTGTAGGTACTGTGTTCTTTTCTTCGTTGGCCTCATTCCATTTTCTGTAAACAGTAGAATGATGAGCTTTACCAAAAAGCTCTACCTTGGTCTCATCGGTCCACAAGACATTCGCCCAGAAGGATTTTGACTTCCTCAAGTACATTTTGGCAAACTCCAATCTAGCTTTATTTTTCCGTGTCAGCAGTGGGGTCCTCCTGGCTCTCCTGCCATAGTGTTTCATTTTGTTCAGATGTCGACGGATAGTTTGAGCTGACACTGTTGCACCCTGAGTCTGCAGAACAGCTTGAATATGTTTTGAAGTTGATTGGGGTTGTTTATCCACCATTCAGACTATCCTTCATTGCAGTCTTTTATCAACTTTTTTCTTCCGCCCACGTCCAGGGAGATTAGCAACAGTGCCAGGTGTTGTGAACTTCTTGATTACGTTGCGCACAGTGGACAAAGGAACATGAAGATCTCTGGAGATGGACTTGTAGCCTTGAGATTGTTGATATTTTTCCACAATTTTTGTTCTCAAATCCTCAGACAATTTTGTGCTCTTCTTTCTGTTCTCCATGCTTAGTGTGGCACACTCAGACACACAACAGAAAGGTTGAGTCAACTTGTCTCCATTTTAACTGGCTTCAGGTGTGATTGCTATATTGACAGCACCTGTTTCTTGCCACGGGTGAGTTCAAACAAGCATCATATGCTTGAAATAAAACGATTTACCCACAACTTTGAAAAGGTGCCAATAATTTTGTCCGGCCCATTTTTGGAGTTTTGTGTGAAATGATGTCAGATTTGGCTTTTTTTCTCTGTTTTTTGTGTTGTTCCAATGCACATAAAGGAAATAAGCATGTGTATACCAAAACATTTGTAATTGCAACAGTTTTCTGGGAGAAATGGTGCATTTTCTGGGAAAATTCTAGGTGTGCCGATAATTTCGGCCATGACTGTAAGCGTCGAGATTAAAGTGGAAACGTCGAGAATAAAGTCAACATGTCGTCACACTATCACACAGTACCCAGGTACATTACACAGTATTGAGAAAAAATAAAACAAGTACAACTTGGCTTGCAGTATTATCCAGTAGTATAGAAAAAGTATTCACACATTTGAACATAATGGTCCACATCTGACGTTTTAAATCCAAAGTATCTCCAGACAACAGATGTGACTCCTTTTTCCAGCAAAAGTTCTTCTGTGTCATCATGTTCAACTTTATCGTCTGCTACAGCTTCAGTTTCAGAATGTTCTCTGTCCATTTTCACTGCACAATACCTCCACTACCGCATGTTCTCCGTTGTATGTCTGTTTAACAGTGTAGCAGTGAAAAAGAGCCCCCGTGCAACACCTCCACTAACGCATGTACTCCGCTGTATGTGGTTAGTGGTGTAGCAGTGAAAAAGGTTCCCCTTAAACAGTTTCCCGCTGCGCAACATTCCGAACGTTGTTTAGGCAATTTAAACCGATGTTACAGTATAAGAAAAATCCATATCATAACAAAAATTAAAAACGGTTTTCGCTATGAAACGGTATACCGCCCAGCACTAGCCTGAACTGCCTGTGAAAATATACATCACAATGTGTAATAGAGAGACATGTCATGAATTTTTGATGCAAGAGATCAAAGCATGATGGAAAATTGGAACAAACAGCTTTAAAGGAACAAAGTCTAGCTAAGCCAAATGAAGAGTAATGTGGTTATTGTTTTTTATTTTTGTTCAACACTTCACACTGAAAAGCCACTAAAATATAATGCTGGTGGCACATTACATGATTTCTAGCCAGAGGGAATGTCAAACCTGATGATAGTACTTGCTAATCACGTTACTTGAGGATGTCAGATCACATGACAGGGTTTCACAGGGCATAACAAATTACATGACTCTATGATGACTTTCCACTACAGTTTCACATTTCCAAAGTATCAGAAGCTCCGTGAAAGAGCTGGTACTGTATAAATGCTTTCCAGTAACACGGAGTTCAGTCCCAATCTCAGCCCCTTCATTTCTTTTTGTCCATTCTGTTGTGGTATGTAAAACATACTACATCAGACAGATGTGCCTCTCTTGTGTTTATGAGGCCCAAAACCCCTGCAATCCTTTTTCCTCTTAGCTGCATTATATGCACTGTACTTCTAGCTGAGTGCTCACTGGCAAATCAGACTTTCACACACACAAAACACACTACTAAGACTTAAGACAAAATCAGACCTGTTTTATTTGAGCTATTAAGGCTGGAGTACTAAAAGTGTGTTTTTAACTTTTTTTTTTTTAAAGCATGGATGCACACTAATGTAGCTCTTCCCTAACTTTCTAATAGTGTATTTCTGATAGAAAAAAAGCCTATTTAAAACAACTGCATTTTCATATAATATCACAATATTAATATAAATGTAGTTCTGGATTTGAATATTCAATATAATTCTCCTTTCAATATATATATTGGCTTGCATACATTACTATCATCAAATTTATAATGTCTGCTCTGTACTGCTTCAACTGGCTAATTATTTGATGTTCAAACAAAACTGTAAAGCAGGTATATTCTGTAGTTTTACACCAAAAAAAATGGCTACATGGTAAACTGTGGAAATAATCTGGTTTTCCAGACAACCCACTCCTGAAACAGTTCTCAATGTCAGGTTCAACTCACCGTTGCAACTCCTCTGTCCAGTTGCTTATTACTGATAGCGGACTCAGAATAAGAAAAGGCCCATTTTTACCCAGTTTTCCAGATATATATACAAGCAGAGAAATTGTCTAAATAAAAACAGAAAAAATGAGAAATCAGAATCTAAACATCAAGAAAGACTAGTACTTAAGATTACAGTATTAGCATGCAACTAAGATGTACCTTATCTTAACTGTATTTATTAAATATTTCTTAGCATTATCAGAACCTCAAGGCTAAGCCAGAAACAAATAATAATGCACGTCAGCATTGAAATAACTAAACCATGTATGTCAAACAGGAACTAAAGAACAGTAAGTATAAATGGAGGGGAATAAACAGACCAGTCTGCATGGACTTACAAGGTCCTATTTGATTAATGATTGGAAATATTAATAACTATCAAACATTCTTTAGAACTGTCCAACACAGAAGTTGTAATGAGTTATGGAATTCTTTAATAATATATTAGATGGCATAGTACTGTAAAATGATATATCAGCTGCCAAATTTAGTATTAGAAATACACAAATGATGTCCTGTTCCCACTCATTTAATAAGTTTAGTGACAGTCACAGAATATACAATTTTATGATTTTTAAAACTAAACCTATTACCAGTTCTTTAGATTTATTTTCATCCAAGTCTTTTAAAACTTAAATTACAGTAGCTCATATAAAAATGAATACATCTTCAATGGCTTACTTTGTCCCTAATTCCTTATTATTATACACTTTATTAATGAAATCAGAAAAATCTGTAAATGCTCAGGTGATACATCCCAATTTCTAATTTACAACATTTATTCAAATTGTTCCAAGCAAACGGCAATTTCACTGCCTAAAGGTCATCTTACAAAGCACAACCTATATGAGTAAGTTCAGTATGATCTTGTAGCTCTTCTAAACTCTCTAGTCAGTGCTGTATCACTTCTGAGAGCACAATAAAACACTATAGGTTTTAAAAGATTGATCTCTTCTATTCTTACGTTGCATCTGAGCACAACCTAGTTGTATTTTGTTTGGATATCTACTGCTGTCATCAGTGAAGTACACAACCTACTGTTTAATGAGAAAGAGCACCCTACTCCTTTCCAAATATACAGTGGTACACAAAGCCATCCTTTGAATTGGAGGAGCTGACCATTGTGTTGATTTCTAAACTACTGCTGAAAAACATACTTCCAAACTAAAGCAACATTCAGTTTGGGTAAGCAGTGAAATCAATACTGTAAGCTATGTGACAGAAAGTGGCTATGAGTCGTATTTGCCTGCTGTACACAAGAGGAATTTCTGTAGAACCTAGCAAAGTGTTGTATGATTGGTCAAGACACATTTGGCATCAATTACTACTCCCTTGGTGCTCACAGACATTTGAATAGTGCTATTCCCAGTCCACCTATAAACGATGGACCCACTAAATTCAACTTTTACTTGTGGCTTTGGTTTACAGGATCATGTCTTGACAACAATTTGTGGAGGGCATAAGCTTTGTTTTTTTTTTTTTAAATATGTACTGGGGCATTGCAAGTCCTTACATCTTTCACATACTGATTACCAAATTGTTCAAATGAACCATACAGCAGATAGTTTAAGCAAAAATGACTAAATACCTATATATAAAACATTTAAATCAGCAGCAGAAAACTACAAAGTCAATAAAAAAAACAAAATTTTAGCACACAAGAAGTTTAGCACTATAGTTAGTCTCATGCATATATGAAAGCTAGCAGTCTAATACAAAAACAGATGGTTGATGGAGGATAGGGTTTCTACAACTGAGTAAATCTAGAAAAAGTACAGAGAACAGCACTGCTTGTCACATTCACGTGACAGCTGCAAAAGTTTACATGATGCCTTTGAAACATGGGAGTGGAACAAGTACTCTATTCCTCAACTGTACTGCATTCAACACAGCAGGAAATGTAAAGCCAGTCTGAGTATCAATGAAGCTCAGTGTAAACAATGAAAAATCAGGTATTATGCAGAAATCACAGAATTGTTTTCAGTACACAGTTAATACAGAACTTACAGTATATTTTTATTAGAAAATGGTGTTCACGCTGTAATAACGTGTTGCATATAACTGTAACAATAGTTTGCTGTCATACATTACAGTATATGTGAATATTCATGTAACCCAAAGTGTTTAACCCTCATTCTAAAATAATACGTATTTTTTTTTTTTTTTTAAAACATCTGGTACATCTAGTATTTGTTCAAGTGACAGCCCCAATATTTTCTTGTGACTAGAAAATATAATTATGCTGCCAGGCACTGCTTTTAGTAGGTTTACTTCATATCTAATCAAACAAATTTCATTAAGTGGCAGTATTATCTTCAGAAGTTCTGGAAAGAATATCTCCCCAGTGAAGTTATTGTGACATTGTGGTCAGCAACACAGGAGCGCCGCAGGGGACTGTATTTTCTCCGGTCCTGTTCAGCCTATATACATCAGACTTCCAATACGACTCGGAATCCTGCCACGTGCAAAAGTTCGCTGATGACACTGGTATTGTGGGTTGCATCAGGAGTGGGCAGGAGGAGTAGTACAGGAAGCTAATCAAGGACTTTGTTAAATGGTGCGACTCAAACCACTTATACCTTAACACCAGCAAGACCAAGGAACTGGTGGTGGATTTTAGGAGACACAGGCCCCTCATGGACCCCGTGATCATCAGAGGAGACTGTATGCAGAGGGCACAGACCTATAAATACCTGGGAGTGCAGCTGGATGACAAATTGGACTGGACTGCCAATACTGATGCTCTATGTAAGAAAGGTCAGAGCTGACTATACTTTCTTAGAAGGTTGGCGTCCTTCAAATTCTGCAATAAGATGCTGCAGATGTTCTACCAGACGGTTGTGGTGAGTGCCCTCTTCTATGCGGTGGTGTGCTGGGAAGGCAGCATAAAGAAGAAGGATGTCTCACGACTGGACAAACTTGTTAAGAAGGCAGGCTCTATTGTAGGAATAAAGGTGGACAGTTTAACATCTGTAGCAGAGCGACGGGCACTAAGCAAGCTCCTCTCAATCATGGAGAATTCACTGCATCCACTGAATAGTGTCATCTCCAGGCGGAGGAGTAGCTTCAGTGACAGACTTTTGTCACCGTCGTGCTCCACTGACAGACTGAGGAGATCGTTCCTCCCCCACTCTATGCGACTCTTCAATTCCACCCGGGGAAGTAAATGCTAACATTACTCAAAGTTATTGTCCGTTTTTACATGCATTTTTATTACTCTTCAATTTAATATTGTTTTTTTTTTTTAATCAGTATACTGCTGCTGGATTATGTGAATTTCCCCATGGGATTAATAAAGTATCTATCTATCTATCTAAGTTAGATGTGGAAGTGCTGGAACCATTTTCTCTCCTTATAGGTTTTTCCCACAGTTCACTCCAACATTCCATGAGGCCCAGCACAACAGCACATGGAAAACCCAAGGCTTATTCCAGATACCTTAAAATGTGTTCAGTTTATCCTCAGAAACCTGCAACAAAAGTCACGTCCAGGAATATTTAACACACTGTTGAAGTCATTAACTTTCTGGCTTTCTTATTCAAAAGCTGAAGGATCATAACTAAAATAAATCAAGTTCTTATACAACATTAACTTGAGTTTAGGGCTAATTTTAAAATTCAAATGCTTACCGTCATACATTTTTAACTCACTTTCTCTCCTTGTTGGTTCACTTTGATGGTCTCAATGCTTTTTTTTTTTTTTACTGATTTATCAATTATGGATCTAGGCTTATATCTTTGCAGAACAATGCTGGATTTGGCAACCACTGCCTATGTTGCGGCCCTATTGAGGCAGCACTGCCAGCTGACCAAGAACAGATGAAGCCTGGTACTAGAATTTTATTTTTGTATTTTGCTGTTTAGACACTTTAAAAATTTAACTGGTATAGATGTGTTTATATACAGTCAGTGACCACTTTATGTAAAACCTGTCTAGTATTGGATAATTAAAAAAAAACAAAAAACTTTTGCATCCGGAAGAGCTTTGATATGTGAAAAAATTGCCAAGAGCAGTTCTTGCAGAGTTTTTGCCTATAGTTTTGTGCTGTCAACTTCACTCTCATATAATCCTAAAAGTACTCAAGTGAGATATGGGGAATTGTGCTACCTAATGGAATAAACTTAAAAATAAATAAATAAAAGAAAATAAATCTTAAACTGGGTGGCGCAGTGGGTAGCACTGCTGCCTTGCAGTTAGGAGACCCAGGTTCGCTTTCCAGGTCCTCCCTATGTGGAGTTTGCATGTTCTCCCCGTGTCTGCGTGGGTTTCCTCTGGGTACTCCGGTTTCCTCCCACAGTCCAAAGACTTGCAGGTTAGGTGCATTGGCGATCCTAAATTGTTCCTAGTGTGTGCTTGGTGTGTGTGCGCAATGCGGTGGGCTGGCGCCCTGCCCGGGGTTTGTTTCCTGCCTTGTGCCCTGTGTTGGCTAGGATTGGCTCCAGCAGACCCCCGTAACCCCGTAGTTAGGATATAGCAGGTTGGATGATGGATGGATGGATAAATCTTAAACTCAACACAAACCATATTAGACCATTTTTCTCCTTCTAACCTTTAATAAGACCTTGTAACTAGCAACATCCATGTGAAAGGCAAATGGATCAATTTTAGAAAATAACCAAATGATAAGCTTTTGAATTCCTGGTTGCATAGTGGTGAATATCCTTTAAATAAATAATAGTTTTTATAAGTACATTTAGTTTTAATGACAGTAGAAAAGTCTTTTAGATAGGTCTCTATAAAGCTACCGAAATTGGATTGTGTAATTTTGTCTCATAATTCTTTGTGAAAACCCTCAGTCAAACAGGAAAGGATCTCCCACAGCCTTCTCTAGGCAGTACACAGAGTATTTTTTTATTTTATTGAATTAAGGTGTAAGATCTGAAAGGGACAAAAAATTGTATGTATCTGGTCCCATTTATTTTACTGTACACCCTGGCCAAAGTCCCTGTGCCCTCTTTTTTGATTTGTGTTTTTTTTTTTGCCTGATGAGCAGTGCTTGCTTTATGCAAAACACCATATTTTATACTATGATATAGAGTGATATGAAATTGCATTTGGCAATTGATTTCCTTTGGAATTTTAACATTGAAAATTTTCATGTCTTCAACTGAAGTGTAGTTTTAAATAGTGTATTAAAAATTAATTTCACTTATCTAAAGAACAGGATTAATGTGATATTTTTACAGCATCATTCTTCTTGACTGATCTTTTTTATCCAAAACACTTGTCAGAATTATTAACACCCCTGCATTTAATACTTTGTGTACTCTCCCTTTGCCATTACAACTCTATAGAGGATTTTCTTATAATGTTGGATGAAATGGTAGAACACATATAAATGGATCCAAAATAATTCATCCATAAAAACCCAAATTCTTCAGAGTTCTTGGACCTTAACTAACTATTGTCAGCTAATCCCACGTTTAGGGGACTGGAATGACAACTGCAAAAGATTGATTCTATGGAAAATTATTTTTGTATGGATTTAGAGGTATGTTTTGGATTATTGTCCTGCTGAAAGACCCCAGCATAAACCAGTATGAGCTGCTTAGATAAAGGCAGACAGAAACTAATCTAAAATCATTTGATATTAGATGCCCATGATGCCACGTATTGAAACAATGTCCCCAAGATGCTTACAAAACAGAACAGTTCCACGCCATCACAGATTCACAGATTACTTCACACTGGTCCTAAGGTACTTTTCCACATGAGCTTGTCTCATTTTATGTCAAACCTACCTCTGGCACCTGTTGCAAAAAGAGCTCTATTTGGATTAAATCAACAACAGCACTCATAAAATTCCAGTAATGTTTAGAAAACTCCTGCCACTCACTTTTCTGATTTGACATCAGCAGAGGTTTTCTTCCTGAAATTTTGTCAAAGTTTTTTGACATGGAAGTAACATCTAATTGTACTTTTGCAGATTACTGAAACATGATGCAATCAACTGCTGCAACTGTCCAACCATTATGGCTGAAAAAGGTTTTGTCTCACAAAACATCTTCACCATGCATGGATGTAAGATAGGCTTACGGAAGATTCAACTCAGCTCTGGTGTCTACAAGATTATAAGAAAAAGCTTATAATAACTTTTATTGAAGCATCTTGTTTGAATCATTAATGTGCTCACAAGTTGATCAGAGAATGACACAGTTTTAGCCAGCAGCTTTATCAATTTCCTTATTTTTGCTACCCTCCAGAGAGCCTGGGCTAGTCTCCTAGTGAAACATTAGTTGTTAAGAAGGGCCAGATAACATTGCCTAGAGGTTAAAATAAATCAAAAAAATATGTGCACTAAGTTCTGACAGACTAACAGTAAGCATTGAGACATTTATAAAAATGAAGTGTACACTAAATAGAGGTGTATACACTAAAAGAAGCAGAAGTCTATCCTAGAAAGAAGCAGCATCACTCCTCATATCACCAAATACACACTGCTTAACTTTAGAAAAGCCAGAAAAAGGCATCTACCACACCTAAAAAAGTGCATGGTCTTACTTGACAGGTCTTTCCAAGCCCCATTTCATCTCCCAGGATACAGCCATTCTGATTTGTGAAGCACTGTGCGAGCCAATTCACACCTTCCAACTGATAAGGTCGGAGTTTTATCCCTGTAGTAAAAAAAGAATATGAATTTTTCCAAATGGGCTCAAAATTAATTTGTTTTTTTTAGGAGGTAGAGGTGTACAACTGAAGTTATTATTTATAAATGGTCCTCTGAGAAGATGGAATGCATAATAAGGAAGAGAGGAGCCAGCCTATGAGCCCTTTAGGGAGCAGACAATTTAAACCATACAAATGATTACAAAAACATCAATTATTAAACAGATGATAAATAAATGGTGATGTGCTCATGTAAGGTGAAAATCCCCAATTCTAGAATGCTATTCATACAAAAATTACAAGTCAGAAAGCGACAGGATTTAATTTCTGATAAGCTTAAACAGAACTTAGTAGCAACTGCACTGCGTTTCTGTAAAAAGCCAAATTTCCCCTTTGATACAAATAAAGTTCTATCTGCATACCTGCAGAATCAATGATTCACTTTTTCACTGTCACTATAATTTACTTGGGTGAACAGACATCATGGTGACAAGGATTTGAGACTATGCATCCTGATAAATAATTGAAGAATATCAAATTTTCCAGTTTTAACATCCTTTACAAAACATTTACATGTACGTAATATGTATAACACTGTCAAAACTCTGAAGGAGAAAGTTTAATTAACAACTTGTGTTAAATTTTAACATCGTGAAAAGTACCAAGAACCAGACAAAAACTGTCTTGCCATTAATTTGTTTCTATATTAAGCACTGTGTGGAATCATATGTGTTTATTTGTAAAGGTGTTTTTTTATCTATGCCCTAATCCCTCTCTGATGATGATGAGACAAAGCAGAGAAATGAAGATGGGTTTTATGCATGAGCATACCTGCTACACAAGTGTCCCAGTCTGGCACTTTGAAAATCTGGCCACCCTATAAATTTTCCATCAGAGCTCCTCATTCACCTGATATATGTAGTGGTCACTTGCTGTAACAAAGTTTTCCTTTCAATTCTGTTATTCCCAATATATGTCATAACTGAATACCTTTTCAAGTCCCATTTCATCAAAATTACAACAGCTTGACATGCTAAAGAAAACAAGGAATTCATTATAAAAGATCTTTTTGGTTTTATTAATTGGAAATTGCAAATTGTCACTTTGTGCAAATATAAGGTGTGTGTGTTTATGTGCGTAAGTGAGACAGTTCCCTATCATGAACTAGAGTGCTGTCCAGGCCTGTTTTCAGCCTTTTGAGATAGCATTTGGCCCCTGAAATTGACCGAGACGGTTCTAAAACCAAGTTACTGAAATCAATCCATTGTATCTGCACAGTCCTCAAACACACCTGAAGACTACACCATGCGTACATTACTCTAACTTGTTATACAATGCATTATTTGACCCTAACTTTAAGCACTTTACTACATACTTCAGTTACAAGAAAAATCTAACATCATGCCATTTATTTTCAGACGCTTTATATTTTTCAGTTCATTTGAAGCCCATAATAAAAATGAACCACACTGCTTCTGCTATTCTTCAGGATTGGAGTAAGAACTGGACCATTATGAAAAAAGAATTTATTCTGGTAAATAGAAAGAAATCCAAACATCATACAAAATAAATGAAGACTATGGAACAAAGAAAAATTTCATTATCAAAAAAAAATGCATCGGCCTGCTGTGAAGATTTGAGTGTCTGTATGCAAAGTTTGATTATAATCAAATCCAGACTACAGCTGTCACTTTCACACTTTTAATTCTATAGATCTATCTGTAATTAATGTAATAAGAATGGTGGGCTTTCTATTTTACCAGGTAACTATGTATCATCTTTTACCGAGCAGGTACATATTTTGTAAACATTTTGACCAGGCAGCAAAGCCTTTTTCTATTTTTTAGTCATTTTTAATTTGCTGTATAAAAGCACCTGTGATGGCAGGAAAATTATACATAACCTTCAGATGATCAATGATAAGGATGCAGTTAGAATGTCAAGTGTCCCATGTATCCTAATAATAAAGGCCTCACTTCTGCTAAAAAGTAAACTCTTCCTTGATGCCTGCTTGAGCTTTCTCAAAGTGTAGTCTTCCACTAGATGGCAGTATATGCCGAGACTTAGTTTATTGTATATGTTTAAACATATCTTCCATATTATACTCAAGAAAAATGCTATTAATTTGTTTGTTTATTAACATCAGTATTTTTCTATATACATGTTTCTATACTTTAGTGGAAGTCATTGTGTTATATGAAATAGCATTTTACCACATGATGACACATTAGTGCAGTGGATAGAACTGCTGTCTTGCAACTCCCGAGTCCTGACCCAGGTACTGTCTGTGTGGAGTTGGTCCGCTCTTTTATTGATTTCATGGAAAGTTGTACTACACTTCTTTTTCCACATCTCAAAAAAGTGTTAGGTAGCTTAAATAACTTAGTTTTGGTGTGTGCACAAGCATGCCCAGTGATGGACTGGTAACCAATTCAGAATTGACTTCTGCCTTGTGCCCAGTGCTGCTGGGATAGGGTCAAACCCCCAAACCCTAAACTCAATTAAGTAGGCTCAATAATGGATGGGTTGATGAATTTAAATGGTTTCTCAAGGTTTACACTTCACATTTTATTTTTATAGATCTTATGAAAATGCAGACATACAGGCTATGCACCAGCAGACTACACTCAAGTAATATTTATTCATTACTCCAATAAACAATAGTTACCACATTTACTATTGCCTATCAGATGACAAGTTTATTAACCATAAAATTAGATATTAATTTTTATGTAGTAAAATTAATAAACCATAAAATCACAAAGTGGAAAAAATAAATCTAAACTGAAGTGTTCCACAAAATACATGGAATGCAAAGTAAGAATCTTCTTTCTGTGGGAAAATTCTGTTCTATTGAGTGTCAGTTTGGGCAAAATATCAAAAATTTGCAAAAAAAAAAAAAAAAAACATTTACAGGGCAATTATGTTCAAAATGACAATAATAGATGTCTAGTGATTTCACTCAACTAACAGCTAAGTTTAATTCATACCAAGAAAATTATTTATGAATCACCCTGTCTGCAGACTTGCATCCTGATACATACTGTATATACAGTACAGTAGGATAGACCACTCAGAAAGTGCTCAAATCATTTTGTGAATTTCCCCTTGGGGATTAATAAAGTATCTATCTATCTATCTATCTATATTGGGGGTAGCTACACGTAGTGGCTGCAGCTTTTTATTCCATTTCATTTCATACCACTTTTGTAATTAGAAGGCAGTCCTTGCCAATAATGAGACTTGGTATTTGGCTTGTCAGTGCTTCCATTCACCCAAGACAAATTTTAATTGCACTGTACAGTCTTCACTCACGGTCATGGAGGGCAACAGTGACTGCTGATTTTCATCTTAACCAATTTCATAATTAGAACCCATTTATTTATTGCTAAAGCAATATGCTTTTTCAGCTTAATTTTAGTTAACTTACTTGCTATGATTCAAGACCATTAATTGCCAATTTTAGTTTTGAGCAGGTACATTTAGGTTTTTAACTGTTTCCTGCTTTCTTAACCTCCTTCAGTTAAAAAATAAATGCAAATAACAAAGGAACTACCAGCTCCCAAGCTAACTTGGTTCCATTTCCAATCGTTAAGGTGCATAATTAACTGTGTTAATAAATTGTTTACAACTAAATGATTGAAAAGGAGAGGATTGTGAAGTGCACATCTGTTCTGGTCCACAAAAAATATGGATAATGTTCTCAGAAAAGGAAAAACTACACAATGTAATTCAAAATTTGTCTTGGATAAATGAAATCACTAACAAGCAATATTGTTAAATACTGTCTTCTGTATAAAAAACAGTTGCAAAGTAAACCTAAATCCACTGCAGCCTTCTAGAACTTTGAGTGAATATTCTTGATCTAAAGGATGTTTATATTACTACATCTGGCAGACTAAGTGCAGCAAGATGTTTAAACTTTGCACTTAGGACTTAGTATATTCAATGTAACCCGATGAATATGTTTTCATTTACAAATGCTATGTGTATCTATCGATATATGTAAGATTTAATTTTCTTTTATAAATCTGGTTATAATATATACAAACTAATTAAGGTTGCTTGGAAGCGGGACATATATATATATATACACACACATTTATATATATGTTACACACACACACATACATACATACACATATATATAGGGGTTTTGTGTATATCTCATAAGTATCTCTAACTGGCGATGTGTACTAAAATACAAAAGTTGTGATTCTCGCTTCCGTTGTTCAATACGTATTTCAATTTAATAAAAAAAAACCCTTAGCAACCTAAAACAAACGATATTATTACTTATGCATTTCAGAGCTCAAGACTAACCTTGAAAGACGGAGTGTGCGTCGGTGTGCCCTGGTATGTCCAAAATATACTCGTTATCGCTCGATGTTGTCAGGTATGCTGCGACTACCAGAAAAGCCGATATTTGTTTATTTATTAAACTAAATCATTGACTGAAGGATAGACATTTTGTAGCGTTTACGTCTAATAGGGTATTTTATATTGGTAAAAAACAAGCATGACATAAACAAAAAATAAAAAGGCAAAAACAATAACTGGAGTAAATTAAACCTAAATATACATTATTAACGTCAATGCAAAAGTTAATATGACAAGTGTCATAAATTAAACTAGGTATTAAAGATTCAACAAAGATAGTTAATTAATTGTAATTAGGGTGACCAGACGTCCTCCAAAAGGAGGACATGTCCTCTTTTTTAACATGGTTTCCTCCGTCCTCCAGGCATTCCAAAAATTCATCAAAATGTCCTCCTTTCATACGAACAGAGTTGACCGTTTTTGACTGATTACATATGATATATATCGAGAACGAGCAGCCTTCAGCCATTCTCCATTCATCCGCGTCACCGCGTGACATTACGTTACGTTATCAATAATTGTAACATCAAGTAGCGGCAACACTGTTGTATATTCTATTTGCGCCTGACGGCCCAATGGATAGTAGTTAGCGGTTGATTGGAGTTGAAAGATATATTTGGTAATTTTTGTCCTCCTTTTTGACTGTCGGCGTCCTCCTTTATAGCCGAACCCATCTGGTCACTCTATTGTAATACCATTTGGCTCTAAAATTACTGGTTGGTCGTTCGTTAGGTGAACGTAAATGATGAGCAGTGAATGGGCATACATGTGAACTAAATTGGTAAATGCCGGTCGTCGCCTTCACTTCCTGGATACCCCAAACCCGTAAATGCACTGAAATCAAACCACGCGCCAATTCAGAGACACGCTACGAGGCACCAGAAAACACACTGCATCCCAATGGCAGCAAGCGACCAACCTGTCAACCCCCATTTCTCCAAATTTTCTGACGAGAACACCTGCTCCCTCTTCTTCGGCTTAATTTCACTCTGAACATCGCGTAAAAACTTTGCCATCTCTTCTATCGTCTATTCGAGGGTGCAGGACACCTGTGTACGTCATATCCGGTTAAGGCGACGCTGGAGAGTTTCGTCGCATTTTTGTGATGTCATTTGAATGCGCGACCCAAAAAGCGCATAATGCAAAGAGGTCTGAACCCTCAGGTATCTTTCAGTAAATTTCATGTTTTATTTTATTTCACTGTGGACCAGTGGATTTTATTTATAATTAATCTTCAATTGATTATGGGGAGATACCACATCCATAAAATGAAATGCATACATTTCGCACCAGAAATTAGTTTAAGATAGAATTTTAGAACTTTATGTTAAAACCATTCGTAATATTAAAAAATAAGAAAGCCAAAAGAACAATTGAAATTAAATCATATTAAATTGTTTATGTAAATTAGTTAAATACCCCTGATCTTGTCTTATTAGTTGCATTACTGTTTCTTATTACTACTGTATATGCTGTATTATAAGTTTAATTGTGTATTATTAATTGTTTATGTTATTGTATTTTTTTCTTATAAATAAAACATTTGAATTGCAAAGAAAGAAAGAAATGCGTTATGCGGGGACATGAAGATGAATTTTACAATCTTAGCCATGAATATTTGGTATGTTATTACCATTAAATAGGGTATTTGACAAGAAGTGTAATACTTTTATTAGGCGGTTATTCATTCATTCATAAAAGAGACTCTTCTTTGACATCTCAGAGGTTAAGTCAACAAAAAATTTTTCTTTTAGTGTAAACTGTTTCCTATGGATGTTTTCATTGTAGAAATAAGCGGGTAACGGGGTTACAGAATTGAACGCATTTTCCTGTCGCGTTATTTGTTAAATCAATTGATCTGTTTTGAACTTGAAGAGAAGAACTGATAGGGAAATCCATCTTTAATGTTATTATGTTCAATTTTATTTCAGTAACAGTTTGTTTAGCCCAGATGCTTGATTTTTATTATATCTCTGTACAATATTATTTATGTATTTGTATTGTACAACACATTAATTAAAAAGTTTTTAAAAAGAATGTTTGGCATGTGGGGGAAAAAAATAACAGAAAATGAAAAGATATAGGAGGTTTTTTTTCTGTGAAGTACACTTGTAAAATTTAGACTGATCTCAATGTTGTGTCATTTGACATAGGCTGAACATGTCTTGCTTGACTAAGCTTCATTTTACAACTGAAGCTCAGTCAGGTCTGAAAATCTAAAGTCTTCCGTTTTAACTCAAGACAAGCTTAGCAATCTTCAATTATGCATGCACTTCATATTTAGAACATCTAAAGCCACAGAAGAAATTGTAATATCAATAAATGGAGATTATGTGACTTTAACTTGTGAGGCTGATGGGAGGCATTGTTTATTATAGTATGGAAAAGTTTACAATTGTATTTAATTATTATTAAACAGAAGAACATGTAACAGAAAAGTGGCAGTCATTTCAGTAGCTTAAGAAGAAGCAGTTACAATAATAATACAAAAGTTGTAATGTGTGCACTGTTAAGAAATGAGGCTGCATAGCAATCAATAGCAGAATGACATAAAATTACCTTAAGGTTGTGAATTTATGCTTTGTGTAATTCACGACTTGATTAAAATTAAGTAATAAAATTTTCCTTTAAACATTCTAGTTTGTAAACGCCAGACTTTAAGTAAGTGCTTGGTGGACCGAATTATCAATAATGACTTCTACAATGCAGCGTATAAGAACTAAGTGTACCTGTGAACCCTTGCAACCTAGCACATATTAATGACAAACATTACCTTTAAAAAATAGATTCTCCAGGAAATGGTTTAATTTACAACATTTTAATTAAAGCTAGTAAGTGTAATGGCCAGACACCAGTAATAGAGCCATTTTTAAGCACAATGATTTCACTGTTCTAGTGATAAGCGTGAAACTGCTTGCTTCTGCACAAACTGTTAATGTCAACTGAAATGATGGACTTTGCAACTGTTCATTCATTGCAAAGATTTCTATCTGTTTATGCTTCTATGCTTGCTTTCACTAATTTTCCTTTGTGTGAAGACATGCTCACAACTGTATGTGATACCAAATAATGATGCCATGCACACAGCATTCTTGCAAAGCCTTGCAACCTGAGAAATGTGCAGTATGTAGAAATCAAGCAGAGAAACTTTGGTTAAACTTATTTTTAAGTTCACTTCTGTACAATTGTTCACTTACTTGCAGTTCTAAGATTTCTGGAACCTTGCTCACAAACAGAGATGAAAAAATTACAAAACCTAGCCGTGCCTAAAATCCTGAAATCAAAATTCAAATTCACAACAAATGACAGTAATCTGAACTGCATATCTGGTAAATTCCACATTTCTGTCTGAACGCTGATCCTTAAAATTGAGAACATTAATAGGTTTTGAGTTTTACAACTGGCTCCAATTATTGTACAGTTTGAAGAATGGAGAAAAATGTAATACATTAACAGCTCTGTACTAAAATTGAAATGAGCTCACCTGGAGAGCTATAACAACCCCTCTGTTCTGACTTGGCGATAAAG
Organism: Polypterus bichir lapradei; assembly: GCA_026402145.1. Classification (NCBI taxonomy): domain Eukaryota; kingdom Metazoa; phylum Chordata; class Cladistia; order Polypteriformes; family Polypteridae; genus Polypterus; species Polypterus bichir. The sequence goes on along the minus strand of JANRMT010062831.1, from coordinate 14,086,112 downwards.
TGTTTGAAAAACATACATGAATTATCTGAAGGCATGGTGTCACTGGCAGTAGCTGCATTTTACCCCCATCTCACTAAACACACTTAAGTACAGGAATATCCATTCTGGTTGATCTGCACCTTTTTCCAAGTAATTACCTTATTTCACATTTGTAAATGGCACTTTTTAAGTTGATTTGTGCACAAACCCAGAGTCACACCCAAAATTCCTCCTTCAGAGTTGTATCTGCCACCCAGTGTCTTTGAGATTAAGTTTAGGAACATGCAAACAAATTCTTTAAAATTGCACACTGAGACAAAACAAGCAAGCAGCTAAAACATACACACCAGAGCTAGGCTATCCCTTTTCCTATGGTGAAAGTTTAATTTATTAAAAACATTTTTTTGTTTTTATGACACAGCATAGAAGCATATTATACCAGTCAACTGTATCATCATCATCTTGTTAAGAACACCTCACCAGGATTGGAATATTAGGGATTTCTTTGAGTAGCCCATAGCTGCTTGCATAAATGCCAAGGGCCAGATGTGGCCCACAAGCCATAGTTTGCCCATTCATGATTTATAACAATAGGGCATTCATGATTTTTTTTTTCTTCTCTACATATAGTGTGAATGTACAGTACAAGCTCTAATATTCAAGCTCTTCATATACAAGCTTCATATACAACATACAAGCTCTAATGTAGCCTGCTTTATTCTTAACAGTTTGTTTGACAAAGTTTTGTACCTTCTTCTGTCTGCATGGGGTTTTCTCTGCATCATCCTAAAGACGTGCACATTATTTGGAGTGGTGATTCTGAATTAGCCAAGTTGGTTTAACTATGTGTATGTAACTGTACCCTGCAATGCAATTAAGTACTGTCCTGGGTAGTGTCCAGTATTGAAAAGCAGAAAAATTAAAACAGTACAGTACCAGCATTTCGGGACTTTTGTTACCAGAAGCAAATGTCAGCTTTGATGCGATCAGTACTTCACAAGGGAACTATCTTCCCCTTTATTGCTTCAATGTGTTATCAAAAGGGAATATGAGCATAGCAGTGCACCAATGAAGCTGGAGTAAGATGGTTTTGGAGTGATCTGGTTATTGCTTCAAACCATTTTGGTACCGATCCTGAGGTCCAAAAGCTGGTATCAATGCTGAAGTCAGAATTTTTGTTCCGATCCAATGCAATTCAGGCTTACTTCTTTCTTTCATAGACTTTGAACACCAAAGTCTCTGGATTGCATTAAATGGGTTTGAAAATGTGTTCTTTTTAGTCAACTAAAACTATGATATGAAAAGAGGATGGTAACTATAAATAAGCTAGATCTAAGTAGTGCATGAGCGATTATTAACTGGCTTTGAAACAGCAAAGTTGAATGTGAGGAAGGAACAGTATCTGATTTGGCCAACCCACACAACATGATATTGCATTCCACCCAGGTTATTTTACTGTATCTTTGGGCAAATGTTACATATTCTGTGTATTACTTCAAATTCCTACACTATAGATCAACAAATAAGACACCATATTTAGGATCAATAGTCTTTTAGAAACAGCACTGCTGCACCATAGTTGTGCTTTTCATGTGAACTATAGCAATACATGAGACACACTGTATTGCTGTTTTACATATTCTGTTGAGTAGCCAGAAAATATGACTGTACAATTGTGGAAGTGCATACCTGGAGCTGTTATGATTTTTATAGCAGTTAAGTTCCTCAGTATAATAGCACATTGAAAAACTTACAATGAAACAAGCCTCCCGTTAATTTTAATGATGTGTCCTTTGGAATGGCTGAAACCTCCAGCCCCATATTTGTGTATATCCCAAGTTAATTTATTTCCATTTCCAGTTGTTGTCACCATCTCTGTATAACCTGTGACAGTGATGCACCCTTTGGAGAATGGCCCCATTTTACTCTGTCCAGAGGAACACCACCTTGTTCCCTTAGAAAAGCTTAAAGAAATATATATATTCAAAAGTTGAGCCTCACAGTTGTGTGTTGGCTTTCACACTCACAATCTGCCTTAGTAGCAAACCAGCAGCCACTGATTTAATGCGAGACTCATGTCTTTTCATGTGGTCACCCATTAAAACCCTTGGAAGCTGTACAAAATTGATTGAGTCTGCATTTATTTTTATTGAAAATCTGCTACCTCTTGCCAAGCCTCAGTTCATAGAATGTGAGCTTCAGTTTTACAGGGAATGTGTGAAAACCAGCAGTGGGCCACTTATCAAAGGGATTATTAGAAAGGCATTTCTAAGAGGGTTAAAAAAATAATTGCAGCTTTGCTGTCCTCACATTAAGTTTGTGTGAAAACAAGGCAATGCTCATAAATACAGGAAAGCTGCAGTAGTAAATGCCATGCCAGTCCTCTATCCTGGTGGACTTATAGATGCTGCCACTATTGCTTTGGAAGTAGGCTTTCATTTTCTGTGTCTGACTCATTTTGGAATCTTTGCATACACCTCTAGTTTCTTTTGCTGTAAATAGCAGAAGAGGAACACAAGTAGTTGAAGGCTAGCAAGGTTGTCGTTTGGACCAATGGTAAAGTTTGAAATATTCTAGCAGACAGCTAAATCAAAAGAAATGGACAAGATTTACAATTAAGGAGATACAGGTAGTGGCCGAGTGGATGGAAACACTCGAGCAAATGAGGGACAGGTTTATTGGAAGGAAATGGTTCTACTCAAGCAAACATGCAAACTAAATGATTACTTCACTATTGTATACATGGTGTACAGGCCTTGTTAGCTATAGTGATGGTTAGCTAGGTTTAGAAAAATAAAACACTTAGGAATTTTGAAAGAAGGATACATGTGAGCCTCAGTGACAATGACATCCTATCTTGTTCATTTTTCATGCAGAACACTACAGTATGTAAAGTGATGTAAATTTGGAGCTTGAAGTAAAGACCATCATCTACAAAGTGTGCTTAAAACCGTGATGGCCTTTTCTAGTATTATGAGCTTCACCAAGCAGCATCTTCTGTTCCTAAGCAACATTTCTTGTTGAATTGTTTCCACTTTTTTCCCTCTAGCCCATTACAAGCCTGAAACTCTTGCCAAATTATTACAATATTTAGTCTGATGTCATACTACATGACTCAACATGATTTCTAGTTGGAAAGCATGTCAGATTTAACATTAGCCATTGCTGAATCTTGACAAGCCTGTCCTCTGTTTGCCCAGTCTAAAACACTTCACTTTCCTTCTTCCCTTTCATCCACCATTATTCTTCATGTTTGTGAGCATTATATGCATTATGCCTCTGGTTCAGTGTTTTTAAGTTTTGCAGAAACAAGGGCCATCCCATGACTGGCAACTCACTAAGGGAAAATCAAAACATTTAATGTGAGGCAAAGAACATCATGCTCAGGTTGCTGGAGGTGATAGGACACTCTGTTAATGTCCACAACTTGCTGTGATATTCATAAGGTTATGTAAATTAAGTCTACAACTGAACTTCCTAAGAAACATAGTGGGGCACACTGATTTAATGTAAGCAGTTAATACTTGCCCACTGGAATCTATTGCAGCATCATTAGGTGCATGACAAAGTCTGGAAAACTGTTCATAATTGATGACATTCATGCTAATATTTATACTCATTCATAGTGGACCAATTTCAGTTATGAATTGCCCAAACATACACATCTCCAGAATGTGTCAGGAAGTCAGACTAACTGAGGCAGAAACCCATGAAGAGACCATTGAAACTATGTATGGAATCCAGTGTCCACCACACCATTATGCTCAGGTGCAATGATGTTCTTCAAAATTTTAAAATAGAAAAAAAAAATCATAAGAACATAAGCAAAATTTTGATGATAGTAGGCCATTCTGCCCAAGTCTATATTCTCTTCAGGTTCATGCGCATTGATTCAGCTGACTCTAGGGTATCTACCATTCTACCTCTTTTTATTGTCGTCTACAAAATTAATAAGCTTAGTTAGTTACATTTTTAAGTAGACAATTTGTATAAAATAAAAAGAGCAGTTGCTCTAGCTTTAATCTTACAGGACCCCACTTTTAACATCACCAAATACCAAAAAATGTTCCCCACATTGTAACACTTTGCTTTCTGTGTTTAAGCCAGTTTTTCCCCCACTCCACACACACATCTTCCAGTCTGACCTCCAGTCTCTCGTGTGGCACCTCATTAAAAGGTCTTTGAGTATTGTGATCATTCACATGTATATATTAAAAAAATTCCTTTAATTAGTTCATGTGATTTATATACGTTTGGGTGCTGAATTAAAAAATAAAAATTATTTTTCTCCATCATGTGGCATTTTTTAACAAAACACTTTTTTAGCTGTCAGTTGTATATTTTTTAAATTATTTTCACACTATAAATAATTATATTTTATTTTAATGATAATTCGACTTAAAAATGTTCCAATATTAAAATCTAAGTTTAAACCAAAACAACTATTTTATTCCATAATATGGTCAGAAAATAACTGGCATTGAACGGGTTGATGACTCCTAGCAGCAGGTAGCAGCATGTGAAGCTGTTAGAAGTCCATGTTTTCTCTATAGGTGACACATCAGAGTCAAGAATTGACATTGGGTTCAGAGGAACAGATAAAAAGCTACAGCTTGGTGCCAAAACATCATCAAACCGAGCTTTTTTGATAAACGACCTGGAAGAAGAGGTACCATTAAAAAAACTAATTTCAAAGGTTTTACGTAACAATAAATTTCCAAATAATAAAAAATTATGAAAAACATATTAGTTACGTTTAATGAATTTGGTTGCAACACAAGTCTTAAAGTTCTCTTTTTGGATTTGCATTTGGATTTTTGCCATGAAAATCTTGAAGTGGTGAGTGAAAAGCAGGATGAAAGATGCATTCAGAACATCAAGGACATTTAAAGAAGGTGCCAAGGATGTTGGGATGTCAGTATAATAGTAGACTACTGCTGGATGATTCATAGGGATGCAGCAGTGAAAAGGTGTACAAACAACAGGCCACCAAACAAAGTTCAGGATCAAAAAAAACTAAGAAGTGACAAAACTAGAGAAGCCATATGTAAGTGAAGGAATACGTGTCATTGTTCTCTTTACTTGTATGTTTAAAAAATTTTAGATTGACTAATGATTTTCATGTTACATTGATTTAGAACAATATTATATACAGGAATAAACTGTTGTTAAATTTCTTTTCAATTTTGTACTTATAGGAAATGTGGCATGATGGATTTAATTTGTTCATGAATGAAAACAAAAATATCCACAATTAAAACAATTTTTTGAGTTTAATTGTGCATACCTGTGTAATATTTAATGCACAATTATCATCAAATGTTTTTGTGGTTTCTTCACAAATTTGAAGTGTTTATGAAACAAAATCTCCTTTGTCTCAAACCATATTGACTGCTTCTTATTACAGCTGTCCTTGATAGGTGGTGCTCAAGCTTTTCCTTAATAATTACTGCTTTCATTTAACTGGGATACCCATTAAGCTAACTGGCCCACAGTTGTCATTTGTGCAGTGGGACGACATTTAGTAACTTGTAGTCATGATGAATGTTGCAAGTATGCAGTGATTTTTAAGAAATGAATGTGTCAATGATTCACCTTATTTAATTTCATGAGAGCTTACTGGCCGAGAGGTGTAGGAACTTTGAAAGAGTTTGAAAGTTTAGGTCAGATACTAGTTTACCTAATGAGACAGTGGAACATTGGAAAAAAATAGTTGAGAACAGACCAGTCAGCTCAACATACCTCACCAGTACAATTCACTTAATTCCTTCAAAATAACATCAAGTCTAGTTGTGAGTTATAAGGTCCCTAAAGTTCTACTGTCTACCACACTACTTGGCAGCTTATTCCATGTGTCTGTGATTCTGTATATGAAAAAAAACTTTCTAATGTTTGTGAGAAATTTACCCTTAACAAGTTTCCAACAGGGTCCACACGTTCTTGTTGACCTAATTTGAAAGTAACAGTCTTGATCCACTGTACTAATTCTATTCATAATTTTGAAAACTACAATCATGTCTCCTCTTAATCTTCTTTTGCTTATACTGAAAAGGTTAACTTCCTTTAATGTTTCTTCATAATTCATCCACTGTATCCCAGGAATGAGCCTATTCATTTTTCTCTGGACTTTATCTAGCACTTCTATGTCTTTTTTGTAGCCTGAAGATTAAAACTACACACAATACTCCAAATGAAGCCTTACCAGTGCATTATAAAACTTGAGCAGAACCTCCTTGGATTAGTACTCCACACATTGTGCTATATAACCTAACGTTCTGTTCTGTTAGCCTTCTTACTTGTTTCTGAACACTGTTTGGCAGTTGGTAGAGACAAGTCCACTACAACTCCTTCCTTATCCTTCTCATAAGGTGTACTTTTGATCTTCAGACCTTACATTGTGTATTTACTTACATTAAATTTCATCTGCCACAAACCTGCTTAAGCCTGTATGCTGTCCTATTCTCTCTGTAATAATTCAGTGTATTCTAGATTATCTACCAATCCACCTAGCTTGGTATCATCTGCAAACTTAACCAGCTTGTTACTTATATTCTTATCCAAATCATTTATATAAATTAAAAACAGCAGCGGCCCTTGCATTGACCTCTGTTTGATATCACTCTTAACATCAGCCAATTCTGACAGAGTTCCTTGCACCATAACCCCCTGCTTCCTGTGTTTGAGGCAAACATGTGCCTATGTTGGAAGGGAATCTACCTTGACCTGGGTTCATTACTGCATTAGTGCTGATACAAAGTATGAGTTCACAATTAAGAGCATTTCATTCAGGAATGGGTTAGATAGGGGATAAAAGGAGACTCCCCTATGCAGAGACAATAATTTAATTACTTTAACTTGCACCCACCTATCTCAGCCTGCAGAAATCAAAATGGCCTGCCTTTTTATCAGCCATTTGTAGATCTTCAATTTGGATGGATCACATTACAAGGGTTAAAATGCAGGATCTTTTTTTGGAAGCAGAGGAGGAAGCTGAGAGGTGATAGTATTTGTTATTACAGCGGTGTGCATCTGGAGCCAGTAGATTAGACTCCTGTATTAATGCCACATCAATTAGGAGGTGGCAGAGGAGGTCAAGTATACATACCTGCAAGTTCAAAGCAAGTTCAAAGCCTTGAAATTCCAGGAGGTTATATTAGGTTTAGCTTGGTCCTGTGGAAATGAAGATAAAAATTGAATGGTATGGTAGATAGCAAGTTAATTTCCTCACATAACCATAAGCTACTAGGCTCAAACATTCAACCCACAACCACTTGCAGCTCACCTCTAACCACTGAAAATCATCTTCAAGAACCTAAGGGAGGTAAAGCCTCCTGCATTTTACAAAAATAAAGGAAAAAATCATTGAGAACAGGTAGATCTCATAAATTTAATAATGAGAGGGTGAGGTCCAGCAGAGTCTGACAACCTCATATATACATGATGGGAATACATTATGTCCAAACTGAAGTAAGGAAGGTTGAGGGTCCATTTAGACCTGGGGTACTCAACTCTGGTCCTGGAGGTCCACAGTTGCTGCTGATTTTTGCTGTAACCAAATTTTTAATTAGAACCGATTTATTTACTACTAAAACAATATGGGTTTGGGGTTTAATTTTAGTTAACTTGTCATTTATGATTCAGAACACTTAATGGCCTTTTTTTAGTTTTAAACGTATGCATTAAGGTTTTACTTGTTACCTCCTTTCTTTACCAGCCATCATGTAATGGTGAAGTGCAAATGACACAAGAACCACCAGCTCTCCAACTAACATGTTTAAATTTAAACCTATGTGTATGCATCATGAAGTATATATGTTAATGCAATGTTTTGAAATAAATGAGACAGAAGGGAAGGACCAAAAGATACAAATCTGTTCTTGGCCACAAAATATATGAGTGTTGTTCTCAGAAAATGAAAAATGTAAAATGACAAAAAGATTTGTCTTGGATGAATGAAAGCACTAACAAGCCACATAACTAAATACCAAGTTTCATTATCTGCTAGGGCTGGTTGGAATGAAAATCTGTGCTAACTGCAGACCACCACGACCAGAGCTGAGTTCTCATGAGTTAGATCATGTTTCCGGAAATAAAAAAATTGAAGCCCTTCTTCAGACACACAAGTTTTAAATTGTCCCTGCAGACTATATCTACCAAATTCACTTCCAAGAAGTTGACTTCACTACAAAGAGACATTTTATTTGATTCATGTTGACTTGAGACACTGTAGAATGATACATTCAAAGGTCTTTAATTATTTTCGATTATCTTTCCTTAATGTTAGTCAGTTTGTCTTAAGTGTATGTAAAGCTAGCCTGTACAGTACTATTCAGAGTAGACATATACCAAAGAAGCAGTTTCCTAATTGAATCCTTGTAGGACCACAATGTTGAAGTTTCTTGGTTGAATTAAATTAAGTGTAACAAGGCCTCTGGCCCGATAAAGACATCTCAGAGGAATTGGTGTTTCATTTTAAAAACTTTTAAGCAACACAAATGAAAAGGGCTGTGTTTGCAGATGCACCTCATGACTCCCCAGCATCCTGTTTAAAAAACAAGAACTGCTGAAAAAAATGCCTCTCATTTCAAGAAAGTACATTAAGAGGCAACACATTTCCTATGACCCATTTATTGCTTTTTAATAAAACTCACTGGTCTCTGTAGCAAATACAGTTCAAAAGCACAAATAAAATTTTCAATATTCATACTTGTACAGAAACCACATAGCAAAATCCATATTACTGTCAAATTTAAGGAAAAGAACACATTTATTCACATTGCTTTTAGGGCAGGAGCTAAAAAAAGGGGAAGTTGCTGAGGAAACTAGAGCAAGCGTGCGTGCACACAGAAAGGAAACAACACTAGACAAGAGACCAGGCACCTGCAAGTTGGTAACCATTTATGTACTTCATATACCATTTAGCATGACACAGTGTTGGGAATGTCTTCATACAGTTACAGAGGCACTTGGAGGGGGAGAACAATCCCATATAGGAAGTGTGCCGCAGATCTCTCTTTGTCTGGATTTGTCTTGCACCAAAGGTAAAGCCTGAAGGAGTCAGAGCATAAATATTGGGAGAAGCTGCTTGAAGATAATTGCAGTTCAATCAATTGTTTTCAGCTTCATTCCCAGGCCTTATCGCCCACTGTCCTCCATGGAGCATACACAAAGATCTCAGCTCTCTGCAATTAGCCAGCTAAACCATGATGCTGAAAGTGTGCGGTGCCAGGAATGTACCTCAATGCTTTGTGTGGAAGGTAAAATTCCCTGACCAGAGTGGTTGAATCATTTGGACAGTTTTATCATTTCTCTTAGTGACAAAGGTTCAGATGTGCTTGCTTTGAGCCATTTCCTTTACAAACACTCCATCGTGAAGCATTCTCAAGCTGGCCAACATAAACTATGGATCAATGGAATACTTACTGTAAGTAGGTATCAAATGCAGCGACATCCACTGATTCATTATGCTCTCATAGATACATTGCTCCAGAAGGGAATGTTGTTTCCCCATGAACATCTTTGCAAAGTTTAACACCAATCTGTACCAAGTATTTATACCAGAAAAGGAATTTTGTAAAATGGTGACAGCTGGTAGTCTAACAATCACTCAAAATAGTTAACAACTAGAAAGAAAAATGAATACAGCCCCATCACATCTGTCTCTTGTTCTCTATGGCTACCAGCGTGCGGCCAAACAAAAGGGCTTATCCTCTCCCTGGTTGCCACTGAAACTTTTCCCCCATTTGGAATGCCCTGCCTTTCAAAATGAGTGGGAAGGTACAGAAGTCCAAGTGGAACTGGCCAGTCTAATATGAGAGTGCTCTTCTGGTGCTTCCAAGGCAGCTGTATTGGATCCCTGGAGAACAATGGATGAAGTTGAGGAAGTGGGGCTTCCTGAGCTACGCAGCATCTGGTTTTGAGCACACCCAGCCAGGGTGCTGGCTGAGTTAGAGCCATTCACTGTGCAGTTGCTGACTGTCCAGAGGCATGGATACTGGCTGTTAAAAAAAAAAAAAAAAAAGTTAACACAAGGAAAACAAAAGTATTCCATGGGTTTTGGAGAGGACAATTATAAAAAAAAATCAACCTTATCAGCCAGATTGAACAATTGGCACATCAGAACAGATTTTGTCCTTCAATGCCTTTTATCAGATTTAGATGATTGTCAAATTCAAGAAATGGAAACTCAAAGATTAGGAGCCTGAAAAGAATGATGTATTGTAAGCCAAGCAGACAGCAAAAGAAAGAAAACCCCAAGATTGGATGGCTCAAAGACACAAGAATAACCTCAGAAGGATGGCAGTGAGGAGGTTAGAGGTTTAGAGATTAAGATAGAAATCACTGGTATATAGTTGTGGAGGAGGCCCAAGTTTTACAAGGACTGTAGCATAGTGGAGTTAATTAGTTAAAAATAAAACTGCACTTTTTGGAGGGTTTTAGAGCTGTGAACTTAAGACAATGCACAGATCATTTCTGTATGGGGAATACTGCCATACATACAGGTGTTGGATAGAACATCTTTTGAAAAATCAATAGAGTGTCAGAGGTACTCAGAAAAGGACAATGAATATGAAGGCCTTGGTACTGTCAAAAATCAGTGTGCTCATTGCTGTATCAGAGTAGGAGGTAGGTTGTGTTAGTATAAGCAAGTACCCTCAGGTGGTAACAGTTGGTAGAGTACCCTAGAGGACTAAGCAGGAGAGTAGTGTTATGTGAATAGTATGAATTCAGATCAGAGGCTTGTGCATCACTTGTGACAGTTGGTCTGTAGAAAAAAATGCTCCACTCTGCCATTTTACAATTAGCTTAGACTAAGCAGAGTCTGCTCTAATGCTCAAATGTGCAATTATTTTTGCTCTACTTGAACTTATTTCATGTAAGTATGCATTTGCTTTGGGGTGATTCTATCAATCAAAGACAATTTATTATCTAATTATGACATGTTTTTAAACATCTATATATTTTCTTTAAAGAAGAAATGTTATCATCTGTGATTTCACAATGTACCCAAAATAGTTTAACTATTTATCTAAGCCATCCATTTTCTTTTATTGTAGATAATTGTATTCTCCTGATGCAAAACTCATCAGGTTGCCTGAGAAATGGAAGATCACAAATATTAGTGTACTTTCACAACATGAAATACTGTGTGGCAATGTTGATGCAGACATAAAATGTCAGATAGGCACAGTATATGCTGCTTTTTTAATTACTTACTATTGGGAATGATCAATCAATCAGCCTACACAAAATCAGACTTTTACAGTGGCCTTGTATTATTCATGTTACTATATAGATGAGACATGTTGATGAGAGACAAAATGATTTAGAACATATGTTTCATCAGCAATATTTAAAATTAAAATCATGGCTAGCAGATATACTATAAGCAATAAGGTCATGCAATTATGCAATTTGGGTGACATGGTCAATCAACATTTGCTTAAACTTCAACACTTTCTTCATCCACCATGTGACTACATTGTCTCTCTTTTGGAAACCTCTTTATTTAAAGGGATACAAATATAAGACTAATGATCAGATGGATGCCAACCGTGAAAAGAGACTTACTTGACAATAAACTCAACCCTTTCCTTAGAGAAGAACTGCCATAAAACAAGCAAGTCTGGTAAAATCCAAACACACAATGTGTGAAGAAACTGTGAGGAAACCTCAGATTTGACATCTTTTATTCCTCCTCGTTCTCTTTTATTCTTCACTTACTGTATTTCTTTTCTCGTGCAATATTTCTTTAAATTGTATACCTTCCTGTCCATATCCATGGCTGCCAATGTCATAGCAGCCTGTAAGTGGAATTACGCATAAATGGCATCTATACAGAACTTTTGTGGTTTAAAGTAATCTTTTAAATTTAAGCACCATTTCTGTGAACTCCTACAGCTGGTGTTTGTTGTGGTGAAAGAGCATGAACTTAATACTTCTTGTTATTCCTCCTTCTGTCATACATTTTCAACTTGTTAACTAGTTGGGGGACTAAAATTCCAAAGCATGGGTAAATGTTAATGGCCTTTTGTCTTTGGGAAGGGCTGTTTAATATGAAATGGGTTAGTTTAGGGGGCTTATGGCCAGGGATAACCTTTGAAGGACAAGCTTTACTATAGTAAGGCTTTGGGAGGTGGATGATATCTAGAGCCTTTTTTATTTATTTATTCTTAAAGTATCTTTGACTGCAATACAAATCTGTTTAAGTAATACAATATTAATCAGAACAAAAATTACAGATTTTTTTCCAACTCACTTTATCCATTTTAGGGTGGCTGGGGGCTTTAACCTTTCTCAGGAGCATATAAAGCACCTGTCATTTCTAGCTGCATATTCATATTTTCAGCATCTCTTATTAAACCACTGGGACAGTGCTTCTGATTCATATTTGTCACATTTTCATATATTGCGTAAAAATATGCAGGATTGTGTTTTTCTTACCTACTGCTTGAGCCTCCACTAGCACTAGGTGTGACTGGTAACATACTGGCATGAGGAGGGGGTGTCAGGGTCGTCCAGTTGTCATGCCCAGTGAAAACTTGTAGGCTGTTTGAAGTGGATTCTGTCAGTGTCAGTGCTTTGACAAACAGAAAAAGAACACATCGTTATTGTACAGACAGAACTCAGTAAGTTAATGATAACTATCAGTTTAAAAAAGTTTTTAAAGCTTTCCGGAATATACTTGTCTGAACATAATAGTTGATTTTGAAATGTTTCCGTAAGTTATCTTAGATCTCTCTGTGTGGTCTTAAGGAGCCCTGCAGCTCAGCTGGATGTTCCCAGTGAAGACATTGGCTTGATGTGTTTTTTCTGTGAACCAGAACACTTTTCTCTCTTTTGGTAGCTCAGAAATATACAGTAAAATAAAAAGCAGAATTGGTAGTCTTGGAACAGTTTTTAATGGTTTTAAATCTGTCTTGAATGTTAGTCAAAAATCATTCACTAACCTGACCAGTGTACTTACTATATAGCGTGAAGAAGATGAAACCCTTAGAAAGAAGGTGAGTAGGAGTCCTATATTTCCCGGGACAGTACTATTCATTATGGTGCAAAAGTCTCACAAAGATTCCGTATGAATAAACATTTGTGTACTTTTTATTTTGGAGTTGTACATTATAATAAGTGGCACTTAAAACATTATGACTTATGATTTATTTATTTATAATTTCAATTAAAAACTTCGCAATAAAAATAAGTCAACATAAAGCCAAAGTTATCTCTTTTGGAATTGGTGGGTCATTTTTTCAATGTACAGTACGTTGCAGATTGATCAAACATCTGTAGTCTAATATGCATTTTTTATTTTGGCTATTCCTATTGCATACACTTTAGCTAGTAAATGGTTGCAATAGTTGCTAGAATCTGTAAATAGTCACCTGATTAGAGACTTTACCTATATTTCATAAAAGACACAGTATAAAGATGTTAGAGAATAACGTAATTTCGACTGTCAGTACCTAGTTTCCTTATCTTGAGTTAAAGAAGTTGAAGGAGGCTTGGTACTGCTAACAGAATTATGCACTATTAAAATTTGATCACCATACCATGCAAATAGATCTCAGTGTTCTTTTTTTATTTATTTTACTGACTTTTGACAACCGTTCCAAAGCAGAGCGATTATAATGGCTAGCTACCAGTTAGACTAAGCTGCTGTATACCTTGGTATGGTAGTGGCTAAGTGGTTAGCCACATTGGTTTTTGAGTTTCTCATATTAGTACTTATACGGAAGGAGGTGACAGCTGGTGCTACCAAACAGTATCTCCTAGAGTTCTAGGGGACCACTGACTGTAGTCTCATGGCTAAAAAGGCAAACAAGGGGTTTTCGTTGTGCCTCCTGACCACCTCCAACCTTATTGTGGCTGTTGGTTTCATCCAATCAAAAAAGAGATAGGACCAATGAGAAATTCATGGCCTTTTTTATTAATTTGCCTAATTTTGCCCTTACTCTGCATGTCTACAAATAGGCTTTGTCATGTTTAACAATAACTAGAAAATTTTGAGCAGTCTGTGTTTTTATTACAACTTCTTCACTAAACTCTCAAAATTGTGGTTCTGTAATGGCATTCTATTGGGTTGTGTGGTTCCTCATCAAACTATTGCTTGAAAAAAAAAAAAAAAAAAATTAATTCATGGAAGGGTACCTTGCATCTGAAATTGGTTCTTTGCTTCTTTAAAAATATTAGCAATTTGTGGACAAAACAGAAATATTTAACATATAGTAGGCTATCAAGCAGCATAATAACAGATCAAGAAACCTTACACTCAGCCTGTGTTATTGGCAGCAACAACAGTCTTTTTTAAAATCATGAATCCATTGGTATTTCACCAATCTGTTACCATCTCTTCATGGTTATTTATGGAGACTGTTATGGATCTAAATAAATAGAGGTACTTTCTGGATCCTTCATGTGTGTGTCTCTTTTGGGAACCAAAGCTGGTCCCCTATGGCATCTCTCTGAAGAACCATTTTATCGTCTTTATTTTTAAGAGTGTTGGTTAAACATATACAGAAATGTGAATGATACTGTGGATTGTTCTCATTCTTAATCATATGCTGGATGATCTTTTATACTGTTTGTTTATATTTTTTTGTCATAAGAATTCACTTTCCACTTAACAGTTTGCTTCCTTAATTTCTTCAGAACAGTTCTGTACATAATGACAATTAAAAGACTACAGTGCAAATACCACTGTGCCCTAAGTGAGAGAAACTCACTTTTGAGCTCATTATCAACCCTCTTTTCCCAAGGTAGATGTTTTCAAAGATAAAACAGAACAAATGCATAAGTATTCTCATGAAGACAAATCTGTTTTTATTAATAAAGCACATAAACTTTTGATGCATTTCTCAGAAAAATAAAGCGAAAACTTTTTTCTGTACTAAATCATCAAATAGCCTCTGTTTAATGAATTTATTACAAAAAAGGTGTATATTATATGTGAGGCAGGGCAGGATGGACCTGTGCACTGGGTTTGGAATGACTTATCTAGCTGCCTCTATCGGGTGGTCCAGATGTAATTATGCAATTTTTATTACGCTATAACTTATTAAGTTTATTACATAGAAAATCACCCAAAAAATCCCAGACCATCGAGAAGTGTGCGAACTGACGACATGAAGAATCGTCTTTGCACCGAACTGGAATTGTCCCCGCATAAATCAAAGTCATCCAGACGATCTGGATCTGCATAATTAGATCTGGACCACCCTGTATGTACTAAGGCTAATGCAATATTGCATTTTTTGTAAATTTAAAAAATATCTTGTCTGTTCTTACAATGTTGCCAAAGGGTACACGAGTCCATACATGAATGAAAAAAAATCCTTTATACTTAGAGAATATGTCCACTTTGAAGCAGCAAAAGTTTTGACTGAAATAAAATAAAACATGCCTTTTATGCTTACAAGGTATCCTTATGACAACAAAATAAAACTAGAAATAATTATTTTGTCACAGATTTTTAAAACTTTTTTTCTTGAAGTAGCAATACACTCCTGTTTGCTTGCCTGCTCACACCCTCCATTATGGGAGAATTTATGACAACTCCAACAAGCTGCCAGAGTCAAGCTATACAGTATTCTACTTATTATGCTACTTTTGCTTCTGCAGCAGTTATTCTCTGCTTTGGCTTGTAACAAAGGACAGATGCATGCTCATATAACTCACTCTGCGATGGACTGGCACCCTGTCCAGGTGTTGTTCTGGCATAGGCTCCAACTGCCCCACAGCCCTGCCCTGGATAAAAGG
Organism: Polypterus bichir lapradei; assembly: GCA_026402145.1. Taxonomy (NCBI): domain Eukaryota; kingdom Metazoa; phylum Chordata; class Cladistia; order Polypteriformes; family Polypteridae; genus Polypterus; species Polypterus bichir. Next base: position 14,070,380 of record JANRMT010062831.1, on the reverse strand, counting down.
GTTAGGAAGATGGATAGATTATTACTATCATTACTATTGCGGCCATAGTGGATAAAAATGTATGAGCAGATTTCTTCCTAGTGTTTGTCCAGCAGGGTCTGCTTCTCAGCATGTCACTTTCCACTTGTTTCAATTCAGGACTTCTTTGTGGGGTGGCATTAACTTTGTGCATATCATCCTTCTCCTAATCAAGACAGTATTTCTTTGGGTACCCACATGATCCCTGTCCCTGTGGTCTGAGGTACAAAGCTGTCTTTGCACCACCGACTGGTCATTGCTGCACATCAAGTGGCCATACCATTGGATATGCACAATTCTGAGGACAGCAAATAATAATGAAAATAGTATTATTGGCCGGGAAGATAGAGGCAGAGAGGTGCTGCTTTCTCATAATGAAAAAGACTGTGGTTTATATGTGCAAGGACTTTGCATGTTCTCCCTAGATGCTTTGGTATTCTACCACAATCCAAACACATGCAGGTTTGGTGGATTGACATTGCTAAAGTGACCTGTGTGGGTCTATGTGGTTGCCTTGCAATGGACTGGTGTCCTGACCAAAGATTGTTCCTGCCTTGTGTCTAGTGCTTGCTGGTATAGGCTCCAGCTCCCCCTTGACTCTGCCCCAGATAAGCAGGTTATAAAGATGGATGGATGAATAAATGGGTGCCTATCTCTTCAGTTCTTGTCACCTTATTACATACTATAGGCATGCTCAATATTCCCTCTCACTGATTGACACACATTCATTAAGTTTCTAGCGTCAGCCGTCAATCTTTATGTCATAAAGAAATAAGCTTCCATATAGTGAATGAATAAAAGTGATCATAAGTGTAACCTTTTCAGCTGTTATTGTCTGGTTTTGTACAAAACACATACATGAATGTATAGCTGTGCATCAACAGTCTATAATGTGAATAACAGGTGCTTGGCAATGAATTTTCAAAGTGCATCCACATGCCTTGGGCCAGGTTCTTCCTCTCCATTCTGCAGGCTGCACTGATGACAGTAGGACTGAAATATTGAAGCTGAGGAAGTTGAATGGGTTAGCTGGCAAAATGATGCATGTAGCCAGTCTCTTTTTCAAATGCCTGAATCTCACCATAATGGTTTACTTTTTGCATTTTTACCTTCTTAAAATAACATGGATATTCTGTTTTGCAATATTTGTGTAATTTCAAGATGCAAATCAATACTAAGTAGCATTTTTGGCTTGAAAAATGGATGTATTTGGTAAGATGTAAGGCTTTTTCTTTTATCTATGGACCCATGTACCCTGTCACGCACGTGCGCATGGGGATGACGTCATAACTCCCATACAACACTTCGGTTCCTCCTAGCATTCCAGTCTTCAGTTTCCGGTCCCTCATTATTTAAGTTCCCCCCATCCACTACGAGGGGGTGTGTTGTAATGACCGCAAGTCAAAGCAATGACTGAACTTTTTGTTTTTTGCAATTTCTGTGCAGTATACGGGGCCGGAAACCCCAAACCTTTATACGTATCTGTCTCCTTATGTACATCCCTTTAGCCCCATTTGTAAGCTGCAACAGCAGACAAGGTGTTTTTGAAATTTATAAAAAAAAACCACTTCACTCCAGAACACAATTTTATGTGGCAAATGAATATATGCCATGATTGTGAAGAAATAACTTTGAAAAATACCAAACTTATCCCTTAATTTCCCTTTTTTCATATCCTGCTGCTTCTTTATTTGAAACTCTTAGTGATGGCTATCCTAAGAAATTGTATTAATGAAGGAAGTGTACAAGCAAATCCATATGGCTGAACTGGCCAGAATGACAGCACAGAATTAATTTCCCATATTGTTCTTTTTCTTGAATTACCTGGGGAATGGTTGTGGTGGATGTAAGATGTTGGATAGGGGCCAGAGCGATGGGTGCGCAGCGGGGGGTACCGTTCATAGCTGTGGTGAGAGTGCCTGGATGGTAGTGTCAGGGGACTGCTGTACTGGTAACCAGGGCTTCCAGGAGCACACAAAGCATCAGAGTTGGAGATCAGCCAACCACCTACTAAAATAAAAAATTATAAAATGAGATTAGTATTAAATTGTGAATAAAAAAATGATGTTATTTAATATTGAAAGGATTGTGCAATAAAAAGACCATCCCACAATGCTAATATGCTATGTCTATGGCATACATGGTATCTATAGTGTATATACACATGATATATTGTGAACACTAGAGGCTCTCTCCTTGCCCAGATTAAAGCCAGAAAGACCAGAACATATAGGTTTAATAAAGATTACACTTATTATATTGATTTAGACACAATAGAGGAATTAACAAAGAGAATAACAAAAACAAAATAAACATCTACTGCAAACCTTCTTGGCCTTGCTTATTCAACTATAACCGTTATCTAATAGGTAGGATTAGCTAAGCTCCCTCAAGGAACTTGCTCAAGTACTTCCATCAACTCTCTCTATTTTTTCTCTACATACTAGCCTCTCTTGCTTTGCTAGGTGATCCTTTCTACTAAATTCACCTCTCATCTCCATGTAATGAAGAGGTTATTTGTGGCGAAACTCTAGAATCATGACACAACAAACTATAATTGTGGATTCAGAATCCTTGAAACTTCTGTTGCTCTTTAAAGTTCAGGTGTGTACAGCTGCTCCCTTTCAGCTTGAAATGTTATCAGGATAGCTAAATCCCTCATATTCCCCTTTTGAGGCTGTGTGCCTTTTAGAGTCCAAGAGTAACTGCCATCTCTGGTGCTTAATTTTCTGGCCTCAGTCTCTATTTAGGCAGAAAGCCTTGCCAAATGGTGGGTTACCTGCTCTTTGGTGTTCTGGGGAAGCATTAGGTACTTCCACTCAGACCACATCTCTTGCTTATGCCCGTGCTGGTGGTCCATGCCTGTTGTCCTTATGAGATACAGTATGTTTCACACATAAAAGGTGTACTGTTTTCTAGTGGCTTCTGGTTTACCACAGTGGCATGAGTAGGGTCTTTCCTACTGCCAATGTAGCTTTCAAAAACTCAGATAGTCTCTGATTATGTTGTATATGTAAAATATGAAGTAGGTTATATTCATAAATTCATTCCAACTAGTAAAATAGGATTGGCACTCCAGCCACCGTAAAAAAACCTCACACTGTTCCAGTGTGGTGCTGAGGTGTCACCCATTGCACTTGGGTCCCAATCCAGGAGGTTTGTCATGTGGTGGGTGCAGCAATGTGCTATTAACGCATGCTCCCAACCTCAGTAAAATACCATTAACTTTTAAATGTATGACTGTGTGCCAGTTCATCATAGCACTGAGTTCCATGTTACTTTATTTTACTTTGCCACAATCCTTATGACAACCTAAAGATGAGGATAGAACATAAAAAAGTGGTATTAGTTTAAAATATGAAAGCATATATTAACCATGAATAAACAGTGATATTCTTCACTTTTGCCTCATGTTAATCTGTTAATATGAAATCTGCGTAACAATTCAAAATGAGATTACAGCATAAGGTAGATGAATAGCTGATATGCTGAGGAAGGTGAATGCTTCTATAGAGGCCCCGAAAAAAACAGACTTGTCTTCTGATCTTGTTGACATCAAATAATTATGCGTCTGTTCATCCAACTGCCTGGCTGACTGTATGTTGATGTCTAACTCAGAAATGATCTGCAAACTGAATGACTTGCTCTCATATTTTTTTACTGGTGTGCTTATTTACAGCATCTTGGGCATGTCAGGCTACACTAGCATTGAAGCTGCATGCTTAGTAAGGCAAAGCACACATTTTTCAGTGAAGGAGTTTTATAGATAACTTGGATTAAAAAAAACTCTACTCCTGCTTCACGGGCTTTCACTTGGGACAGCATTTGTTCAGCCCTTCTGGCCTATATTTTTCCATTAAGTGAAACAATGCTGAGGGCCAGGAGCCAAAAGTTAAAAATGGGCTTCAAATGTGCAACTACAGTGGTTTGCAGAAATATTCAATCCCCTTGAAAGTCATTATAATTTTCTGCATAACAAAAGATATGTACACATATTTATCCATTCAGTGTTTTTATGTGAACTCTTATGCTGTAACAATAAATTTCCAAAGTCAAAATAAACTAATTTCTGCAAATATTTAAATAAAGTAGAAAAAAGCAAAAGTGAGTGTTTGCATAAGTATTCAAGCCCTAAAAATTAATACTTTGTCTTGAACCCTTTTACTACAATAACAGCCTTGATTTTTTTAGGGTACGTATGTACCAGTTTTGCACATTGTTCAGGAGTGATTCTTGCCCATTCTTCTTGGCAGGATTTATATAGGCTGGTGGGGTGGCACCTCTGGACAGTTTTCAAATAGTGCTACAGATTATCAATAGGGTTAAATATCAGGGCTTTGACTGGGCCATTCCAAAACTTTCACTTTTCTGTTTTTGAGTCATTCTAGTGTCACTTTGACCTTATGCTTAGGGTCATTGTCATGTTGAAAGATAAATCTTCTCCCGAGCCGTTGTTTCAGAGCAGACATGAACAAATTCTTAAGCAATATTATGTGGTATTTGTGTCCATCCACTGTCCCTTCAACTCTGGCAAGATTCCTAGTCCCATCACTTGAAAAACATCCCTGCTATTATGGTGTTTCTTGAGGCATGGACAGTATTAGTTTTACGCCACACATATGTCTTTGAAATCTAGTCAAAAAGTTCTATTTTGGACTCATCTGATCATAAAACCTTCATCTACATTGAGTCGTTCTCAAGCTTTGTAGCAAATGCCATACATGCTTTTATTGGACCTTCTTAAGGAATGGATTCTTTCTTGCTACCCTCCTGTAGAAGCCTGTTGTATGGAGTGCTCTTGAAATTGTGGACCCAAGCACATTCATTTCAGTGCTCCAAAGAGCACTGCAGACTTCTGAGAGTGACAGTTGGATATTTAGTAGCCTCTCTCACCAGTCAATGTCTTGTTCTGATGTTTACTTTTGAGGGAAGGCCTGTTCTAGTAAGAGTCTGGGTGCTGTGATGAAGATAGATCTAACATTGCTTAATGGGACATTCAAACTCTTCGACATTTTTTGTAGCCATTTCCTGCCTTGTGCAATTCGGTGACTTTGCACATTAGCAGAATGCTCCTTTGTGTTCAGTTTTACGGTAATTGTCCAGCAAAGACTATGACCCATACAAATTGTACTTTTTTTATCCAGAGAAATATAAATGATCAAGGTAGTTAAATGTGTGAACATAGAAAGAAGCAAGAATATGCAGTGGAATACAATATGTTGAACTTCATATTACGTAGTATATGAAGAGGGGTGAACAGAGAAAAAAATGACTGCACACAGTGAAGAGGCTACACAAGAATATGACAACAGGTAGAGGGGTGAATAAATGAGTAAAAAAAATGAGTAGATAAAGAAGAAAAATGGGACTAGGCATCAGAGAGAGAGAGACAAAAAAAAAAGACAGGCAATATAGAAAAATGAAGTAGTGTGATCACTAGCAAAGAAATTAGAGTTAAGCTTATTTGGAGGCAAAAGACAACCACAAAAGGCCAGCATTTGACAAGAGTTCCATAGATTTAAAACTACTTTGTAGCTGACACATTATACCCTACACAGTCTATTAAAATCCTGAAATGGAAACTTACAATGGGAAATGCCCATGTGCTGATTGTCAGTAGGGGTTTCCAAGATGTCTTTGGGATGATTTCTGAAGAGAGACAAAAGGCAGCATTAATATATGGCTCATGAAAATCCTTATGGTATGAATGCCTTACTGCTCAGTAGCAGAGTCTTTAAGGAGTTATATTAAATACCAGTGAATGAATGCGTCAACATTAGCCCACATGGTACAGTATCCAAAACATGTTAGGGTGAGGCAATGTGGTATTTGATCTGAAATATATCTATTACTGTGAGCTAGGCAGGGTTAGGATATTGGATTAACTGCTTGTACAATGTGGCTGTATTTTACAGGTTAAAGTTACACAACCAGGGAACACTGAAGAAGTGAGTTGCTCTCACATTTACTCATTAGTGGATACAGTATTTTTTTTTGTTTGTCTCTATTGCACACTAACAAATAGTTCTTGTTTATCTGGCTTTTCATATTGGCCATACAACAGCTCTTTTAACTCCTGCAGTTTGCTGTTTACATTTTCATATAAAATGCATTTTTAGATCCTGGCACTAGAACTAACCATGACTCACTAACTTGGCCTGTCTTGAATAACAACACACGGAGCTGAAGCTGCGCCCAAATAAATTACCCATCAAGTACAATAGTGACCAGCTTTTTTAATGAACTTTTCTTTTCCATTTATTCTTTTTTTCCATCAAGCCAGTAAAGTTTGTAAGTTTCTGAGTATTACTTAGAATTCAATGCAAGACTAGACTGACCATCTGCAACCAGTTCTGAAGAACCTGTCAGAGTTGTAGACATTCATGAATTGAATTCAGAATGCATAATAAATTGTGATTCAGTTCCTGAAGTTGGATTTGGAATTGGAATTGCACCCAACTCTAACGAAAAAGAATTGGAGTTGCATTGAAATTACAGGAAACAAACATGAATTCTAGTAAATTACATGAAATTCACCTTCAAAGATAGGTTGTCTTGATTTAATAAACATTTTAACTTAAATAAAAGACAGTTAAATAAACATATTATATCATACTAGCTGTGTAAGCCCATGCTGTAAAAAGCCCTGCATCCTAGAAACTACTGAAATCGTCAGAAAAAAATTGAAATGCAGAGATGTGAGATAATTGAAAGGAACTACTCTGTGCATCTCTCTCCTAGGATGTTTCAGTTTGCCGACATACTCACATCGCTTGTGCATTAGCGACTAAGAGACTTTGTCTTTCTTCTGAGGTTTCGTTTCGGAGTTTTAATTTTCTTCGCTTGTGTATTAGTTGCTGGAGCAAAAGTAAAAGGGATATCATTCTGCTGACGTGCTGGCCTCACTTCTGTATTTGTTTCCTCAGAGGTGGAGCCCTTACCCCGACTCCACTTCTCACTTCCGGGCCAGACAGAAAGACACACATGCTTTCACGCGTAGACATTTATATATAAGTAATGTCATGCAGGATGCATTCTCAATTCATTATCATTTGTCAATTAAATGTGAGTTGTTTATTTTCATTTTGCAAAATTATTTTCCTAAACAATTTTAATTTGGAATTTTAGTAAAACAACATTATCCAGAAAAACATCATTGTGCTAAACTGAGTCAAGATTATTGACTTTAGGAGATTTTTTAAGTACAGAAGGACAATTGTGTACATGTTTTTACGTGTCTCACTTGGAAGAAATTGCTTGACAACTGGATCATTCCTTTACATGTTCCCTTACTGTTTTATTGTGTAAGGTCCTATTGTGACCCCATTTTCCCTCTTTATACTCTTTATTGTGTAGCCGTGAATAAAATGTCTAAAAACTTATACACTTACTACTCTGAGATCAGGTACTTTAGCACTTCCTTCTTCCCTTACCTTCTACATTTTTAACCAGAGGCAATTAGACAGCGTAAAGAACCAGGCAGGACTTAAGTTACACATTTAATTAAGTATTATTGATAAAAAATAGTGTAAAATATTAAGGAAACAGAATATAATATGAATATTAGCATTATATCCGTACAACCTAAGCAGCAGTGCTTCTTGAGTTGAGAGACAGCTTTCGGCTTATCTTCAGTCTAACTTACTTTGCTATCACATGGCCTTTAAATGGAGTACTGAAACAAACCTCAATATGGCTGCCAAGATAAAGTTGTATCTTCAACAGGTAAAGGTGTGGTGACCAACTTTATACCTTTCTTTCAAAAAAACACAAACCGCTGTAGTACAGAATAGACGCCAATTCAAAACAAATCATAAACAGCCATACTTTAGACAAACAGAATTCAGGTACAACTCAGCCACCAGTTGCTTTGTTTAGTCAGCTTATGACCGTTAAGCAGGTGATGGCTTATAGACTCTAAGTACAAACCCAGATACCCCTGCCAAGCTGGTCTGATGCATGCTCCATTCCCCTCATCATAAATTCCTCATCCTGAGTTGGTCCTAAAGGCAAAGTATTGCTATTTTTATCAATGAAGTAAAACATGCATCCCGAAACACTAATATTACAATTAATTTTGCTATTGTAATTGCTTTACAAAAAGACGTATAAAATATTTATCAACTTATATGCTAGAAATCAGTCCACCACACTTATGTAGCTCAACAGCTAGTTATTCCTGCTTCACTGGCACTTATACAACACATTTTCATTGTTGCTGCCAAGAACCAGAGAGATATAATCTTATTGCTGAGAAATGTGATGATGTAATGATGATTTATTGCAATGAAATAGGAGAAAATGCATAAATTAAAGAAAATGTCTGCATCAATAATTTACAAATTATTGCACTTTTAGGTTTATGGCAGCATATGCTATGTGATACTGTAGGTTGCATTTACAAATGTCTTTTTTTCCAGATATGTAATTATATCATGTAACTGTATTGTCACACGTGTGTGCTTGGAATGCAACCTATGGGCTTAGGTAAGTGTGATTTACCGCCAAGGCATGAAGGGGCACAGTCTAATAATGCTCTCTCTTCTTTCTCTCCCTCTGCAGAAAGGAAGATTGACAATGCTCCCACTCTGACGTCACTTCTGGGGTCAGACCACCTGGATTCCTATTAGAGGGGACTGACACCATCTTGCTAGCAAAACGTCTTGAGAAAAGCATAAAGTCAACCTTTGCATTGTACCACATGTTTCTTTAATATACGGGGTTTGCCTTTGGGTGCCCCAGACCCTTCTCAAAAAATTAGCATATTGTGATAAAGTTCATTATTTTCTGTAATGTACTGATAAACATTAGACTTTCATATATTTTAGATTCATTACACACAACTGAAGTAGTTCAAGCCTTTTATTGTTTTAATATTGATGATTTTGGCATACAGCTCATGAAAACCCAAAATTCCTATCTCAAAAAATTAGCATATCATGAAAAGGTTCTCTAAACGAGCTATTAACCTAATCATCTGAATCAACTAATTAACTCTAAACACCTGCAAAAGATTCCTGAGGCTTTTAAAAACTCCCAGCCTGGTTCATTACTCAAAACCGCAATCATGGGTAAGACTGCCGACCTGACTGCTGTCCAGAAGGCCATCATTGACACCCTCAAGCAAGAGGGTAAGACACAGAAAGAAATTTCTGAACGAATAGGCTGTTCCCAGAGTGCTGTATCAAGGCACCTCAGTGGGAAGTCTGTGGGAAGGAAAAAGTGTGGCAGAAAACGCTGCACAACGAGAAGAGGTGACCGGACCCTGAGGAAGATTGTGGAGAAGGACCGATTCCAGACCTTGGGGGACCTGCGGAAGCAGTGGACTGAGTCTGGAGTAGAAACATCCAGAGCCACCGTGTACAGGCGTGTGCAGGAAATGGGCTACAGGTGCCGCATTCCCCAGGTCAAGCCACTTTTGAACCAGATACAGCGGCAGAAGCGCCTGACCTGGGCTACAGAGAAGCAGCACTGGACTGTTGCTCAGTGGTCCAAAGTACTTTTTTCGGATGAAAGCACATTTTGCATGTCATTCGGAAATCAAGGTGCCAGAGTCTGGAGGACGACTGGGGAGAGGGAAATGCCAAAATGCCTGAAGTCCAGTGTCAAGTACTCACAGTCAGTGATGGTCTGGGGTGCCATGTCAGCTGCTGGTGTTGGTCCACTGTGTTTTATCAAGGGCAGGGTCAATGCAGCTAGCTATCAGGAGATTTTGGAGCACTTCATGCTTCCATCTGCTGAAAAGCTTTATGGAGATGAAGATTTCATTTTTCAGCACGACCTGGCACCTGCTCACAGTGCCAAAACCACTGGTAAATGGTTTACTGACCATGGTATTACTGTGCTCAATTGGCCTGCCAACTCTCCTGACCTGAACCCCATAGAGAATCTGTGGGATATTGTGAAGAGAAAGTTGAGAGACACAAGACCCAACACTCTGGATGAGCTTAAGGCCGCTATCGAAGCATCCTGGGCCTCCATAACACCTCAGCAGTGCCACAGGCTGATTGCCTCCATGCCACGCCGCATTGAAGCAGTCATTTCTGCAAAAGGATTCCCGACCAAGTATTGAGTGCATAACTGAACATAATTATTTGAAGGTTGACTTTTTTTGTATTAAAAACACTTTTCTTTTATTGGTCGGATGAAATATGCTAATTTTTTGAGATAGGAATTTTGGGTTTTCATGAGCTGTATGCCAAAATCATCAATATTAAAACAATAAAAGGCTTGAACTACTTCAGTTGTGTGTAATGAATCTAAAATATATGAAAGTCTAATGTTTATCAGTACATTACAGAAAATAATGAACTTTATCACAATATGCTAATTTTTTGAGAAGGACCTGTACATTTCTCATTTCTGTGCTTCTCTGCTTACTTCATTTTTCTATTGTCAGCTTCAAATTTCATTTTCATTGTATCCACTTTAAATGAAACATTTTCACACGTCAAATACCACATTAATAGTACCCTTAATATTCATGATATTCATTACTGGAAAAATATATCACTGTGTAATCTGAGATATGTGATAAGAAAAAACAAACAGCAAGACATTTTACAGAATTTCATTGAATTAAATTCAGCTTTCAAAAATCCCCATTCAATTACAATTCTATACATGTAGGTTTTTTAAATTTTTAATTCTAATACTTATTTCTAAGTTCAATTGGAACTGATGAGTTCATTCATGAATAAACCTCAACTGTGGCACCCAGTACACCTTTTCCAGTCATTTTTGAATATGTATGTGACAAATTACTCACCTTTCTTTTGCATCCAGGAATGCTTTTGCAAAAGGATTATACTTGATCTTCAGGGCTGTTATCTTTAGAAGAAAAGATTAGTATTAGAGTTTATGTTATTGTTCGGCTCACTTATACTTCATTGTGTCCATGTCAAAATATTTTTCATAAGACTAGTGAAAACTATAAAATCTAAAATGTGCACCATGTGCACCATAATTTAACAGGCTAATGGGATCTAACAGATACTGCCAATGACAGGAAGGTCTGATAGAAGGCTACAGTCATGTTACTGGTATATGGATGTCCAAATTCCTGAGCAGATAGATAGGAAAGCCACAGAATGATGGTGTCTAAGATAATAAGATAAAGGTGGCTAGTTAAGGAAAAGGAATGTTGAGCTGCTTCTTGAAGGTGAGCCCTGCCTTTCCTATACTAACTGAAGCCAAGGAGAAATCAGGACAAATATAAGGAATAAGACTGAATTCAGCTATTATTTTGAAATCTACTTTATAACTAAACTTGGGATACGGGCTAAAAGTAGATGTGACATAATTTTTTTCACAATATTTTTTCACACAGAAAATCATAAAGATTTGGAGCAAGTGACATTTAAATCTCAGTTCATCATCATTTTGGAAACAGGAACTGAAAAGCTATGTTGTGATTAGTGGTTTGTGTTCAGCAAAAGGTGATTATTATAAATGAAAAATAAAATAAAGACAAAACTATTAATAAAAAACACAATATAATAACTGTTTCATATAACCACAGGAAACCTTTAATACTAATAAATAGCACAAAGGAAATGGTTTCCCTCAAAAAACCAATATTAAAAAAAACATAAAAAATTTTTATTACAATGATCTAGGAAGATAAAGAGCAAAAATGGTAAATACATGTATATCACATGCAATATGCATTATACATTGAAAAAATAAACACATTTATCACAAGTCATAGACCTTTTAACAATACATACAAAAAGGTCAATTACACAATCATCAAGTGGATTTCAATTAGAAGTCCAGTTATGTAAATACTAATTTGCCAACGTGTTTTTTTGGAGCCACACCCCCTTCTTCAGGGCTTTTGGATAACACAGCTAAATAAACTACCAAAAAAGTTAAAATTGTTATACAGGTAATGATAATTTGCAAATTTTTTTGAAACTGTGTATTTGTAAAAGTTAATTCATTTTCAATAAATTATATTAAAATTCAAAGTTTTTGTTTTTGTCTTATTTACAAAATTCACTAGAGTCAACATACCTGAACAGAATGGTGTTGACAAATCACTTGTGCTTTAGAAAGGTTTTTTGACAATGAAGTGATAAAAACCTCATACATTTACTGAGTACAAGTAAACTTTAGATATAGCTTAACGGACGTGCCCAGAGTCAGCAAACTGGTAAAAAACAACCCGTTAATGTATATTTTTATTGTTTTTAATGTATGTTTATTTAATTTATTTTTATTATTTTTTAAATATTTTTTTCTGACTTCACAGCTGAAAAAAATGATATTGTGAAAATAATTTAGTGCCAGCATAATGCTTTAAAATATTCTTCCTTTCATTTCTTCTTTCTGTAAAAGTATATAGTTCAAGGATCATATTTTTGTATTTTCTGCATTTGACATATCACATGCTGTTTCTGTATTTGTTTTGGGCCCTCTGTTCTCCTTTTGCCTGCTCTTTTTGTCTGTTTATGGACTGCTTGCTGGTCTTGTGTAGTGGCTATTCAAGTCTTGGTTACCCCTAAGCCTTGACACTACACGTTAGTTTTATCCTGTGGCTGCCTCAATATGGATAGGTGCCCAACTACCAAACAATGATTCAAGCCCACAGGCTACCTATCCCTGAAATCCCTACCTGATTTTTATGGTCATATCAGTCAGAACACAATATAGTCTATTTTTCTGATTTTTCATGACTTTATCAGCCTGCATGTAGCAAATTTCTGCATATAAACTTTCTATAACTGAGATGGCTTAGAAGGGTAACATGGTTAGTTGAAAATGACAAAGTCCTATATAGGAATTTTTTTAATACAACATTAATAGTGGCAATAGTAAAAGTGAATTGTCTTCGAGTAGAGTACAATGTCTGCTGTAGAGATTTAGGGTAAAAACAATAAAACATAAAATTCACATATAGAATCATCAGAAATTACCCTATCACTGGGCAAAGAAAAAAAAGGTTTAAAAGTTGTAATAATTAGAGAGCACATAATGCAAGACAGCAAACATAAACATCTTAAACACTTTAACACTTTAGTGTCTTGAGCATAGGAAAATCACTATATAAATAAAATATTATTATTATTACTGCATTATTATTATTATTATTATTATTAACACCATATTTGCAAAGGGCAACATGTTGGGTCAAGTTAATTTGCTCAGTAAAACTGGCAGGTCTAGACATGCAGTCATTCAAAATATTTGCTGCTTCTCTCAACCCCAAATTTAACATGTGCCCCATGAGTAAATGTTATTGTGGGACTGTAGAAAAGTTAATTGTGAATTGTGTACTGGCAAGTTATACTTTGCTTTCAATGAAGTAAATAAAAACAAAACCAACCACATGACTCAAAATGTTAACTGTGATTTGGTGTTTGAGAAAGAAATTATGCCTCATGGTACTGAAAGATTATTGCAGAAGAAGATAAGTATTGAGATGCTGCGCACACAGGTCTCCTTTTAAAATTGCAAATTCTCATAATATTGGTGTATTTTTGTTAAAAAATAACACATATGAATTATTTTACAATATGTGTAATTACAAGATGCAGCTCAATACTCAACAGCTGTCTCAAACATATTTGGTGTGTTTTTTAAGTTTTTATTTTCCGGTGATGCCCCAGGCACCACAATTTTACATGACAAATGCATATATACCATATTTGTAAAAATAACTTTGACTTGAAAATACCAAAATTATCCTTTAATCCAGCTAGACCGATTTATTTGCATGCAAAAGTGCAATTTGTTCAGCACAAATAATAAAAATAAGCATCTTATAAAATTGTTCTTATTCAGTATATGGTTTGTTTTTCGCTTGCATTTTAACAGAAATTAAAATTAAACAAATATTTAAACCTATTAAGTCTGCAGTTTTGTCTGACTCTTTAAGCATATCATAATCACTAAGACTAAATAATATACATATATAAATATAAAATAAAAATGTTTTTGTGAATTAAAAACTAAATTAAAAGTTAAAATATATTAGAAACAAAACTAAAACTGAACTGAATTTTCAAGTAAGATCAGAAATAATATATAAATAAAAACCAGTATAAAATGCAAAACTATAATAACCTTGGTTCAGCAACATATTTCATATATTCTTATATTCTTATGCTAATAGTTATGAATCCCTCTTCCCCCAGCAAAGAAATCTTGCATTTGAGATTAATCTGAAATTATGTACAGTAGATGTCGAGAAGACATTAGGTGAGGAGTGACCATGTAGAGAACACAAAAGTGAAAACAGTGTGGAGTAAGAGGAGGCAGGTCTGTTACACAGTTACAGAAGACTCCCTCTAAAGCGTTTCATTGCTTCACTCTGTTAGGACTGCACACCCATTTTGTAGGAATTAGGGCTTAGGATACAGGGATACTTTGGTGTACATTAAAAGAAAATATTAGATCTCCCAGGACTTTCAGTGAACATTTCTGACCTTGGCAGTGATTTCAGTGATTGACTACTCCATGTGAACTCATCTGAGATTGGAGGGGTCATTCTGAAGTAAAGGCTTAATTTACAGGTTTTAGGTTTCAGCAAGGGATCCTCCCCTGGCCTAAAGTTCATATTCCTTTTTTATGTATTTTTTGTTCATTTCAGTATCTGGTTATTTCCTCAAACCTTTATAGGTGGTTGAGGAAACAAGCAGTCCCTTGCAGTTCATTCCATGCAGTGGTGTTGGTAAGTCTGTAAGATTTTTTTGATGTTGATTTTCTGTTGTGAATTCACTTTGACCTCTCGCTCTATTTTTTGACCTCTCTTTGAATTTGTGTTTTTGGGACGTGTTTGCTACGGGATTGACTCCTTCAGGTAAGTTTTTTTTTTTTATAAGGATTCTTTACCCCAAGCTAAAGATTAATGAATCCTTCCACTTGTGGAGCTTTTTTGTTTTTTGAGTTTTTTGGGACTTTATACTTAGGAACTCCCAGGTTTTTGACAGCAGGGAAGTAGCACAGTCAGAAGTAATGTGGTTTTAGGTAAATCAGCAGATCTTTTGGACTGCTACCTGAATCTGGATAACCAAGCTAAACAGGACAGTAAGGGCTGATTTGTATGTGGTTTCTTTGTTTTTTTAATTTTTGTGGTGAAATATTTATGAACTTCAACAAAACATTTTCTTTAGTTAAACACCCCCACACCCATGTACATACTGAAACCAAGCCCTATGTGAAAAGGTGAATATAAAAAGAAGTAAGGAAAGAACCAAAATATGTATGATGGGAGGAGTGGTATGTGCTTTGAAGGTTCCTATGTCATTAGGTCCTCTGGCCATAGTGGAACTGGATGATATGCTGTTTGCAATTCAGAGAATCTGAAAAAAACATTTATATAGAAAGCAATTTCTGAGACAACAACAGACAAATACTTTAAAAGAGATTTCCAATGAGGGACCAGTGCCAGCTTGACCGCAAAGATGCAGAGAGAGAAAAAGGTGCAGAAGAAGAAGTATATGAAATGAGAAAACAATAACTATAGAGGGGGTCAAGGAAAAAGACTTTGAGACAGAAAACCAGTAGGAAGAGCTAGGAGAAGAAGACAGGAAATGAGGAAATAGGTGTTAATGGCCAGGTAAACACCATAAAGCTTTCATAGTATAAGCTAAAGACCATGTACAAACCTAAACTAGGTATGTTGATTATTAAGGTTTTTATAAGAAAGAGATATTTTTAAAATAGTGTTCCAAGATAAAGGGTCTGAAAATAGGAGGTCACACTTTTATACTGAGTAGATGGATGGATAATGGTAAAGGCC
Organism: Polypterus bichir lapradei; assembly: GCA_026402145.1. Taxonomy (NCBI): domain Eukaryota; kingdom Metazoa; phylum Chordata; class Cladistia; order Polypteriformes; family Polypteridae; genus Polypterus; species Polypterus bichir. Next base: position 14,054,614 of record JANRMT010062831.1, on the reverse strand, counting down.
TGAAGGTAGCTTCATACAAGGCAAGTAACAGAACAGTGTGACATGTTTGGAATGAGGAGACAGGGATCAAGAAAAATCAAAAAGAGGGCGGGAAGGAAAAGAAGAAGACAGTGGGGCACCACATGTCAAAGCACAGAGAAATAAAAAAAAACATATGAAAACAAAAATGAAGAAGTCCAGAAATTCTAATTCTACCTGATTAGCTCTTGTCTCACTAGCACTAGTTTTAAGTTTGAAGAAGAGACTTCATTCCAAAGATTGGACACACTACTGAAAATTCTGTTATAGAAGAAGGGTGATGTTATTCTAAGGTCATAAACCACATTACTTATAATAGATGTTGTTGCTAAAACAATATGGCATTGTCCATGCAACTAACTCAGAAAATAGCAATGTGTATAGAAATAAAGTGAAGAAAATAGTGATGCTACAAATACTATAACATACAAATTCTTAACACTAGGTATGTTTTGATTAATAAAAGTATTTTTGATAAACAGCTCCTTCTTAATAAATATAACATAAATCTGTACAAACTAACTTGATGGACAACTAATTAAACACTGGATTTGGTCACACTACAGAATGATTCTAATTACAGTTTAATATTTGAAAGTAGCAGCTACAACCTTTCAATTCAACCTGTTGTTAACTGACAAAACCAATAACTGGTTATTTCATTGAACTCCTTTAAGGCCATGAGTGTCTTAAACATGAAGCTTGTTTTTTGTACTGCAAGGTGGGTGCTTGCATTATTTGTCTAGAAAGTGGCCTTTGCCTGTAAGGGTCTTTTGCGTCTTGCACAAAGGTTGTTGGTACAGTACAAGCAATCTCTGTAAAGTGGTGTCTTGCATACTGCACATCTGTACAAATAATTTACATCTGGAATCGGTGATGCAGAGAGGTAGTTATTGGCTAATCAATGCATTTGACAAGCACTGCCTTTTCTTGACAAATATTTTCCTCTGTAGAGTATACCATTGTTAATTTTGTTGTTTAAACAATATTTTGGAAATTCTTCTGACATAACGTAATTAGCAAATTTGAAGGACATAAGACAGAATGTTAAGTTGTGATGCCCACAGCAAGCACAGTGTATAATTGTACAGTCAAATATAGGACGTTTAAAATAGAAGAGGCTGCATTTACCAATAATGTGATTGTTTTTAAATGCAAGAGAATTTGTTCAAATATAAACATGTTTAGTTGTGGCTCAATCACATTTAGAGAGGCCATGCTCAAATGTGAGAGGGCAATTCAAACATGAGAGATGGATCAATTTTGTTCAGTTTAGAGATGTTGAGCTGAAATATGAGAGAGAATTCAATTAAAAGAGTTGCGTTCAAACACTTGGGGTGCCTGGTTTAGATTTGGCACACTCAAGCATGAAAGGAAAATCATTTGGGAAAGGTGATACTCAAATAAATGAGGGTAGATGTCATTTATAGATCTATGTTCAAAACATAAGAGATCTCATTTGAAACAGAGAGACAGACTCAAAAATGGATGTCAGTTTCCTATTTACTATATTACTCAATTTAAAATTAGGGAAGTTATTCTTATACAAAAGGCATGATAGAAAGTTTAAAAAATAAAATTACAAGTCACACATTATAGTCAAGCTGTTTTGGCCTACTATTGCTCTTTAAGTATTTGTAAAATAGATGAGAACCCTTTTAATTCAAGCAGTTCAGTGAGGTACTGGATAAAAGAGTGATTTAGTTTTGACTTTGGGACATTATAATTCAAGAATGTAGAGCTTCTGCCTTTATATTCTGTAAGTGTTAGTCAATCTATTGGTGAATATTATAACATGCCTTTCATACTAGTAAGTAGAAATCAAGGAGACCACTCTAAAGAAAATGAAACCAGGCAACACCTGGAGGAGCCGCAGAAATGAGAAAAGTAAATGAAAGTGGAATGCTGAAACTAAACAGGATAACAGATGAATTTTGGGTCAAATCAAGACAGAAAGAAATCAAAGGCCCAGCATGAATTGATCACATGATTTACACAACAGACAATCCCTGTAGAGTGGTGTCTTTCATACTGCACATTGACGTCTGGAACAGGAGACGAAGAGAGGTGGTTGCTTGTATTGAGTCGCCTAGTAGCTGTACACAGACAAGGTGCAAGTGGAGCTACACCATTCCCTTTTATAAGGCATAACATCACACTGCAAGGTCAGGCCATCTCAGGAGAGATTGCATTTTTTATTATCTTTCACTGTGACTGAAATACCACTTTCTAGGCAAGCAACCCCAAAACCAAAAATGTCAAAACAGCAGGATCAATTAAAACAATCAATGAAGGACAGCATATTTATTTGCTCTGCAGCCTGGAGGTTACTCAGGAAGAGGAGGAGGTTAGGAGCATGTGCCGATACAGCGTCTTGCCGCACCCACCACATGACAAACCACCTCAGGATCCCAGATTAGGACAGCCATGCAATGGGTGACACCTCAGCACCACACTAGTTCAGATGGAGTGGAACAGTGTGAGTTTTTTTTTTTATTTTGATGGTGGATAGAGTTCCAATTCTGCTACCAACTCCCAGGTTTTCCCTGAAGGTTGGAGGTCCCACTTGCAGGGCTGGATGCAGTTTAACATCATACCTGGGACGGTCAGGCTCATGATTAAATTATGACTCACAACAGGAAAATAATAGCTGACTTTTATATTTAACTAATCGACCACAGCATGTCCGGCTGAAGAGCTGCTGCTCTGATAGCATCCTGAGCAGCACGGGGCGCCGCAGGGAACTGTCCTATCACCCTTCCTCTTCACCCTCTACACGTCTGACTTCAGGTACAGGTCTCAGTCATGTCATCTGCAGAAATTCTCTGATGACTCTGCCATTGTGGCCTGTATCAGGGAAGGACAGGAGGATGAATACAGGAGGGTGGTGGACAGCTTTGTGGAGTGGTGTGAGCTAAATTTTTTACAGATAAACATCACAAAGACAAAGGAACTGGTTATGGACTTTAGAAAACATGCTCCTTTTCCCACCCCTGTCACCATCAGAGGAACTGATGTTGAGGTGGTTGAGGACTACAGGTACCTGGGGGTACACATTGACAGTAAACTGGACTGGTCCAAGAACATCAACACGGTTTTCAAGAAAGGGCAGAGCCGACTTTACCTATTGAGGAGGCTCAGGTCTTTCAATGTCTGCAGGGAAATGCTGACTATGTTCTATCACTCTGTGGTAGAGAGTGTGGTGTTTTTTGCAGCTGTGTGCTGGGGCAGTGGGCTGAAGACAGCTGAGGCCAACAGGCTGAACAAACTGATTAAAAAGGCTGGTTCTGTCCTGGGTGTCAGATTGGAGAACCTGGCGGAGGTGTCTGAGAGGAGAATGCTGAAAAAGCTTCTCGGTATCATGGACAATCCCTCTCACCCCATGCATGCCTCCTTGAAGGGTCATCGGAGCACACAGAGCAAAAGACTCATTGCCTCCAAGTACAGAACCGAACGCCACAGTTCCACCTGTGGCAATAAGACTGTATAATTCTTCCTCATTCTGTAGGTGATTCTTCCCATCATTACATGCTGCTGTTTCATTTATTTATAGCATAAACACTAGTCACTTTTCATTACGACTTACACTAATAATCTGTAATTTTATTATATCTGTTATAGTTTTAGTTATAGTTATTTGTTGCTTTGCACAAATTAGTTATATTGTTAGTTATAGTTATTTGATACTTTGTTTAGAGTTATTTTGTTATTCTGTTTATTTAGTTATTCTGTTTGCATTATTACTATTGATCTTTTTAACTCTTTATTACCTTATCTTTATTCCTCTTGTTGCACTGAGCATGTATATGACAAAAGAATTTCCCTCGGGATAAATAAAGTTCTTACTGTATCTATCTATCTATCTATATACAAGTGTTTAGGTTTAACTTTCTTTTGGCTCTGTCCATGAGTATCCTTCTGTTTCAGTACAAATAGTATAGTTGAAGAGCCATGTTTTATATCTTCCACTTTACAATTGCTATTTCTTTATTTAAAACATTTTGAAGCTGACCCCGGTGTTCTTTGACAACTTTGTAGCAAATTAAATTATGTAAATTCAATACATTGCTATATATCTTTGGATACAAAGTCTTTTTGGTAGATGCATTTGTCCCTCCCAAATCCTAGAGCAATGCTAGAGAAAAGTCATGATCGTAAAAATGAGTTAAAAAGTCCATACCGCCTGCGTTTGAGTCTGTATGTTGCTACAGGCTATTAAGGCTATGTTCAAATTGCAAATTCGATTTTTTTAGCTCAAATAAATTTTTTTTGCTTGACTATTCAAATCACCTTTACAAGTAATTGTAAATGATTGATTACTTATATTTATCCAAAATCTATAAAGTTATTACAAATTTATTCATCAGACAGGTGTGACCTAATAAACATAAATATTAGCTTTATTTTAAGTGCTGACATGCGCATTTCAATTTGTTTACAGTGTAGGATATCTACAGGTTCATCACTGCTCAAAACTGGTTAGAGTGGAAACATTTCTGCCAGATCTGTACGTAGAAACCTGCAGGATTCTCTTAAAAATTACATAGCAATTAGACTGCAAGCTTCCTTTATTTTCTTGTTTGCATTTCACATTTCTATAAATAAAAGATTGAATTTATGTCTCATGAGTGAAAAAAAATCACTATTGAGCAACAGCATAAACAAAATTTATCAAATGTAGCTTTCTAATTTTTTCTGTGAATTTAACAAATAGCTTAAGGTGAGGGTGACAGTAAAATCATAATCTTTAACATATTGTGAACGCTAGGGGGCGCCAATGAGCCCCAAACACGAACATTCAAAACACAGTCCCAAGTCTATATTCCGTCAGGGATCCCTACAGGGCTGCTCCCTTAGACTCCAACTCCTATGTAGTTATTCAGGTGTCCAAACTGGGACTCTCTATGAGGAAGACTGCCACCTATTAAAGTGGAGCATGGACTGCTCCCTGCTATGCTCTCCTGCCACGTCTTGTGATCTTTGGGCATCCCACCCAGGACAGAGATCATAAAGCTTCCCGACCGAGTATTCCCCACATTTAGTCCATCCTTCCATTATGGCATCCCGGCCAGGTAAGAACTCCACCTCTGTCCTGGGTGGGACGTCCAACCATCCTCTGGGGCATCAGCAATATAAACAAATAAATTGAAGAGTCTCATATAATCACAAAGTTTAATTAAAGTAAACTGAAATAATGATTATCTTTAAACATTTACAAATGATTTCTGTTTACTGTATCCTTGCCAATGTATGCCAAGAACACAGTATGGGAAAGGTGCTATATGAATAAAATTTATCAATATTATTATTATTATTATTATTATAGTATCACCATCCAATCATTTCACAATTTCAGAGAGTTTTTCCATTGAGAGACTGAAAATGGATAATTTTTTTAGCATTAGAATAGTGAATGTGAAGAGTGTCATCGATAATCAAAGATGATGGTGAAGAAGGCAATATTTGCGTAGTTTTAATTAAAATTTTATGTTTGCTCTATTAAAAAGACACTTATATTTTGAATTAAATTTGCCTTTAGCAGTATATTTATCATGATTTCTATTTTTGTTTGCTTCATCTGTTTCTCCTATGCTACACTAGGCTGTGGATTATTATTATCATTATTGTTATTGGTATTGTGGAAATGTTATCAGTGCTGTAGCCTATAATTTTTGACCATCCCAAAACCCCCTATATAAACTGCTCAAAAAATCAAAGGAACACTTTTAAAACACATCAGATCTCAATGGAAAAAAATCCTGCTGGATATCTATACTGATATGGACTGGGTAATGTGTTAGGAATGAAAGGATGCCATATTGTTTGATGGAAATAAAAATTATCAACCTGCAGTGCGCTGAATTCAAAGACACCCCAAAAATCAAAGTGAAAAAATGTTGTAGCAGGCTAGTCCATTTTGCAGAAATTTCATTGCAGCAACTTAAAACCGTTCTCAGTAGTTTGTATGGCCCCCATGTGCTTGTATGCATGCCTGACAATGATGGGGCTTGCTCCTAATGAGACGACCGGAGGTGTCATAGGGGATCTCCTCCCAGATCTGTACCAGAGTATCACTGAGCTCCTCGACAGTCTGAGGTTCAACCTGGCGGCATCGGATGGACCGAAACATAATGTTGCAGAGGTGTTCTATTGGATTTAGATCAGGACAGCATGGGGGCAGTAAATGGTATCAATTCCTTCATCCTCCAGGAACTGCCTGCATACTCTCGCCACATGAGTCCGGGCATTGTCGTGTACCAGGAGAAACCCAGGACCCACTGCACCAGCACAGGGTCTGACAATGGGTCCAAGGATATCATCCAGATACCTGATTACAGTCAAGGTGCCGTTGTCTAGCCTGTAGAGGTCTGTGTGTCCCTCCATGGATATGCCTACCCAGACCCTCACTGGCCCACCAATCCGTTCATGCTGAACAATGTTACAGGCAGCATAATGTTGTGTATGGCTTCTCCAGACTGTTTCATGTCTGTCATATGTGATCAGGGTGAACCTGCTCTCATCTCTGAAAAGCACAGGGTGCCAGTGGTGGACCTGCCAACTCTGGTATTCTAATGTAAATACCAATCAAGCTCCACAGTGCCAGGCAGTGAGCACTAGAGGATGTTGGGCCCTCAGGCCACCTTCATGAAGTCTGTTTCTGATTGTTTGGTCAGAGACATTCATACCAGTGGCCTGCTGGAGGTCATTTTGTAGGGCTCTGGCAATGCTCATCCTGTTCCTCCTTGCCCAAAGGAGCAGATACCGGTCCAGCTGATGGGTTAAGGACCTTCTACAGCCCTGCCCAGCTCTCCTAGAGTAACTGCCTGTCTCCTGGAATCTCCTCCATGCCCTTGAGACTGTACTGGAAGACACAGTAAACCTTCTGGCAATGGTATGTATTGATGTGCTATCCTGGAGAATTTGGACTACCTATGCAAACTCTGTAGGGTCCTGGTATCACCTCATGCTACCAGTAGTGACACTGACCATACCCAAATGCAAAACTAGTGACAAAACAGTCAGAAAAGATTAGGAAGGAAAAATGTCAGTGGCCTCCACCTATTAAACCATTCCTGTTTTCGTGGTGGTCTCATTGTTGCCCCTCTAGTGCACCTGTTGTTAATTTCACTAACACCAAAGCAGCTGAAACTGAGTAACAACCCCCCCGCTACTTAACTGACCAGATCAATATCTTAGAAGTTTCATTGCCTTGATGCTATACTCTGATTAAAAAGTGTTCCTTTAATTTTTTTGAGCAGTATATATTTAAGAGGGGTCAGTGCTCATGAGAAAGACACTTGGCATAATTGTTTCATCTTTGTTATAGATTTCACTTATATTAAAATTATCTTCTTTTATTGTATTATGATTCCTATAACAAGCCATATTGTGCCATTCTGTGGGCTGTATTGTATTGTGGTGGTTGTGATAAAGTCATGTCTGTGTTGTTTTGGAACCACATCAAAGTTATCATTCCAGCACAGTTCGAGGAGAGCAGGTCGTTATCCAGCAGGTTTGGATACATGAATGAATATTATCACACTGCTTTCACTTGATCTGTGTACAAATTAAGGTTATAATGTGTATTGTGTGTGTTACTTGCTGCCACAGTTCTGTTTCAACTGTCACACCAATAAATACACTGCACACTTTTTATGTGTTGTGATTTCGTTCAGTTAAAAAAAAGCCTACTGGGGTATGGAATGTGGAAAAATAATAAACAGTTTGATCATTCTGGTGTATGTGACAAAAGCCATGCAGACCCTGTCTTGTCCATAGTGCACATGACAAGTGCAACTTCTTGTTTCTCCAAACGAACAAAAAACCACAAGTGACCAACTGATGAACTAAAACCACAAGTGACCAACTGATGAACTAAAACCACAAGTGACCAACTGATGAACTTAAAGGATGTGGCAAATGCTGATCCAAGCAAAATGCTGTAAGATGTAACGGTTTGAAATTCTTTTACATAAGACAAAGGCCCTATAAAAGATTTGGGACACCGACCCCTCGAGGCAGATGAAGGGCAGGTGTCCTAGGACTGTGCTTCTCTGTCATCTTACCTTTGCCTGGTGTGTATTAATAAAAGATTTTTTTTACTAACTTTAATTATATCTCTCTGTCTTCAGTCACAAGAAACGAGCACTATAGAAAAAGTGTCAACAGGAACTATACTGTAAGTGTGGTTATACGGTGGTCAGACACAAAAGTAAAAAACCCTCAAAAAGAAATTGCCTGAAAAACTAACTTTATCTTGCTAGAATCAAGATAATTCTTTTATTAAAAAAACAATAAAACAAAACATTCAGTCATTGCAGCTTTCTCCTAAATATGGTCACCAAAACTGCATGGCCATGTCCCATCAACATCATACACACGTATACACACAGGACACCAGTGGAACTAAAATTCCAAAATGGCAGAGTGATAACATCATTGTACAATGCTAAATTATTAACAATAAATAATGATAAAAATGGCTGAATGATGTGATTGTTCCTTAAATAATAACTGGAAGTAATTCTGATGATTTGCTGGAAATAACCCCAGGAAAGGTTTTAGTGTTCAAAGTATCCTTATGTTTGTCCTATGTTAGTAACCTAAATGAGTCAGGAAGATAGCTGGGCAAAGACTTCCTGGGAAGAGAGTGATGTCAGGTTTAAGAGAGGGAGAGAGACAAAGACAAAGACAAAGACAGAGAAGACTTTGAGATTTGAGAAGAAAATGCTTTGTTTAAACCACTTCACTGGATAGGCAACGATTCAAACAACTTTAATAAAGCACAGACATAGACAATACATTTTTTTGCTTTTGTTATTCTTTTGGTAGTGTATGTGTTCATTTGTGAGAATCAAGTACAATCTTTATTTGGGTGTGGTGAGACTAGTAACTTTGTTATCACAGAGAAATAAGACATTTGCTAGGCAGCCTATTTATTTCCGTAGGCATGACACATGACGTTATGGAGACTATGTTGTATTAAATTGCTTTGAAGTATTATGGGCATATTAACTTTGTCAAAATAAAGAGAAGACTTTGTGAACGACTTAACACTTGCGCAAAATAGTGTAGAATCTGGTTACACTTTAGCCTTATGAAATGACTTTTGTGGTTATTGCTGCCTTGTGATTTTTTTTTTTTTTTTATCAATTTCAGCTTCAATCATACTGATCTCTACCAAGCCTAATGATCCCCTAATATACCCTTATAAGAAAATTACAACAAAATCTCTGTCGCTCTGCTAAGTAACAGTCTGCGAGGACATCATGGAAAGTTCTCAACAGCCATGCCATATACAAACAGAGTACTATGTAAAATGTTTATTTCAGGCTGTGATAATGAAAAATGTTGAGCCTATATGTGGCCATGTCAGAGAGAAAAAGGTTTGTGGTAGAGGTGGTAAACTGTGGACAGCACAATGCACTTAACTCTGTCCTGGTTTAACACACTGCAGTCAAATATACTTGTGCATATCAACATTACATGTGCATATCAACATTAAATAATTAAATAAATGCTCTATGGTCATTTATTTCACTGTGTTTCCCTTTTACTTTTATGATTTTGAATGGTGTGTTGATGCTTTAAGAAGAAAACAAATCCAGTTGCACACGCTTGTGAGTACATTGGTACATTATTATCTAACCTTCAAAGCCTTATATGCTCAATTATATATTTCCTGTATATTATTGTGTGGGTATCAAAGAATATGTAGAACTTTTTCAAATTTTAGACAGATAGTCTGGGCATCGTGTAAACCTTAAAGCAATCTTGGTCACATTCTCTAACTCTTCCTAAAATTGTCTAAGCATGTCTTAATGTTATCAGAAAAATCATCTAAGCAAGTCTTGATGTTATCTGCTATTATTGATTAAGACATTTACTAATCCTTTTCAAGAAACACTCTGCAGGCTTGTAAACAAACTCACCTATTACATATGCAGGACATGTTTTATTATTAAAGGGACCAAGGTGTAATACTGCTGGTTCACCTGAGGGGTACATGTCCTCTCATGACCTGGCATAAGTGGAACTATAAAGACCCTTGTAATATTCTCAAAATTATATTTCATTTATTGAAGGTGGATGGATCTTACCATGACCTAAGAAAACATCTGCTTGGCATAAACTGTATACAGTAAAGGGTATGGGACATCTTTTCTAAAAAGCCCAGTCTTTCTTGAACTGTGCCATTCTGTTTGCTGCCTGATGGTAAAAGGGGACTCCTGTGAGAGATAAGAGCTTGAGGATTTTCAAGGGTTGGTGTTAGTTGCTAATGACAATGGATATAAATGTCTGAATGGCATTAGTCCTGGCAAAGGTAGAAAGTAAAGGTAAAAAGACCAGGTCACACCTAGTATGGACAGGTTGGGCATCCATAAAAGGTACAACACTGGCAACAGGCAGGTCGTCGTGAACAGGTTAAATCGGGCTTCTAGCTGGTGAACCAGTAAATAGGTACCACTGCTTCTAGAATCCATATTGTGTGTCCTTTGAAGTTTTGATGACTGAAAGTTAAGTAGGGAATTATCATAGAGGGCTGGGCTGGTGGTTTTAAAAAGAGGAAAAAAAGTTATTGAAAGTATCCAAAATAACAGACCCAAATCATCAGCTTTATGGACGTCATATAGGTATGGGGCAAAAGTTAGCTGTTGAAGGGCACTACTGGATGTACTGAATAGTAAAATAGGGATTGCTGGATTTATTTGATGGATTGTGCAAGTAAAATAAGAAAGACTGGGATAAGGGACTGACATTTCTGAAACTGAAGAGGTTTACAGCATGTTGCTGCACCCACCACATGACAAATCACCTGGATTGAGACCAAAATTAAAGGATGAATAAATTAAAAGGGACAAGTAGAATGTGAAATCAAGTAGGGAGGTGCTAGAGTATAGTGAGGAGGCGCAAGTAAATTGAAACAGGTGAAGAGATGATGTGTCTGTTCTAACTAAATGAAAGAATAAGACACACAATTTGAATGCAGTTCAGATGATGATTTTATTCCTTGTCCTCAACCTCTCCTCATCCACCTAACCTGAGATCTCATGAAATCCAGTGAAAAGGACACTCATCCACTCTGGTCTTAATCCCCTGGGACTAACCCTTTACAAAGTGACAGCGCCCTGACTAAGCTTCAGTGAGAGAAAAAAAAGAAAACAAAATAGATTTTCAAGACCTGGTCAAATTAGTGTCAGGGGCTGTATTTATTAAGTGTCTCAGAATCACTCTAAAGACTTGAACTAAAAGTCACACTAGGATAAGAATGTGTCCTGCCACAGAGAAGGACATAAGAAGAAGCTATAAAGCACCCTAGTGCCAGTATCAGTGAGAAGTAGGAGGTCACAAAATACATAACAGTTTTACAGCACTCCTTGCTGCAAAAGTAGTGCTCAGGATGAAGTTTTGTAGTTTTCTTATACTAAAGTTGAGGCTTCATGACAAAGATAATAATCTTTATACATAATACGCTACCGATTGTTTGTCCAGGATTTTAATTCACCTGTAGCTCGCAAACCGTTTGACCTATTGACCTGAAATTTGGTACACATATACAACGTGAATTCTACTATCTGCTTTTGGGGTGATGATTAACCTCCAAGGTTATTCCTCTTTTTATTTTCTTTATTGTAGAATCAACTCTCAGCAGCGGGCGGCCCTGTGGCCGTCACTTCCCCTACCTCTTCATATCTTAAATCATTCTTGAGGAAGATTGAAGACTTAAGTGCCAGCTTAAGTGAAAAATGAAAGAAAACGTACTAAGTAATTGCAACACAAACACTGACTTAATCAGTTTTAACACGAAAAGATGTCAATGAAAGAAGAGAAGAAGCGGGCTGCTAGAGTGGAGAAAAGAAGAGCTGCACAGGAAGCAGCAAGCACATCAACCACTAAGCAAACAAATGCTAAACGTACAGAGAAAGAGTATGAAGACCATAAGTCAAGTGTATTCACTGCACATTATGGTAATAATAATAATAATAATAACAATAATCACAGTAGAAGAAAACGAAAGAAAACATAACAGAATTGGATATTGTGCTAAGCAGCACATAATGGTCGCCACTTTGCAACATCAAGAATACTATGGTAATGAACACAGAGATGGAAAGATTGAGACACACAAACTGAATGAGAATAAAGCCTGATAATGGGTACATTTATTTAACAGTGAATGCTTTAGGGATTGTTCCTGCCTTTTCCCTAATCTGAGATGCTTGGTAAATATAGACACAGATTATAAAACTGCATGTGATAATGTTTGGTATACTGTTACAGAAATTATTATTATCTGTATGCCAGTGGGTATATGGAGCAACATTTTAAAGCACTGCTTGGGCACACTGCTTTAGGAAAACAATTAGCCTTTGCCAGGCACTGCTGTTTGAACTAGGCAGTATGATGTAAAAAAATTGCAGATTTTTTTAATCACCTTAGAAGAGGCTACTCCTAAAATAATTCACTAACTATTTAGTGAATGTGGGGATAGTTTAAGGGATGTGTAAAAAAAAAGAATAGGATGAACACTGGAATAGAATGAATGAAGCATTTGAAAATAATTCCAGGATGAAACCAATTGAAGGCCTCTGTTTGTTCCTTTCTTTCTTGAAGGTCTGGATAGCAAGACTGTATAAGAAAATGTCTTGTGCTGAATAGGGGAAAACACCATATAGACTGCACAAGTACACCATTACATTTAAAGCATATAAAAAGTAAAGAAACAGCAGGAAAGGATTTTATCTATGCAAACCTAATATTTCATATGACAGCCTCAGGGTTACTGTAGTGAAACCTGACTTCAGTTATCTCTAGGAGTCCAATGTTCAGGAGCAGACCGTGATTCTTGTTTTATTTGTAAAGAACAGAGTCATTACAAGAAACCTATGTCACTGCACAAGTTTGACGGAAGGCTACTAGATTTTTAACTAACGCTGGGAAAGCAACAGCCCACATAAGAAGCATCAGAATTTTCTAAGGTCCCCCTGGTTGAATTGCTCTACTGTTGTGATAAGAGTAGAGCACACCTACCTCTGTCTTAGAAATTCTGAGCATTCATATAAAGTTAGACCCACTTCAAGATGACCATTCTTTTCTGTTTTCAAACAGAACTCTAGAAAATCTCCTTTGTAAATGTGGGTGTCAGTGTGACACCCCGTGTAGTGGCAAGGTTGGCACAAGACCACACAGTGGGCATCTTGTAGTGCAGGACCGACCAGGATCAGATTTGTGTTAAGTCAGACATGGAGAATGGAGACACAGACACAAAATGGTGGTAATTCCAAAAGTGGGTTTAATTACAGGTGCAACAAAACAACAAAAATAATATCCCAAGCAAAAATAGTGAACTCTATATACAGTGATGTTTCCAGTCCCCAAAAAAGAAAAATACAGACAGAAATGTATATACACAAAAATTGGTAGTCTTCCTAAATGAAGAAAAGGAGTTCAGGAAGAAACTACATATATAACAAAGTCCAAAGAATGTCAAAAATATTTACAAGGAAAAAAACTGTAGATACAAGAACAAAAACGAAGTGCACCAAAACCCAAAATCTATATAAATACCTCCACCAAAATAAAGCTGCACTAGGACGTATCTATAATACATACACGAAATTTACTAAATAAGGCACAAGCCGCTGTTTGGTATACTTAATGGAAAAAAAACTGAAATATTCACACCACCGAGTCTAAAGTCAATCCTTAAGGGGCAGGAAGTGCCTCGTATAGTCGGGGCACAAACGTGCACCCAGTCCTGCGACATGCTGCTTCCTTTAACCAATCGCGACAGCACCAGGTGCTTTCTGCACAGGTGCTTCGCTCAACCTTTGTAGGGCATGTAATAAATAGTGCTAGCGGCCTCGCGTGCGCGCGAGTGAGGACGAGCGCGAACTGGTGCGCATCCCAACACGCTTCCTCGGAAGAGCCGATACGCACTACAAAAGGATGTTTTCTTTTCTTTGGGAATTCCTTCCTCACACTAATGCATGCATGCACGTACGTTCATAACTAAAACACTTCGCACCACTCTTGGCCAACTACAGGAGGGTACGCGCAGCGTCCTCCTGCAGGCCTGACGCGCCCGACCTCTCGCCGGCGTTCAGCTGCGTGAACCTGCATAAGACAAAGTTAAAATGACCGCGAAAGCGCACCCTGCACTTAAGGACTTAAACAGGTATGTGATTTAATGTTTATTTTGAAAAGTCTACTTTAACCAATCCATAGAACCTTTTCCTTAAAAGTGGTAATGCATGGTATGCGGATAACCACAGTCATCTACAGTGTACCCCCAAAGCATTGAGCTAAGTAGTTAAGGAATGGGTCTTTATGGTTAAGGGTTCCCTTCAAAAATATCATCTTTTGTTTATAAGTGACCACTTAAATTTTGAGTTATGTGATGCACTAGATGGTGTAGTATGCATCTTATCAACACATTGACAAGGACATTACCAAAATAACAGGTCATTGCCAATGTGTGCCAGTTTGATCCTGTGGCCCTTGTCCACCTTGTATATCTACATGCAGCTGCTGATGCTTATTTGAAATTAACCCTATCATACTACTAATCCATCACTCTGTAGTTGGCTTTCTCTCATGCATTGCCACATGGCATTTCACTGTGACTCACTAGTCAATTATGAGCTTGTACTTTTATCTTTTACTAGCAAAATACCCACGCTTCGCAGCGGCGAAGTACTGCCCCAAAATTTTTATTAAGAAGAAAATTAAACCGTTTTAAACTGAGGGAAAATATACCAATAATTATTTGTAAGGATCTCTTTGTATACCACATTATCATTTCGGCCCTCTGGTTGTAATATGACCAAGCTGTGCGCTAAACTTATTCTTGAGAATGCAATGTACAGTTGGCCATGTGAAAAGTAATCTTGTTTCATATCTCACAGCTTGGATTGCTGCTGTCACAATCGGTTTGAGTTTCATGGTTTGTTTCAATTACGACAGTATTTGCAGGACTTGTGTTGAAGTGACATTCGGCATTTGTCAAGCGTTGTAAGCATACAATCGGTTTCATTGATAACTTCACATCCAGCTTTTGAGAGTTTTAACATTCATAAACATCAAATTGTCCACTACTGAAATCGTCACCTGTGAATCTAAGATGTTTAAGAGGCATTGGCGGTTGTCCAAAGGTGTAAAATATTTGGCCATTTCGGTACACTTGAAAGCGACAACCGAACAATTCAACGGCAGCCATCAACTCGCATGCAGAACCACAGGTGAAGTGCTTAAGCATTTCACTCTTATAGTGCTCCTGTGTAGTATAATTATCTTCTGTACTGTCATCAGTCCACACCTTGAACCTGGCCCAGTCATTCAATACATAAGACACAATGTTCCTCCGGATATCAAGATTGAGCCTGATATGGCCGTGCAATATGTAACAAAGAAAATGGAAAAGGTAGGTGCCATCTCTGGGCATTGTAAGTGACAGTTCTTTGATCGATGGTGATCACCTCGATAGACATGTTAATAGGGGAATGGTTGGAACGACAAAGGAAATGGATACCTGAACAATGTAAAGTAAGTCTAAAATACCTACACAATAACTATAATCGTAATAAACGAACAATAAAACAGCGGAGAAGCCGTGGATTAAATAAAAAGGCTGTAGTTATCAGCAGGGAGACGTGAATCCCGTGGCGAAGCAAGGAAGGGAATGTAGAGACTGGAGCGACGGCTCAATATAGGCAGGCAGCCAACAACGTGGGAGGCGTTGGGATGGGGGACCCAACGCCGCCTCACATGGTGACCGAGCTGCAGGCTATGGACGTATATATGTACGCAAGTAGGATTCAGTTAGTGTTGGGAACCTGCGTACCAAATTTCTTGAAGATGGGCCCATAAGTAACAAAGAGCGTTGGAAAGTTCAGTATGGCGGCCGACAGTGGCGTCATACCACCAAAATAAGTACGTACATTGGTTTCGGTTAGCGCAGAGAAGCCGCCTACCAAATTTCGTGAAGATGGGGCCATAAATAAGAAAGTTCAACGTGGTGGACGTTGTCGACTGTTATGACCGTTATGCGTAGAATTTTGAAATAAAACCTGCACGTACATCGGTTTCAGTTAGTGCAGGGAAGCCTACCAAATTTTGTGAAGATGGGGCCATAAATAAAGTTCAACATGGCAGACGTTGTCGACCGTTATGACCGTTATGCGTAGAATTTTGAAATGAAACCATGAAAATGCTTAACTTTTGTAAGTAAGCTGTAAGGAATGAGCCTGCCAAATTTCAGCCTTCTACCTACACAGGAAGTTGGAGAATTTGTGATGAGTGAGTCAGTGAGGGCTTTGCCTTTTATTAGTATAGATGATCCTTGTCTAACTATTCAACACCACCAGGTTAGGAGTCCCACCACTGTTAAAACGCCATATTCAGCAATCTCCTTTATCACATACGAGAGATCCTGAACTTTCTCATGCATTGCCTCTTGGCATTTCACTGTGACTCACTAGTCAAATATGAGCTTGTACTTTTATGATCCTTGTCTAACTATTCAACACCACCAGGTTAGGAGTCCCACCACTGTTAAAACACTATCTTCAGCAATCTCCTTTATCACATAAATGAAGATCCTGAACTTTTTGTAGGTGGTTCTTCCCTTTTTCTCTTCCACTGGAACCTTGTTGTGTGGCTAAACCATCTATGCTTCTATTTATTACATTGAATCCATTTGCTTGATCTCT
The DNA here is from genome assembly GCA_026402145.1 of Polypterus bichir lapradei. Lineage (NCBI taxonomy): Eukaryota > Metazoa > Chordata > Cladistia > Polypteriformes > Polypteridae > Polypterus > Polypterus bichir. The sequence goes on along the minus strand of JANRMT010062831.1, from coordinate 14,037,884 downwards.
ATTGGTTCTGCCCAGTCTGGTGATATATCTGCTCTTTCCTGAACAAATATTCTCACTTGTAGTTGTCATGACATTTTGGGATTCTTCTCAAATATATAGCCAAATAGTGACTATCGTTTTGTATACAATCCTTTTTCATTCTTTAGTTGTTGTGAACTCCACTGATAGAACTGAAGACATCTTGGAATGCTTGGCTCATTACTATGCCAAGAAGACAGCTCTATCTATTATTGGGCCTATTGTATTATCTGGTTTGTCTGCCACCTCCTCCCTACATCCTGATCTTGCAAAGATTGATGGGTTCTAAGAAATTGCACCCCTCTCAGAAATATAGTTGTGGACTTCAAAGGGCTGTTTTTTGGATGATGCTGATAAACAGTGGTGCTCCACTGATGGTCACACAGGGGTAGCCCAGTCTGTTCTTTAATGGCTTTTATCATTTAATGGTTGTAAGGAGTAGAATGCCAGTGTTAATCAAACATGATTTGCACCTGGGCACATCACCCTGTCTTAACAAATTTGTGAAAATTGTATGAAATGCCCATTATTTAATGGGTTCATTATTTAAGTATCATGCATACCTGCCACATACATTCCTAAGCCATGGGAACCTTTTTCATAAATGCCAGTACATGTTGTCCAGTTATCTAAGCAAAATGTAGCATGAACATGTTTTGGTGATTGTAGACATGTTCAGGAAGTAGATACAGGCAATCTCTTGAAGAGGAGCCAATACAAAAACCATAGATAAACATTTTGCACATTTCAGGATCCTTTTTACAATAGCTAGTGGCAGTTTCTTTGTATAATTAGTCAGAGTGTATGTAAGAGGCTGTAAATCCACCACCACCTTTAGTGTACTTATCACTCACAGCTGCAGAACAAATTAATGCTACTTTGCAAAGCAATGCAACAAAAAAAATCTGCAATGAAACAGGACTTAAAATGCTGAAACTTCAATCCTTATATTTTTCAGGATGCCATCTGCCTCAGTTATCTCATACAGTCAAGAAGATAGACTTATATCTGTTATCTCAAAGGACACATTTCAATTCTATTGCTTTAACTAGACTTCTAAGCTCTGTTCACGTACCAGTTACAAAGGTGTTTTCCAAAGCCAGCTACTGGGGAGTGCTATTCCTTCCAGCCCAGAGACTTTTTCTACACAAAGAAATCTGCCATTGATCCTCATTGGAAGGGACCTTTCCAAACAGAACTAGCCACTCACAATACTGTGAAACGGCAAGGGCACTCCTTCTGGATCCACGCCTCTCCTTATTGTCTAGCACCTCATTTGGATGAGAGGCAGATGGCATTGCCAAAGACAACTCACTAAAAGACTGGATTTCATGACAAATGTGCTCAGCATATCTTGCTCTGTTCATCATGAAAATCATCATAGTACTTTTATCCCACTATCACTACCACTATCGTTGTCTCTTGATGGGTTAATGTTTACCTTCCTGGGGCAACCAAAAGAAGTTTACTTCTCCTCTCTGTTATGTTAACTTCTCCTTTCAAAATATTGAGGATTTCTACAGAAATACAAATCACATAGCATTTATAGTAGCATCCTGTGCAAACATTGAAACTTTTCATCCATTTGCCTCCTAGTCTGCAAGGGTGGATAGAATGATTTTCCATTGCTGCCCAGAGGTATGTGTCCTGTTACATTTCAGGTACCACATGTAATTCTCACTTTCCGCAGCTATGCCGTTATAGAAGGAAAAGGGTAGTGATCTCAAAGGCAGAATATTGGTTAGGGGTTTTCACTTCCCCATGCATTGTCCACATATCATTCATGTAGGCATCACCATTGGAAATTGTTGCCAATTCTAAAGCCTCTGCTACAGAAGTATTGAACTGGTAGATTCCTCACTCTTCCCATTTACTGTGTTAAAGCCATCTGTCTACTGTTTTCCTGAACCTTAATTTCTAATTACCTTTACTGAGCTGTATCAGATTAAACTAAACTACATTAAGATAAGTTGATCCACTAGGACCAGAAGATAGGTAGATAGATAGATACTTTATTAATTCCCAAGGGGAAATTCACATATGCCAGCAGCAGCATACTGATAAAAACAATATTAATTAAATAGTGATAAAAGTGCAGTGCAAGTTAAAAAAATGCAGGTGTAACAGACAATATCATTGTATAATGTTAACATTTACTCCCTCGGGTGGAATTGAAGAGTCGCATAGTGTGGGGGAGGAACGATCTCCTCAGTCTGTCAGTGGAGCAGGACAGTGACAACAGTCTGTCGCCTAAGCTGCTCCTCTGTCTGGAGATGGTACTGTTCAATGGATTCTCCATGATTGACAGGAGCCTGCTCAGCGCCCATCGCTCTGCCACAGAGCTGTCAAACTGTCCAGCTCCGTGCCTACAATCGAGCCTGCCTTCCTCACCAGTTTGTCCAGGCATGAGGCATCCGTCTTCTTTATGCTGCCTCCCTAGCACACCACCATGTAGAAAAGGGCACTCGCCACAACCGTCTGATAGGACATCTGCAGCATCTTATTGCAGATGTTGAAGGACTGGGCTAATGTGAAGGAATATGTGAACCTTAATCAAACTTTAGACAAGTAGCCAGTGCACAGTGTAAACCTTTGTCAAGCAAGCTTGATTACATTCTGTATCTCTTTATAAACTTGCTTGAGAAAGTCTTGATGTTATTAACTTTTATCAATCAAGTTATTTACTGTCTTTCTCAAGGATCAATGTGTAGGCTAATAGTACAAACAGGACTGTTGTTAGTTGAACTATAAAAACTGCTTGAAACATCCTCAAAATTACATTTCATCCATTTAAGGTGGACCTCCTTGTGGGTTAAGATGTGGGTTATGGACTTTCTCTTACCTAAACAAAGAGTGAAGCTTTGTTTCTTTCACTAGAAAAAGTACAATTTTCTTGTGACTTGCATTGCAGGACCAGAAGTCTGAATGCTTGACTGAGGAAAGTGCACAGATAATATCTTCACGTCCAGTTAGCCAAACAACTATATGCACTTGTATGCAATTTAGCAGTCATTATTTAATCCTACAATAATTTTGTGCTCAAGGGTTAATCCTGTTTCTCAGGAAAGCTAATATTTTTGTGTTTAAATTTCAGATTAAAATTCAGACGTGCTGGGAATGGAGTCCTGGCCTGCACAATACATAGATGATTAATGAGCAAACTTGGCAGACTTAGTGAGGCTGAGTGTCATTTTATTAATCAAAATCCTGCACTCAAAGTCACTAATGGGGAACTATTGTAGCCAAGCTTATTGTTTTCTTATTTACACTAAATTATTTAAATGCCGCAATGTACTCTTTGATGTAGTATGTGTTTGGAAGTGGAGTTTAGGCCTTTGTGAAATATGTTTACAATTTATGTAATCTTAAACTGTTTGGTCCCCAGTCAGACATGTTTGTAGGATTCTAGCTAAAATCGTAGTCCAGTGCCTACCCTGATAGCATCGGGTATGATGCAAGCACAAATTATAGATGGGATTCTAGCCCATTTCTAAATATACACACGCACATACACCCATACCCACTCATATGGGATCAACTTAATGTCAATGTCAATATCAATTTATTTATAGAGCACATTTAAAACATCAGTAATGCTGTTGCCAAAGTGCTTTACAATAAAACATACAATAAACATAAATAAAATAAACAGAATAGAATACAATAAAACACAATAAAACCAGCAGTAAACTGAAACAAACAAATGACTCGTAAGGTGAGGGATACCATCAGTATCACTAAAGGTCACTGAAAGCTAGAGAATAGAAATGTCTTCAATCTAGTTTTAAACAGTTCAGTTGAAGGTGACTTAATGTAATTAGGTAATTAATTCCACAGATGAGGTGTAGCAGATGCAAAAGTCCCTTTTGCACATAGTACGAGGGACAACAAGAGATGACTGACCAATAGATCTAAGCTCTCTGGATGGCTAGTGTAAACCCACAATTCAGATAAACAGAGGGGCATACTCATATACTGATTTAAAACCAAGTAGCAAAATTTTAAAATCAGTTCTGAAACTAACAGCCAACCAGTGTAGAGTAGCTAAAATTGGAGATACACAATTACATTTTTCCTGTACCAACCAAACAACAAGAAGCAGCATTATTAGCAAACTGCGCCCTATGTATCAAGGATTTGCTAATTCTATAATACAATGAATTACAGTAATTAAACGATCCTTACCTTTGACTAAAAGATGAAGCTGGAAAAAACAACTCTTGACCACAGAATTAATCTGTTTCTCAAAAGGGAGGTTATGGTTAAAAATAACCCCAAGATTACAAACTTAAGATTTGCATAAAATCCATGAAATAGACAAGGAACTAAAAATCAAGTTTGAACATTGGCTGCAGGACCAGCTTTCAGCACTTCCATTGCATTTTGATTACGATCGAGACAATTGTCAGACATCCAGGAGCTTAGTTCAAGACAGTTGTTCAGCTTATTCATTGCAAACATGCACTCAGGAATATAAATCTGTGTGTAATCAGCATAACAGTGAAAAGAAATATTAAACTTCCTAAAAATGGCTCCTATGAGATGAACATATATAGAAAATAAAATAGGACCTAAAATGGATCCCTGAGAAACACCGCATTTAACTGGAGCTGGAGACAAACAAGAGGAATTGAAATTCACTGAAAAGTGTCTACCAGTAAGGTTATGACTCGAACCAGTTAAGAGCAGTCCCTTTGATTGTCACAATCGCAGTAAACTACAAGACTTTGGGATGTAGAGAATTCTGTAATGCCCAGCATAAGTTTATGCATAATTTTCAAAGGGAGAAGTAAATTGAATGGAAAGAAAGTTTCAGAAATATTCACAACTTAAGTATGTGCTTTCTCCTTTAGCTGGTTGAGCCTTGTTATATCTACAGTTAGTTATTGCTTTCCTTATTTAGCTTGTACTTACTCCATATTTCTGTCCAGTTACTGTACACTGAAATTATTATAAGCAATAGACTAAATAAGCTTGTAAATAAATCAAGTGATGTTTAAACCTGTATAATAGCACTGAAAATGAAAGGCACAACACTAAATGAAGATTTCTTGATTGAAAGTACCAGTCACTAACCTCTTCATTTTGGTATGCTGTGACTGCAATAAACTGGGTTTCTGGAAATGACAGGTTGGTGACCATTTTATGACTTCCTCCAACTCTCACAATGTGGATCTGAGGCTCATACTTGTGCAGGGAATTCAGCATGATCTACAATGGAAAAAGAACAAGGTGAGGACTTTCAATTTCAGTTGTTTCCTTTTTTCTCAACATTTAATTTTTATATACCGATTTTGAAGTAAGCAAACATGTACGGGCATGCTTGCAGCTTTTGAAACAGTTTTTAGAGGAAGAATGTTTCAAAACAAGGCTATTGGTTGAAGGAAAGGGTCAATGTGGCTATATGTAATTCATGAAACGCAAAATGGTTATGACAAATTCAGGTGTCACACAAATGGACAATGAAAATACTAGGGAGCTTTTTGATCCTTCAGTAACATTTCTACCAAAAATGCATCAAGGAAACTGTGGTCAAAATTTAAATCTTATTAAAGAAAGAAACATCCTCTAACAGGACAATTCAGTAATCAGGCAGGAAAAAAGCTGTTCATTGTATCTTTTAATTACTCCTCAGCAAAAATGTCTTGGAGGGAGCATTCTTTAAAAGCAGTCCAATACAGCATGGTCAGAGAAACAAAGAATAGAGGTTCATTTTATAAACTATTGAATTTACATACAGTGTCAATCAATGTATACAGTTTACTCTGGTTGGTTCATTGGTTTACACCCAAATGATTTATATAAAATAAAAGTATATTATATTCTGGTTCTTGTACCTTTTGAGATGAGACACCACCCTTGAAATTTCTGTGCATATAACAACTGTCCATTCTAGATTATAGGACATCTGCTGATTTCTTAGTCATCTCTTAGTCATCCTTCAGTACATTTTGTATATTACATCAACCTTTCTTTTGGTACATTCTTTATTTAATTGAGCATCTCAGTATTTTTCCTAAGCCAATTCTTATATTTCAGTGTACATTTTGTTGTTCACTTGACCTTTATTTGGTTTCCCACATTTATTAACCCTTTATGCTATTTCTTTAACATGAATGCTATGTTACCCTAAAATTATTCTTCCACAAAACAATATTGTGTAATACTCTCACCTGAACTTTCAATGTGTCTATAGAATAGAACAGTGACATACTGGCTTATGCTTTCGGAAGACAAAAGATATTTTGTCATCTTCTTTTCATTAATCAAATCTGCCAATGTCTGCAAATGACATATCAACTTGGAACCCTGGCAAATTACAATAAAGGTGAAAAATATCTACTTTTGGTTATGCACATTCTGCACCCACTTATTCAGTAGTGAATCAGTATAGAAATATGGGGGGCAAGAGCTAATTCAGGTGGCAAGGCAGAAGCCAACCCTCAAAGGGATATTAGTCAATCTTGGGGCAGTTTCACACTTGCTCATACATGTACACAATCTATAGCTGCCAATCAATGTACTACTTAATCTCAAAATTAATGTAGCTATTTATCAATGACCATTCATGTTTTCAAATAAAATGACACATCTTACTCCCTGCTTTACTGTAAAACAGATACACATTTTAGGATTTGTCCTCTGCAGGCCAGTATTTTAATATCTAAAGTACACATCTGTAATGCAGGTAAGCATAAGCTTTCTTAGAAACTGTTCAGCCCATTGACATGATCTACAGAAAGTACTGTCATGGAGTGGACCTCTGCACATGATATAAAAACACAGAAAAGTTAATAACAGTATAATTGTTGTTTTCCCCTGGAGGAGTGACAATTATGAGAAGACTTTACAGTTGCCAAGCAGTATTTTCACATTGTCAGTAGCTGAACTGGAGTTTCACTGTGGGCTCTGTACTCTACGAAAGGAATCTGCTTGATCTTGCTGCCACTTTAATGCAAACAGTTTTGTGTTTAGGTGTGCTGAACTCAGAATGTGTTATAGAAACACAATTACCATTTCAGTTTGATTTATTTTTATATTTAGTACTATTGTTTAGAAGGTCGGAGTTTCATTCTGGTTTACAAATATAAGCATCCATTGTCAAACCCACTTAATCCAATTCAGGGTCATGGGACACGTCAATCAATCAGCATAGCACCCCTTAACAAAGAACTATATAGTACTGTTAAGAAAGACAACCGAAAACCATGCTCCTTACAAGGAATTACACTGATGCCACCTAGACAGACACTTCTATAAAAAAACAATTAGATTCTTCCATTTTCCAAATATTAAGGTCATGATTTGGCTGTCTTGGAACATGCAGAATTTTTAATTCTGCACATAACTGTTGAATCAAGTTATTGTTATATGACCCATTTTGCAATCTGATTTTTGGCTGCCTTGAATGACAAAGCCATATTATTTATTCTTGCTATGCTAGTTACTGATCAGGTGATACTGTGGTCAGGTTATGGCTTGAGTTATCATTCCTGGCTTATACAAAATAGCAGCAGGCTACTCATTTTGTCCAAACTTCTGGATACTGTGTGCATTCTTGCAGTACATTTAGCTATTTAAAAATCAATTTAGGCAGTTAGGTTTTTCAGATGCTTTTTGACTTTAGCTTTCAGTTTTCAAATAGCGTTTTGTTATTTGATTTATAACATTTTTTGGCTTTTGACCCTTATTTTTCCAGACTGCATTTGATTCTAACTTCATGATTATTGTAGGTTTCTAATTATGTGCCCTTTTTGAGAATTGTGGCAGAATAATTTAATAGCGTAAAAAATAGCTTAATTATGATTACTGTATATTAAGCTAATGCTGTCATGAGTTGCCACCCTTTGTGTTTTTTTCTGTGTTTAGTAAATTTTCTTATTTAATTGTGCCATACATGTGCGCTTAAGAGACAACTTGTTGGCTTATCAAATCTTAATTCCACCCTGAGTCAAGAGTTGTCGATGTTGCCTAATGTTTCTCCTCCTTTCTCCATAACAGATCTGATGATCAGCAGCAGCAGTTACATTACGTCCGGTTCACAAATGCCTGATCCTGCCTCTTCTACTCTGCCTTCTTTTTAAGGGGTTCCACTGTCATCGTGAGTCAGTCTGAAAAGACGTTCTTTGTATTACTGACTTTTTTATTTAGTGACATCAAATATACAGAGTTCACTTTACACTTCCCCACCTCTTCATAATCTTTCTGTTTTATGTTTTACACCTGTTAAGTTTTTAAACCTTGTAGATTTTGTTTTTCCTGCTTTATTTATTTTTGGACTGATTGTTTGAATATATCATGTTATAAAACTTCCACATAGCCTAGTTAGGTGTATTTTGTTCATCCATTGCCATGCTGCCTGTCATGATTTAGGCCAGAGCTAATACTAGATCCTTGTTGTGAATGGCTTTTCTTTTGTTCTTTTGGTATTTATACTTTTTTTGCAAAGATTTTTGACTTGAGCTTTGTGATCACATGTTAATCTTAGACTCATGATAGTCTTCTTGGTTTTTCTACTTACTGTATGTTGTCATCTCCCGATCTCTACCAGTTTCACAATGCTGTCACAAATTCATCCCATGGCAGCACAAAGGTTAGAAGGCAATTAAAAAGAAAACAAAATTACTCTAGTAACCTTATTGTTTGAAGTGCAAGCCTGTTGCATCCAAGTTGTGCTATTATCTCCGTACATAACATCAGTCCTAGCTGTCCAAGTTGCCAAACATCTCCTTACATTATCTGGTTATATTATCTGTGAAAGTTTACTCAGTGGGAGAAAATGAGGACTAAGGTGTGATACCAAGCAGTGACAAGCTGAAGCCTATGCTAAGGGTAAAATCTTGATTGTAGTGATATCAAAAGTAAGTTGCCCTTTGTTTAGTACAGTGAATTTAAATGGAGAACATAATTGCATTAGATGTGTGTACCTGTCATGGTGAGGCAACTGCACTGCCCCCATGAGACAACAGTAATGCTAGAATAGTAGACTATAATAGTTTCTTCACTCGTTTAGGTTACATTGCTCGTGCATCTGCTTAGCAGCAGGGTTTCAAGCCTGTGGGCTGCAGTATCCCATGTTGAGGCTACTGAACAAATAGCACTTGTACAACTAGGGTGGTATAACGTGTTAGTCATTATGGATGTAGTGAGAAGTTAAGCAAAATGACATCTTTTATTGGCTAACTAGAAAGATTACAATATGCAAGCTTTTAAGGCAACTCCGGCCCCTTCAGGCAAGATGTAATACAGAAACTGGAATTCCTTGTGCTTATATAGACACGACACTATGGCAGATAGAGCACTGGAAAACCTTTAAGAGAGACATCTTACATGTAAAAAAATAATAGACCTCTCCAGGCTAAGGTTTATTTAGCAAGAGAGGAGAACAATGTACATAGTCAAGATCTTTTGATAAGATAACTGTCCAACAAAGTCTTTTGAAGTTTCTGATGAATTTTTCCATACAATGTGGATCTGTAGTCAGGTTGTCTGGGATAGTTCGAGATATGCAAACAATCCTACTATCTGGCCATAAAACTCTTGTCTGTGTTCAAACCATGTAGTAATGTGTTCAATTTTAGCATGACTTCAATCTCCCATTCTTTTCTCTCTTGCTGTGTTCTAAAGTTTCCCATAAGCACAGTGACATTTAAGTCCCTCTTACAGTGTCCATGGCTGTTCAAGTGAGTTGCTACAGGAGCATATCTGTTGCCATGTTTAATGTGGTACCTGTGTAAGTTCATTCTTTGCCAGAGTGCTTTTCCAGTTTCTCTCACAGAGAGTGCAGTGTTGGGACATTTAATATGGAGAATTAGGTAGACCACATTTAATGATCTGCAGGAAAATGAACCCTTTATGCGATGTTCTAGTTGGCAGTGTGGTGTAGCTACACAATCTGTATCATAAATGTAAAGACGTGTTTTACATCTTTTCTGTAGGCAGGGAGAGGTGCCATTTTCTGTTGGTTCGCTCAGACAATTAGTTGCTGCAGGTTCGGCGGTTGTCTCTATGCCAGGAGGAGTGGTTCTAGAAATACATTTTTCAGTGTTTCATCATTGTTTAGCATTGGCTAAAGTTTATAATTTTTCAAAGTGCTTCAAAGATGTGGGTTATCGGTGACAACAAGGGGAATGCAGTTCTTGTTGTCTTTGTTTTTATATTCCAGAAGGTTGTCTCCGGGTATGGCAGTAGCTCTTCTTATTTGAGTGTCTGTTGTTTTGGGGGTATAATCTTGTCTGATGAAATCTTGTCTAAGCTCCTGCAGTTGTTTATCTGGTCTGAGCAAATATGGTTGTAATGTACTGCTTGGCTGAAAATAATGGAGCACCTTATATGCTTGAGGTGGAAGCTATCACTTCTCCGGTAAGTCTCTCTGTCCATTGCTTTGTGAAAAACGGAGGTTACAAGGGTGTTATCTTTCAGTTGAACGGTAGTGTCAAGGAAACTGACTTTTTTTTTTTTAAGAAATTAAGCTTCACCTTTATGTTGGGGTGGAAAGAGTTATATTTACTATGAAAATGGAGGAGGTCCTTCTCACTGACAGTCCAGATTATGAAGATGTCATCTAAGATACAACATTTGTTTTGAGATGCTTGTTGACATAAAGTCTTACTCCGACTTTGACATAAATAGGTTTGCATAGTGAGATGTAAACCGACAGCCCATTGCAGTTCCCATTTGTTGCAAGTAGAAGTCTTGTCCAAATGAGAATAAATTGTGTGTCAGAATAAATTTTATTATTTATATAACTGACTCTGTGGGTAAGTCATGTTGTTTAGGGTACGTTTCACATGCCAATATGCCATCATCATGGGGGATTGTACAACTAACACTTGTACAACTAAATTCAGGGACAACTTTAACTTTCAGGTGAAATGTTACTCGTTAGCAGCATAACTGTACTGACAGCTGGATGCTGTGCATGTGTTTCTTAATAAAGACATTGTCTTATGTTATATTTGATATATTGTGAATAATTCATTATCTGAAGTTGGTATTACACTACCGTAACTAGAATGTGAGCGACTTGCAAATAAGAGTCTCATTGTACTGTTTAAAAATGACAATAAACATTAACTTGAAAATGGCAAACACAGCAGAAAATATCAAAATTGAGTATTCCAACCATTTCTTGAACTTTCTTTGTTCAATTCTGGGACGGGGGAAAAACAGTCTGCTGTCATTGAACATTAAGTAGAATTAACATTTGATGGAACACCAGCACATTGCAGGGCACTCACTGTCCTGTCACAGTTTGTACTACCATTCGACCAGGGTACCAAATGAAAGCCTAAGAAGACACAGTGGGATATATGCAGTCTCCACAGTGGCAATAACCAAGTTAGGGTTTAAGACAACTGTAGATCCCTGGACATGTAAGGCAGCAATGCTAACTTTTGCTCCATCATGCTGTGCCATGTATGAAAATAAAATACCCAATGTTAGCAATCAAATTACAAAAAGGTCACAAATGACAATGAGGACCCTCTTGCCCTATTGCGTGTGACTGAACAGAGGCTTCCTAGTCAAACTTTCAGTAGCAAATCTTAATTATTCTACCAAACCATTACCGGTAGTTGGAATTGGAATCAGGTTTTAAGAGAAAAAGAGTGGGCTTTAACAGGGACCAACACATAATGTTTTCTGTGGCACTTATATAAAATTCTAGTAATTTTTTGTTATTTCTCAAAACTGAAACAATGATTATGTGTCCACCATAGAGCAAAGAAAAAAAACTTCTTACTTTACACATTTTGTCTATTAAAGGTAGGAGGTTACTAGTCTAAAGTAATAATGTACAGTATATAAGTATGGAAATAAATATTTGAGATAGTTTTTGTAGGGAGAATTTGTTTCTGCTTAAAGGTTTTTGGTTCAAATGTTATTATTTTAGTAGAGTGCACTGAATTCTTTGGTCTTTTCTTTTGTGCTATATCAGCACATCTGAGCCCCTGAACCTGTAACAGCTCATGGGGCTGCAACAGTTGCAATCACATTTTCTTTTCTATACTTTCTATATAGTCTATTCTGAGAGATATTTAATAATGATATTAAAATTAATAAAAAAACAGCTGTAAAGAAGAAATGCCCACATGGGCCTAGAAAATATAACTGACTGCTTACTATTGGTTAAGCGAATTGAAAGTTTGTAAGAACAAATGGAAGTAAACCATTACTTTACTCAAGGTCAGTCGCTAAACCAATGGTTGGCATCAGGCAGACTTTACTGTGACTTTTTCAGTGATTGTAAGTACTTGTTTAAGTGAGAGTAAATTGAATATTTGATGTGTATATGACCATGCAATATATTCCACTTCAAAAATTTTCCAATAGCATGGCTTTCCTTCACTTGTTCTAAAACATTTTTGATTCATCAACACTGCAAAATGAAATCTAAGAATTGTAAGAATTATTGACTTATGTTTTAGCTAAATAGAAACATAATAACTCCCATTTAAAGTTTTTTTTTGTCTAGATTTTGCATATACATTTTTTGCAATGCATCTGCACATTTTAGGTCGCATTAAAAAAAGAAAATGCATCAAAATCACCCACTACATTTTTTAGGACAAAACAGAACCAGGTTTGGTGCACAGTTTCACTGACATGTTTGTGACCACACCATAGATTTACAAAATGTTTCTGATGCATGATGTGCATGTTTTAAGGCTGCTTAGTTTTTTTTTTTTTTTTTTTTTTTTTATGCAGAACCAGATATAGGGCAACATTTTAGTATGTATTACTAGGGGGCTTCGTCCCCTGCTCGCTTCCAGATACACACTTTTAAGATTTGTTTTTCTTTGAATTGTTGCTATTTCATTAGTTTCACTTCTATATCAGAACTTCTGTAAAAACAATATTTGTAATCTTTCGAGTCCCAATATGCTGAATCTTTTAAATGAGGTCAGTGAGACATGTGTTTAGTGACTTTGTACCATAATTCAGGTTAGGTTTCTCTGCTTGGAATTTCAGCACAGACAAAACAATCTACATCATCAGCAGTTAATAATTTTTTTTTTTTGCAAAGTAACCAATAATGCATGTGAGGTAAACCACATTTTTGAAATTCTCTGACTTAAACTTCAAAGCCTTACAATATTTACATACTTCTGACATATCATCTATGTCCATATATTCAATCTCTATTAGGCTTTTTTATTTCTCCGAGTAATAATTTCTTTTTTGTGCTAATACGATGTTTACTTTTTTTTGTTTTTTTTGTCACTTTTTTTTTCTGCTTTCATATTTTGTATCTTGCTCTGCATGTGTTTCGCGCCTACGTTTTTTTTGGAGTCTTTTGAATTCCAGTTTTCATTATCTCTAACCTGCTCTGCATGTGTTTGGCCCCCTTGTTTTTTAACCTCTTTATGACGTTTTACTTTGTTTTCTACTCTGTCTTTTATTTCTGAACTCGCTTTGTCCTGCTTTTTTTTCAATGACACCTGGTCCGTGGTATTTTCCCTTTTTCAAGTAATAATTTCCATTTGCGCCACTGCGATCTTTACTTTTTTTTTATACTTTCTAATTTTCCTAGTTTCATATTCTTTAACTTTCGCCACATGTGTATCACGCCAACGTTATTTGTTTATTTTGAGCCTTTCGAATTCCACTGCTTTCATAATCTCTAACCTGCTCTGCATGTGTATAGTGCCAATGTTTGTGAACGTCTTTATGAAGTTCTACTTTGTCTTTCACTCTGAGCCCAATTGCTTTTTTTTCAATTCCACTTGATCCCGGCTGATAATTACTTTCCTTATTTTCTGAATTTGCACCTAGATTATTCTTTTTCTTTTTTGCTCTTTTTTCTCTCCAACGCTTTTGAGTCTCTTTTCTCCGTGGTGTTTTTTTCTTCGCTTAGTCATCTCTGTTTCATTTATAACATATTGTCCTTATATGCTTTATATGCGCTGAGAGCCCTGGAGCTGTGTGTGCTCAAAGCATTTACACAACTGAGTGTTTTGCTGCCCGTGGTCTTATTTCATATTGGTTGTAAGTAGGATGTGTCTAGCAAGAATCTCATGTTCTGCGTCATTTTTAATAATAGAGAGAAATAGGATATGCTACTTAGTAATCTCAGCTTTTGCTGTCAGAGCAGCCATTTCTTGATTAAACAACGTAGTGAAAAGTCAAGCAAAATGACACCTTTTATTTATTTTAACTAAATCCTTTCATAAGATTTCAGATTGGATTTTATCCTAAGTTTTTGCAATAAAGAATTCCCTTACTGGGGGAAATCATTCCTTTGGAATTAAAAATTGATTGACATTACCAGGCTTGCAATTGCTTTACTGGGTAGAAAAATGCATGGCCAAAGGGATTCTATTAGGCATTGTATTGTATATCACTCAACCTGTACTGACAAGGACTATTGTAGAAAAAAAGGCACCCATCTTCCTTCATCTCTGCATTATTTTCTTTTTTATCTCTGTTTTTCTTCTCTCTATTACATTGTTAGATCTCAGCATAAGTTTACTTAATTGGCAAAGCACCATATTAGCTTCAGCTTAGAAGGATTATAAATGAGCTGTACAATCAATAATGGGAAAAAATTAAGGTTTACTCAATGAATATTAACTTAAGTACTCTTTAAAATATTGTATTGTCAACTGTTGGTGGATACTGCTTGTCTTTCAACACCAAGAGCACTATTAAGCAATAGTTTGCCTTTTTCTTTTCATCTTTATTTCCCACTTTGTCATTTATGTTCAGGGGGATGGCTAAATGTATTAACAGTTAGGGCAAAATGGATAATATTGTATAACCGATTTAACATGTTATTGTCCTAGATTCTTCTTTTCAAAAAGATCACAACAGATAATGTCCTATTAGTTAAGAATTAAAATATTACTAGTGGAAAACTGGAAAAATAGTCAGGAAGACGCAGCGTAAATTAGATTATATTGATTAGAGTGTCAAAAGTAAAATACTGATTGAATGTTTTTCCTCCTTATTTGAAATTAATTCTTACCTTCTTACTAAAACAATCTACAATAAACCAAAAACATAAAACTGAACAGTGTTTTTGATATCAGGTCAAAATATAAAAAAGATGCACTTGAATCATATTTTGATTAATAGATTTCATACAATGAATTCAATAATTTAATAATTTTCAATCAACATTATTAATATCTTCATTCAAAGTTTAAAATGACTGGTTGGTTCTGTCTGCTAAAAGGAAGCTGGCTTACCCATCATCGTCTCACCACAATAATTCTGATCACCTTTACTTCAGCAAGTTATGCCCTTCATCAGACTTATCGCCTGACGCCAGAGTTAACTTTGGCAAGTGGAAAATATGTTCATCCTTTTACTTCTGGAGCCCTAAGCAGAATCATTTCATGGGTAAGGGACACTTTATAAAATGTTAGTAGTGTCAGACTGTGGTTCCATTTGTAAAGTTTTGTATCCAGTACAGTAAATTGCCACCGGGGAATGGATTTTTACAAACCATTTGTAAAATATTTGCTGGCCTCTGGAGGTCAGGACACACATTTACAAATTAATTAAGTAAATAAACAAATAAATAAAATAAATAAATAAGAAAGTGATAATAAATACTTAAGATAAAAGTTATCCCACTTAGTACAAGTGTTTTCTGTATAAATTGCTTGAATGCCAACATTTCATTTTTTGCCATTACAATATTATTTTGACCTCCCCCATTGTCTTTTTCAAATGGACTGCTTATTCTTTAGTCTGTTATAGATGTTACAACTTAGTTGCCTAGTGAGAAATGGGGAAATGTTACCAATTCAAGCACTGCAAAACACAAAGCTAGGAAGCACCGAGAACGAGTAGAAACTGCTGAAAAAAGCCATGCCTTCTATCACATAAAATCATAAAACCCAGTCAGACAGTGAGGGTCAACCTGAGCTCAAGCAAGCAGTTTTTAAAGAGGCTAACCACCGGTGTAAAAGCAAGCAATTATCACCACAGCTCTGTAACAGTGACCCCAGAGCTCAAATACAAAGCCATATACAGGTATATCGGGTTTTTTCAAAACACAACATTAAATCACTGTCACACACGTACGATTGGGAGACAGCTGAAGGGCTTAAATGATACTAATTCCACAGCAGACCAGGAGGCAGTGGGGTGCGCTGACAGTCTCTCTCAATCTCTTGCTAACCATTCACGGGAAATCCTGCAGGGTTCCGGCATCATTGATGACGTCACTTCCGGTTCCAGCAGAAATGATGACATTACTTCCCGGCTCAACAATGTCACTTCCGGTTCCGATGACGTAATTTCCTTTACCGGCCATTAAAGCTGCCATCTTACCTCCATGCTATCAGTGCTATTTTGGACTCAAACCTGTGAACATCTCTGTTCAATATTACTTCAATTTTGCAGGCTGGAAACAATATACGGGTGACTGCCCCAAACTTTTCATGATGTCTGTGACTCATCTTTGTGACACCACCTAAATAATTCACGCTGTTTTTCAGTGTGGTCCCTTCCAGTTAGGTACAATGGATCATTTTTTTTTTTGACTTTCACAGCAAAGATGGAGGAAAGCTCAAACATATGTTGCACATAAACACTACTGGAAATTGTTGTGTAGAAAAACAATCACTTGTACACTCTTTAACAACACAAAAAAATGTTGTTTTTCTTTTTAGCTATTCATCGATAAGAAGACTGAAAATGTTTGTGGTGACCCAGCGAAAGGTATTTCCAATTCTCATAAAGATCTTGACCAAATAAAGTTGCATGAAAAGCCTGCACCCTATTAGAAAACCAAGAAAACAGCTTATTCATGGCAATATATCAATTACCTAAGACAAAACTTGTAGAAGAAGAAAGGCAGCCCATCAAAAATAGAGAAATCCTAATCGGACTACTTGATGTAACTCTACTTATAACGAAGCAAGTTGTAACTTTCAAGGGACACAGGGAATATGTAGGCCTTTTCACCTCATTAGTAAATGATGGCTTTCAAAGCTAATGACAAATATGAACACCACCTTAATGCAAAGGACAGTGGCAAGTATGCAGTATTTGTGAATTAACTCAAAATGATCTAATACTGTATTGTGTCTTGCTGAAAATTTGAAATTCATCTTTACAAAGTTAAGGTTAAGATGTCACGATTGACATTGCCAAATATATTAATTATTCTTATGTTGATGAAAGTGGAAAAAGGATTGAGCAGTATGCTAGGGTAATGGGCTAGAATTCAGTGTTTTAAAGAAAAGGCAAAGTTCCTGGAAAATTCTGCTGCAGGTTATTGTTGATGGTGATCTACAGGACATAAATATTTACTTGTCTTGCAAAAGAGTCACCTACTTTGAATAATCAAACTGCTTTGATTAGTACTTCTTCCACATGCAATACGTTGATACAGAACTGCCTGCTTCCTTTGAAAATTAACAAATTCTAGGGACATTGGTTTCTGATCAGGTACTTCTAAATAGCTGACAACAATGCTGTTGTTGAACCAAAGTAAATGTGTTTATACTGTTGTTCCGCAGAGGAAATTGGCATGCACCATTGTTTAACTTATCATGATCGTTGATGTGTGCAGAGACTGAAGAATTTATATATTTCTGTGTAAATCAGAATAAAGTAGAACAGAGAAGTATGGTCCGGGACTTGTGACGATCTGCTTCTTTTATGCTTTTGACAGCATATGGTGGCGGCTACACCCTATAGCAACAGTGGCTTGTACCTGGCTTGAGGCCGGTAACACTACCATCAGTAAATAAGTGTTCCATGATTTACTGATTAATGCTGTTTGTGAAGTACAACTAAATGTCCGTAGCATACAAGGGCAAGCATACACTCACCTAAAGGATTATTAGGAACACCATACTAATACGGTGTTTGACCCCCTTTCGCCTTCAGAACTGCCTTAATTCTACGTGGCATTGATTCAGCAAGGTGCTGAAAGCATTCTTTAGAAATGTTGGCCCATATTGATAGGATAGCATCTTGCAGTTGATGGAGATTTGTGGGATGCACATCCAGGGCACGAAGCTCCCGTTCCACCACATCCCAAAGATGCTCTATTGGGTTGAGATCTGGTGACACTGGGGGCCATTTTAGTACAGTGAACTCATTGTCATGTTCAAGAATCCAATTTGAAATGATTCGAGCTTTGTGACATGGTGCATTATCCTGCTGGAAGTAGCCATCAGAGGATGGGTACATGGTGGTCACGAAGGGATGGACATGGTCAGAAACAATGCTCAGGTAGCCTGTGGCATTTAAACGATGCCCAATTGGCACTAAGGAGCCTAAAGTGTGCCAAGAAAACATCCCCCACACCATTACACCACCACCACCAGCCTGCACAGTGGTAACAAGGCATGATGGATCCATGTTCTCATTCTGTTTACACCAAATTCTGACTCTATCATTTGAATGTCTCAACAGAAATCGAGACTCATCAGACCAGGCAACATTTTTCCAGTCTTCAACTGTCCAATTTTGGTGAGCTCGTGCAAATTGTAGCCTCTTTTTCCTATTTGTAGTGGAGATGAGTGGTACCCGGTGGGGTCTTCTGCTGTTGTAGCCCATCCGCCTCAAGGTTGTGCGTGTTGTGGCTTCACAAATGCTTTGCTGCATACCTTGGTTGTAACAAGTGGTTATTTCGGTCAAAGTTGCTCTTCTATCAGCTTGAATCAGTCGGCCCATTCTCCTCTGACCTCTAGCATCAACAAGGCATTTTCGCCCACAGGACTGCCGCATACTGGATGTTTTTCCCTTTTCACACCATTCTTTGTAAACCCTAGAAATGGTTGTGCATGAAAATCCCAGTAACTGAGCAGATTGTGAAATACTCAGACCGGCCCGTCTGGCACCAACAACCATGCCACGCTCAAAATTGCTTAAATCACCTTTCTTTCCCATTCTGACATTCAGTTTGGAGTTCAGGAGATTGTCTTGACCAGGACCACACCCCTAAATGCATTGAAGCAACTGCCATGTGATTGGTTGATTAGATAATTGCATTAATGAGAAATTGAACAGGTGTTCCTAATAATCCTTTAGGTGAGTGTATGTTGGAGCCAAGTCCATATCAAGGTACCTGTCTGACTTGCAAAAATGGGTAATGGAAATTTGTAGTCCAAAGGCTTTCTTTGTACATTGTGTTGCACATTGTGTTCAGTCCTATCTTTATCAATTCTGCATTGTTGTGTCCCACAGCAAAGTAGTTTTTTGTCATCCTGGAAACCCTGTTTTGCGTTTTTAATTCTAGTTTGCATAGATGCATAATTCTGGCAGATGAACAGGTAAAAATTGCTAACAGGTTTAATCCATTTGTGCTGAATTTATCTGATTGTTCTTATATGCAATATACAGGCAGATTGCAACTTCAACAAACTTAAATTGATGAATGAATGAAATGTGCCTCTAAAACCTGTCTTTATCAAAAGAGCCGTAACTAAGAAGATTGACTTTGACCATGTCCTTGAGCCATTTGTGGGGATAAAGAAAAGAAAAATGTACTTTAAACTGCTGCCCTTTATTACTTAGAAGATGCATTAGTAGGTAGACGTAGCCTTCCTACTATTCTCAATCAATTAGTTAAAATACATTTTTCCAACCTAATAAAAGGCTACTACTAAAGTTATATACTTAAGTAGTAAATGATTTAGTTGTCATATAAAGGCAGGGAACCAAAAAAGCCACAAGAGGCAAAAGCAAATTATGCCTTTAAGTGCATATGTAAATATAATCTCAATTATGATGTATAAACCTTGTATGGATTGTGATTTTACTACTAAAAGATGCTTTATTTACTGTAAAGAAATTAATTTTTATAAAGAGGAATGTGTTTGCAAACTCTTAAAAAGCAGTGAGCACATCATCACAAGGCACAAAGGTTAATAACAATATTTCAATTTTTTTTTTTAAGTGTCTACGTTAAACTGTACTATCTGTGCACTTTTGTCACCATGCTTATTTTACTGGCATGCACTTGTCACCACACCCTTTTGTTTGCTCTGTTGTTTTTCAGGACACTCAACTGAACTGTGACCGTAATGAGTGTCCAAGAGGCAAGCTATTAGGTGTGACGTTGTCCAAGAGAAGGAGCTTGCTGTTTGTTTCCTCATTTTATGTATAGTATTTATTAAGAGCTGTTGTAATTGCAATCTTTTTATAGCTCCCTTCATTAGTGTTTTTAGTTTTAAATACTTGAAAACTAATGCCACCTTAAAATAAAGCGCAAGCTCTAAACATGAAATAATTTCAAAATAATCAATCAATAGCCTCAGCATCAAGGTTTGCTTCTGTTTCCCACTGAAGTTCACGTGGGCTTATTTTTCCTTCATTTATCTCTACATGATGTTTTATTAACTTATTACCTTTCTGGTTCATGGTTTCTTCATACAGTACACATGAACAACAGTTGAAGAAGCTCTTCAAAATAAAGACATAACTTAATTTGCATGTGTAAGCAACAAGAAAACAAAAACGTAATGATAGCTGGTAATCTTAACCAAATGTTAATAAGAAAACTGTTGCTTAATCCATCCATTATTAAACTACCTAGTGTAACATATTATGGAAAATTAGTAAAGTATATGGTTTTTACTCAATAGACTGTTTTCAATTGTCCAAATGAAATATTGAATCATTCAGTATATGTAAGTGTGAACAATGCATCAGACAATAAGCATATTGAGTGCAATCTGGCAAGTCAAACATTATTTATGCAATACTCTTCAAGTGCTAAGAAGAGATGGAATTTTTTTTTAAATAATACTGAAACTCTTCCAATGAAATATCATTGTGAACGTAATTGTGCTCTTTTACTATATGTTTAAAATATAAATAATTTCTGCCACTTTTTCTGAGTGGTGCTTTCACTTGCAACTAAAAACCATCTTTCTGCATTTTCCTTTTGTTGAATCTATGAATAGAATCTTGTTTTGTTTCCACACTTTCTCTAATGACTATTTATTATTTCATCAAATATGATGTATATTGGTCTATAGCTTTATTGTTCTTGGAGTTATAATTACTCAAAATAATTAGAGGTTAAGATTTTTTTCTGCATTTGAAGGTTACCTGAATATACTAATTTCAGTGTAAAAGTCAAGCAGTATTATCTGACTGATAATGGAAAAAATGTGTGATTTAAAAAAAAAAAAAAAAAAAAAGCAAGGTCATCTGTGCAACCAACAATAACAATATGTCTCAATGTTTTGCCTTACGTCAAAGAGAACATTTGGTTTAATTTAAAACGCTTAATAAAATAATGTGGAAAAAAAAACCCTGTCAGACTGGCCCATGCAGAACTCATTGTTCCTCTGTTACCTGTTTAACCACTTTTGTAATTTTTAGTTGTATACCTTGCTAGAGAGAATGTAATTTTAAAGTGAATCTTAGTTGTTGTGATCACACTACTGAAATTACAGAAAACAAAATTATCATGATATTTATTTTAATATTAGAGGGTGCTGTTGTTCATGTTATAATGCTCTCTGGGCTTACATACCTTAAATAGTAAGCATTTCTGATGAGACAGAGATGAAATGGAAGGAAATGTAATGTACAATATTTTCTGTATGCTTATGAAGCATATCCTTTAGTGCCACTCAGAGTGCAGCTGGGTAAACATAAAAAGTGGAAAATGGCCATCTTCTAATGCTGAGAAACATCTACTGCTACTGAACAGGTAACCTTTGTATGCACTGTTCCAAAAAAATTTAAATACCCCCAAAATATATATTTTTATGCTTAGATTTTATATTTAAAAGAATAACATGTACAGATATCTGAAAAAAAATGTCAAAAAAATTAATTTCCTAATATATTTATTGGCATTAGCTGAATTAAGCTCTTCACCATTGAAACAACTTAATAATTTGCCTGTTCTTTTTATTGTCAGCCTTTCTTCATCACTAAAAAAAAATTTAGAATTATTTTTATTGAAAACTTGCATTACCAATTCACAAAACTGGTGCCTAGTAATAATTTTGTATTTTAGGTGAGAATTACTTAATTATAGTACCTCTTATAGTGTTTGCAAGGCAACAAATTTCATTTATTCATTTTTCAGTTACTCTTATTTCAGCACATCATCTTGGTAAGTCATTGCATCTGGAAGCACTGGACACAAACCATTAAACAACATTATACAAGGCCCATACTAATTTATTTGTCTTGTTATGTCTTACAGTCTTGAGAATTGTGTCATAATTCCAATTATTTGTTCACATTTTCTCAAGGTGAATGGTTCACATCAAAGTTGCTTGTAGCTTTTAGTTGTGTAATGTAATGAGTTTGGGGAAATTTTGTCATGAAGTTAGAGATGAGTTGTGTAAATGTGCATCTGCAAAAGGAAAAACTGTGTGAAGGTTGATTTGAAATACAAAAAAGATATAGATATGAGAGAACGAGGAGACAGAGGAAGAAAGTGGGGGAAAATGGCTACACGAGAAGGTTAATTTTGAAGTTTTAAAGTTAGCCACTTGTTCTGGGGTAGGAAAGGTTTATAATTAAAATAAGAATAGGTTTGGGTTATGCATTGCTTCTTTTCCCTAAGTGGCTTTGTATGGTTTTGTTTCATTCACTGCAAAACTCATTAGCTATTTAATATTAATAAAAGAAATTATTTACTCCCCATTAGCTTAAATAGGAGAGGGCTCCACTTGGAAAAATTCATCAGTTTTTCACAGGTAACACCCGGTAACTAAGGACGTCGACTGTAAAACCCACAGAGGCAGGCTCAGATCTGACCCCTTAACTTATTTCACCTGCCTGTGCTTCATTTTTAGTTGATGTTATGTTGTGGCACAAACAGGAATATCGCAGAGTACATAATAAAAGTTTGTGTAGACAGTAAGTGTAAAGATTTTAAATGACCACTGCAGTTGCAGGGGGTAAATAGTTTCATAAGCATGGTTGCTTTGTAATCTAAACAGTTAAAATATTCACAAGATTGCCAGGTGACACATTAGCTAGTGCAGCTTTCTCCCGAGTTCTAATTTTGGCCTGCACACTGATATGTATGAATTTTGCACATTGTCTTATTTTTTTCATCAGGGTTTTCTCATGGTACAGCTGCTTTCATCTAATAATGAGGAGTTTAAGTTGATCAGAAATTCTGAATTTGTTCTGTATGACTAAGTGTAGGCTCTTGAGTAAGAGTGACCTACAATAAAGGGTTTACTGCTTTTCAACTTTTGGTGCTCAGGTAGCCTGTGCAGCCGATGACCTTCTTTGGAATTAATGAATTTACAAATTGAACAAAAAAAATAGAAAATGTAAAGGTGTAATTAACCTAATGTACTAACTTTGTGTACATCTGCAAAGTACAAAAAAAAAAAGACTAAACGTTATTCCCATGCTGAATAAAAGGTAAGGTAAAAGACACTTCTCTCACCTTTTCTCCTCTCATCTACCCTGCCTTTGTTCCCTCCTTCCCCTGCTATATTACCTCCTTTTTTCCTTTTCAGTTGCATACCTGATGAAGACTCTACAGCTAAAATGTTTTGTGTTTTACCTTTTTTCCTCTTCAAGGACATAACCTTTAACCTTATTATTTGTGTAGTCCATTAATTGACCTGTTTAATTTGTAGTGTCCTCTCACAAATGAATACAAGGATTGATTGATTTAAATCTGGGACCTCTTTGAGACCTGGGCACTCAGATACATCTTCTCTTTATGCCTATCATAGTACTGCTATCTGATCCCAACAGGCTACAGTATGAGATTGAAATCCACAGGAGGTCAGAGCTGATTTACACAAAATGACTTTAAATGGTATATTATCAAGATTTACTTGGTAGGCATGTGGTCTCCCTAACACAGGTCAACTCCTCATTGCTTGTGGATGTGGAAAGATTAGAGAGAAACACAAATAAGCTTCAGACCTTTACCCCTGACTTTCTACCCTAAAAAGATAAGTATACATTTGGACACAGAATAAAGCAGGTTCTTTTTTAAGGCTACAAAATGAGCACAAAGAGTCAAAGGGTACCCTTCCTGGCACCACCTGCCACACGGCTTCTAGGTCTATTGAGCTTGCTTGCTTGCTTACTCTCTCCCTCTCGCCATAGTTCAACAATTATTTTTTTTTGTTAAAGAACGTCTAAAAAAACAAACAATTTTCTATTCTAATTGAGAGCTTTACGTCACCTTTAACATTAAAATTAGCAAAAAGCACCAAATGCTCTTCTTTTTTTCCCCAGAACATCTAAAGACTGAAGGCTAAATTGACTTCACATTTTCAAAAAAAAAAGGTAATTATCATAATGTACAACAAACCACAGCAATTATTTCATTTAGGGTTGGTTCTCACTCTTGGTCCCGCAATGTTGCCAACACTGCATTTAATGCCAAAGAAAGCAGAAAGGGGACTCAGGACAAATAAATACCAGCCACAATTTCACTCTGAAGTCATACTTGAATGAAAAACAAGCCCCTGACGTGCTCTCTGAAAGCCTCGATGACTACCTAAAGTACAGCTCTCTCTTTTTAACATCAGGAAGTCCATTAAATCCAAAAAGTGGCAATTAAGACCTGTTTATTCCTGTTTACATGCAGTCCTGACGGAACAAAGGATCTCCAGGGGTGAAGTGGCCTGAGAGGATCTGCCTAATTGTATAAATGCACACTTGATATTTCTCAATTGCCTTGCCTATGATTAGAGGCAGGAGAAGGCCTTTAAAAGCCTAGCTGGGTCTCCAAGAAGCTTAATGCGTCAGCAAGATCCTAAAAGTAAAGGATTTTCAGGGGGACAGAGGTCAGCTTCAGGTTGGGGGTCAGTGAGAAGTGAACAGAGTCCACCAGAGGAATCTGATTTGACATCATTGAACAAGCTTATCCTCTCTTTTGTTAAATATTTTCTTTGTGGTTTATTCCACCTTTTCAGATTTGCAGTGTAGTAACATGCACAAGGTAGAAAGTACAGAAAGTATTGGTGCTAAACCAATTAAATACCAGCTAACCTTTTATTTTAAAGTTTTAAAAGTATGTTAATGTGTCATAGATTTTACAGATCAGTTATTTTCAAACATTTCTGTACATATTCTAAATATGTTCTTGCTCAATACAATGGCCCTATTCAATTTTAACAAAAAATAAAACAGCATGGTCAGCACAGGTGTGGCTCAGATATTTTGTATCTTTGTGCCAGAATATCTGAAGGGGTACCTCATGTTGACTCAAAAGCATTTCTGGTTGAGCAGACTAACTTTAATAATGATTTGATGGAGAAAGTAATAGCAACCACTTACAATGGAGTAGTTGTGAAGTGAATGCTTCTCATTGCTATCTGAATGTAATGACACCTACAAATGGCACATTATTGCCAACCTTCAGTCCTTGCATTGTTATCAGTTTTGGGGATGTGAGAATAGCACAGTTCAAAGTTTTACTTCTAGGTAAGGGCAAATATAAGGTCAGACTTGTAGGTAAAGAGAAATAGCCTATGTAGCACTCAGTGCTCCAGTAAATAAAGTTAAAGGTAAATGAATGGTAAAATGTAAGTTCGAAAACAAGTATACACTATTGTGCTGGCATCAAATGTATGCCTGATGAGGAATAAGTGCTATTGATGTACAAGGAAAGAGTGGTTGGATAGGCTAAGAAATAAAGCAAGGAAAGATGAAGGAAGTGAGAAAGAGGTTAGGAGCATGCACTGATACAGCACATTGCCTCACCTACCACATGACAAATCAACTCAGGATCCCAGATTGGGACCCGAGTGCAGCCATGCAATGGGTGACACCTCAGCACCACACTAGTTCAGATGGAATGGAACAGTGTGAGGTTTTTTTATGGTGACTGGAGTGCCAGTTCTTCCACCAACCCCCAGGTGTTTCCCTGCAGGTTGGAGGGCATAAATATAGGGCTGGATGCAGTAAAACATCATTCTCAGGGTCTTGCTCAAGGGCCCAATGAAGCAGAGTCACTTTTGGCATTTATGAGATTTGAACTGGCAACCTTATGATTACCAGTGCAGATCCCTACCTCAGGTATGAGAAAACTTAATTAAAAACATTATTCATTCAAGTCATGGCCAATAACATTAGAAACACCCAAGAGTTTAGTCTGCAAAAGACAAGCTACTGTACATTCATTTAGTCAGCATTAGCTTGAGCTGAAGCTGAATTCTCAATGCTGCAGACTTAAGTCTTACACTGATTACTTATATTTTACATCACGTTGCATTAGAAAGTCTGTAGCAATGTTCATTGTAGTGGAGGCTCTGGAAGAGGGAGAGGCAAGGGCAACCATAAAGAAGAGTGTTAGATTACTGGGGAGGAAGCAGTCTCTTACGCGGTCATACTCTGTAGCAAAGCGTATTCCCTCACTTTTACATAAAATCCATGAGTATGTCATATGTATGCATATTTGTTTCCTCGAGCCACTGAACCTAATGTTTATTGCAATGCTAAACGATGACAGTTTCCTGCCAGAAAGGGATTTTATTGCATCTTTGCAATATCAACTGTAAT
This sequence comes from Polypterus bichir lapradei, assembly GCA_026402145.1. NCBI lineage: Eukaryota > Metazoa > Chordata > Cladistia > Polypteriformes > Polypteridae > Polypterus > Polypterus bichir. The sequence continues at coordinate 14,011,442 of JANRMT010062831.1, read as the reverse complement.
TCCCCTATTAATTTGGCATATTGTGTAATTCTTCAGCAGCAATCAGTGCATGCATTCACATTCAGAGAGAGCAAGCAGTGTCAATTTGATTTTGCAGTCTGATAAAACAATGAGTTATATTCAAAAATAACCTCTATAACAGGATGTTGTTACATGTGTTATTAGACTCATGTTTAATACAGGAGGCACAGTGATAGCAGTGCTTCCTCGCAGTCAGGAGACCTTGGTTCGCTTCCCGGGTCCTCCCTGTGTGGAGTTTGCATGTTCTCCCCGTGTCTGCGTGGGTTTGCTCTGGGTACTCTGGTTTCCTGCCACAGTCCAAAGACATTCAGGTTAGGGGCATTGGTGATTCTAAATTGTCCCTAGTATGTGCTTGGTGTGTGGGGGTGTGTGTGTGTGTGTACCTAGCGGTGGGCTGGCACCCAGCACGGGGTTTGTTTCCTGCCTTGCGCCCTGTATTGGCCGGGATTGGCTCCAGCAGACCCCCGTGGCCCTGTAGTTAGGATATAGCGGGTTGGATAATGGATGGATACTAGAGGGAGATCAAAGTGCTGCATTTGTACATTTTGCAACATTTATATTACACAACCTTGCATTCATCATTTGCATCAAAGAAACAGAAATAAACAAAAATAGTTGCATTAATTGAACAAAATCTAGCGAGAGACATAAACAGGGAGAGCACAACAGTACAAACAAAAGAAACAAAACAACAGCATCTATGTAAATTCTGAACCCTGTTTAGTAATGGGTAGTGTGGCTTGCACTTTTGGCCATCACTCTAGTAACACTTACTTCATGGCTTTTTGTTTCTTATCTTTGCCCTTGTAAGCTCTTGTATAACTCAGTTTCCAACTCTCAACTCAGCAAGCCACTAGAAGACACCAGTCTGTAAAAACCTATCCTGGGAATACTTCAAGAACAATCATAATGCTCATATTTGTTGGATTATTTGAGCCCCTAGTATCAGTACATCCTTGGGACCCATGATATATGACAACTAAAAGGCCAGACATGTTTGTAATATTAATACTCCTGGTCCTAAGTAATATTACACAGGGCCAGGTGTACTGCCCACATGACTCTAATGCTCCAGCTGTCCTCCTAATAGTGATTCATGGCTTCCTTAATACTTCTGCACCCTAGAATAGTTACTTCAGGAGCAGATTTCAGACATGTAGGTGATGCTGCCCAATGCAGTAATTTAAGGGCTTTTTGTTTGGAACTTAATGTTTTACATTGTGGATCTTGCTAGGTCTGGCCCTTCATGTGTGTGAAATTGTCCTGAGAAGCAGAACACACAGTCTGTAAATGTTTGATTTTGTTCTTAGAAAGCTATACTGGCTGTTATATCTAAATTGCTTTTTTATTGGGCTACAATCCTACTTTTAAAATATCTGATCAAGATTTACATTTTGGATGTGGATACTTTTCTTTCTGCCTTGATATTAAGCTAGGCTTGACATCTGGTTATCATCCCAAAGTAAATGGCCAAGCCAAAGAAAATGTTTTAAAAAAGCCTTCTCAGTGATAACCAATCAGATTAGTCAATAACTCTCCCTTAGTCTGAATATAGTAAGAACGCCCGAAAGTCAGACAGATTGCTCACCCTTTGAATGTGCTTGTGGCCATCTGTATTGTAAGTTACTATGGGTCATCTCTTCAGCCTAGTGTTAACTCTTCTATAAATATAAAGAACATATAGGCTACATTATTCCAAACCTGAAAAAAAATCCAAAGCTGATATTAAAGATTTGCTGATACATTTCATTGACATCACACAATATATTATGTCGCCAGAATGCTTTGGATGTCCGTTAGAGACCTCTGCATGAGGAAGTTAACTGCAGGGTTCATCGAGCTATATACTGTATAAGATTATTAAATTAGTGTTGTTGCCTGCATATCTGCATCTCTGCCTTTTCATTTTCATGTTCACTCCACTTTTCATGTTTTGTATAAAGGTAGCCTATTCAAGTATTATATCTCCATAATGTTTTCTTCCTCTTCATATTTATGGTATATGAATGGTTCTCTGTAGTGTGAAGTTAAAACACTGTGAATTGGAGGTGTAGTAGAGTGAGTAACTGGTTCATTTAAAAGGGTATGGACTGGAAGAGAATTTGTAGGTTTGTTTGAAGAATTCAAGTGTCCACCTTTATTGAAACACTTTCATTTGAAATTTTCTAACAAGCCCTATGGATGAGTTCAGAATCTTAGGCAGTAGTTCTGCTAGATTTTAAACATTTTTAATATTATTCTTTATTTTTTCTGTGGTTTTGCTGTTTTGCTATTCATTCATTTAGCGGTTTAGCATATTTTTGGCAACACACCAGATAAGTCAGAAATGTTTTACCACACAGTTACTGTTGCTAGTTAATTGTACGCCAGTATGTGACTCAAGAGCTGCAGTGTTAATGTAAGGATGGCAGGTGCTTTTTTAGTGAAAGGAAATAATGCTTTGTTTTAGTTTTTACATATATTGTAATGGATGGCCATGGTCATTACCTGGGTTGAAGGACAGAGGGAGAGACCATATTTGGGGACAATATCCTCTCCAAGACAATAGAGGGCAGCCCCCCTGGGTTGCTACAGCACCATGGATCCCCACAGGGCATGTTGGGAATTGTATTTTGGAGCAATCCAGATAGGCTCCACGAGGTACAGCTGAGCTCTTTGTGGTACCAGTTCTGCCACACCCGGAAGTGCAGCTGGAAGAAGGTCAAGAAATAACTGGAGCACTCCAGGTACACTATAAAAGGGCTGCCTCACCACTAGTCAGTGAGCCAGAGTTGGGAGGAGGAGTGGAGACAGAGAACAAGAGAGAGTAAGAAAAGGGCTGTGTATTATAATATGTGGTGCTTTGTACTGTGCTGTGAAGTGGGGAAAAATGAAAAGAAAAATGTTACCCCACTTAAATAAAGGTGTGTTGTCTGGGAAGCCATGTGTCTCAGCCTGTCTGTGTTAGGATTGGGGAAGCAGTATGCCCCCTGGTGGTCCACTATATATATATAATGCATAGTTTACTGTCAAATAATGCAAAGAGTATGCAACACGTGTTTCGCCCTCATTTGGGCTCATCAGGCGTACACACTCTACTGCTCCCCTCTCAAAGATCGAACCTCGGACGTCGGCGTCAGAGATGAAGCCCCTTTATGCTGCGCCACAACATGTGGTTTGTTTATTTGACAGCCTGTAGGTCCGGAGTAATTACATTCATTGCATTTGTAGTCTGAGTCCCAACCTGAATTGTGTGGGTGGTTACCTACCAGGTAACGCTTGTGGTTGGTCTGCCATTCGGCAAACATCCGCCACGGTGCCCTCTTCAGTTGTGAGAAGCAGATCATAGAATGTTGCATAGTTTACTGTCAAATAATGCAAATAGTACGCAACACGTATTTAACAAAAAAAAAAAAAAAAGCACAAATAGAACTAATAGGTGCGTGTCCCTACAGGGAATCGAAACTAGGGCAAGGATGAGGTTTTGTCATTCTCAGTGAAACTCCGTCTCAGGCCAAAAATGACGCCTCCTTCTGGGATGCCCAGGTTTTTATGGCAGCAGAACCATAAGGGGGCAGCTAAATGCTTTCACCAGGCGGCTTTTCAGCACTGTGGGGAAAGAAGGAGATGACAATATTAGCAGCAGCACCCCCTCTCACCTTGGCAGGTTATTACATACCACAACTGAGCCTGTGAGGAGATCCTCCGACGCACATGTTTGACAGTATTTCTATATAGTGTGTCTGAAATTTGTTTAAAAATAAAAGGAATGCTTTCTATAAGACTTCATGCTAGAGCAAGTAAACTTAATTCTAATCTTGGTTTTCTGTTGTCTTGGTTTAACATACAGTGCATCTGGAAAGTATTCACAGCGCATCACTTTTTCCACATTTTGTTATGTTACAGCCTTATTCCAAAATGGATTAAATTCATTTTTTTCCTCAGAATTCTACACACAACATCCCATAATGACAAAGTGAAAAAAGTTTACTTGAGGTTTTTGCAAATTTATTAAAAATAAAAAAACTGAGAAATCACATGTACATAGGTATTCACAGCCTTTGCTCAATACTTTGTCATTGCACCTTTGGCAGCAATTACAGCCTCAAGTCTTTTTGAATATAATGCCAGAAACTTGGCACACCTATCCTTGGCCAGTTTCGTCCATTCCTCTTTGCAGCACCTCTCAAGCTCCATCAGGTTGGATGGTAAGCGTCAGTGCACAGCCATTTTAAGATCTCTCCAGAGATGTTCAATCGGATTCAAGTCTGGGCTCTGGCTGGGCCACTCAAGGACATTCACAGAGTTGTCCTGAAGCCACTCCTTTGATATCTTGGCTGTGTGCTTAAGGCCGTTGTCCTGCTGAAAGATGAACCGTCACCCCAGTCTGAGGTCAAGAGTGCTCTGGAGCAGGTTTTCATCCAGGACGTCGCTGTACATTGCTACAGTCATCTTTCCCTTTATACTGACTAGTCTCCCAGTTCCTGCCGCTGAAAAACATCCCCACAGCATGATGCTGCCACCACAATGCTTCACTGTAGGGATGGTGCCAGGTTTTACCCAAATGTGATGCCTGGCATTCACACCAAAGAGTTCAATCTTTGTCTCATCAGACCAGAGAATTTTGTTTCTCATGGTCTGAGAGTCCTTCAGGTGCCTTTTGGCAAACTCCAGGCGGGCTGCCATGTGCCTTTTACTAAGGAGTGGCTTCCATCTGGCCACTCTACCATACAGGCCTGATTGGTGGATTGCTGCAGAGATGGTTGTCCTCCTGGAAGGTTCTCCTCTCTCCACAGAGGACCTCTGGAGCTCTGACAGAGTGACCATTGGGTTCTTGGTCACCTCCCTGACTAAGGCCCTTCTTCCCGATCGCTCCGCTTAGATGGCCGGCCAGCTCTAGGAAGAGTCCTGGTGGTTTCAAACTTCTTCCACTTACGGATGATGGAGGCCACTGTGCTCATTGGGACCTTCAAAGCAGCAGAAATTTTTCTGTAACCTTCCCCAGATTTGTGCCTCGAGACAATCCTCTCTCGGAGGTCTACAGACAATTCCTTTGACTTCATGCTTGGTTTGTGCTCTGACATGAACTGTCAACTGTGGGACCTTATATAGACAGGTGTGTGCCTTTCCAAATCATGTCCAATCAACTGAATTTACCACAGGTGGACTCCAATTAGGCTGCAGAAACATCTCAAGGATGATCAGAGGAAACAGGATCCACCTGAGCTCAATTTTGAGCTTCATGGCAAAGGCTGTGAATACTTATGTACATGTGCTTTCTCAATTTTTTTATTTTTAATAAATTTGTAAAAAACTCAAGTAATCGTTTTACACGTTGTCATTATGGGGTGTTGTGTGTAGAATTCTGAGGAAAAAAATGAATTTAATCCATTTTGGAATAAGGCTGTAACATAACGCAATGTGGAAAAAGTGATGCGCTGTGAATACTTTCTGGATGCACTGCATATCAGTCTAGTGCTGCTTCATATATTGCATTTACTGAGCTCTTTTCTTGTTTACTGAACTCTGCTTTATCTGATGATCCTTGTGAACACCTTTGCAAAACAAAGAAATGAAAATAAGTGATCAGCATAGGTTGTGCCAGTAAGTTATTTAACTGAATATGAATAACTAAAAAATATATAGTGGATAGATATTAATGCCAATGTTGTTTGGGATGGGTACAATGTTTTGCTTTGGTCTTTTTTTAAATTTAAACCAATAGTTTAAATGCATTTTTATTTGTAAACAGTAACAGTGTAATTTTTAATTTAAATAGTTCAAATTACAGTAACCTATAGAATACACACAGGTACAAGTCACTTTTATTCAATTTATGCAAACGTCATTTTGTTATTTAAACTAATAGTGCAAATTTACATTTAAACAAATACTGCACTACACGTTGTAGTCTATACATAACACAAATAAAAGGCTACAAATTATAACTACCTAAAATGAATCATAAAGTGTAATCAGACATTTTAAACAAGATAGAAAATGTATTTATGGCATAACATTTGGAATTCAGGGACTTGTATAACTGATTTGAAAGATGAAGTATTGTAAACTTTTAAGTTACTTCACAAAGAGTTAGTTATAAAAATGTTTATTTAAATATTTTTTGTAATAGTGAGTGTAATGGAGAGTAAAAATGCTCAGAAATGAAAAAATTAAATGAGCAGTAAAAGAACTGCACAAAACAATGTTCTTGTACCTATTGATAGATAGATAATAAAAGACTCGGGGGAGGGGGGTATTGTAAGTTCAGATTTTTTAGGAAGGCATGTTTTGCTGACAAGAGAAACGGTGTTTTATGATTTTACACGTCATAACCCAGCACAGATGAGTGCTGCTTCTTGGCTTGGGTGTTATGGGGGTTCTGGAGACTTTCTTAGATTTATTTGTAACGTATTGCACAAGAGTGCTTCGCTGTGAACTTTACCTCTGCTGAATATGAAGCTGCCACTTTGATACTCAATCTTTGATACCAGAAGTGTGGATTTAGTTGTATGGGCTGCAAATATTCCAGATATGGACAGAAAGAATTTAGGAGCATCCAGAAGAACAATACATTTTGGAAACATACATAGAAACAGACCTGATACGGAACAGATGGGAGGGAGATGACCAGGGAGTTGACCAGAGATGAGTTGACCATTGAGAATCGAGTATAACTACAAGATTAAGATCTGAGACTATCTGTTGCTGTGGTTTGGATAGCCACATTTTCTATTTTGCTTTTGTTTATGGCATTAGTTATGTGAAAGATTAAAACTTATTAAGCTTGCTTTCATATATATTTTATTCTATTTTACCACTGGGGATTGAGAAAATTTCTTTTTTCAGATAGGGTTTTTAAGGGAGTAAGAAGTAAGTTACAGTGACAGTCATAGCTGGGTGAAATCTAAGGCTAGTGGACCATCATCCAGGTTGCAAATTAATTGCAGCTGCAAACTGTATATGCTTAAAGGTTGGAAAGCAGAAGCTATGAATAAGAATACACAAATGGGAGTAGTGACAGAATTGAAACACAGGTTAATGTTTTTAGGAATGGTGTCCCCAAAAACCTTTTCTCATGATAAAACGTTTGCTTCTCTGAGAGAGCAAGCAGTGTCAATTTGATTTTGCAGTCTGATAAAACAATGAGTTATATTCAAAAATAACCTCTATAACAGGATGTTGTTACATGTGTTATTAGACTCATGTTTAATACAGGAGGCACAGTGGTAGCAGTGCTTCCTCGCAGTAAGGAGACCTTGGTTCACTTCCCAGGTCCTCCCTACGTGGAGTTTGCATGTTATTCCCGTGTCTGCGTGGATTTCCTCCAGGTGCTCTGGTTTCCTCCCACTGTCCAAAGACATGCAGGTTAGGTGCATTGGCGATCCTAAATTGTCCCTAGTGTGTGCTTGGTGTGTGGGGGTGTGTGTGTGTGTGTGTGTGTGTGTCCTGCAGTGTGCTGGCACCCTGCCTGGGATTTGTTCCTGCCTTGCGCCCTATGTTGGCTGGGATTGGCTCCGGCAGATCCCCGTGACCCTGTGTTAGGATATAGTGGGTTGGATAATGGATGGATGTTTAATACATGCTTTTCAATAGAACCTAAGAATGTCATGTGTTAAAAACATACCCAAATAGGCTTGTGGTGGCTCAATAGCTTCCATGGACAGCAGATTACAACTCACGTGATGTAAAAGTAGCAATGATTAATGCTCTATTTTTAATTATTATTTTTTTTTTTTTGTGGAGGGTCTGTAACTAAATGTAGTTCAAATTTCATAAACATAACATTGAGGTCTGGGATACTCCTGTTTTCAAAAGCAGACTGAGAGATCTCTTTTTGAGAGGACAGTGAATTGTCTGAAGAGATGTGACAGTGGTACCTTTCTCATCTTTGTTTAGGTTGAAATAATATCCATTTTCATTGTCACTCATTATTCTTACCTAGACTCACCAACAAGGCAGTATTTGTTTAAGACAATTGTGGTTAGTAGGGTGTTGTACCATGTTAGCCATTATGGATACAATGAGAAGTGAAGCAAAATGACACAGTTTATTGGATAATTGAATGGATTACAATATTCAAGTTTCAAGACAGATCGGGCCCCTTCTGCAGGCAAGATAAGTTTGCATATTGTTATCTGTTCAGTTATCCAATAAACTGTGTCCTTTTGATTAATTTCTCAAGGCAATTGTGGTAAAACCACAGAGTAGGAACTGTGTAGTTATTTCTTGGAAGAGCTTTATCCATTAATATCAGTTTTTGGAGCTATGGAAAACCTGTGGAGCATAAACACAACTTCCTTGATTCCGACTAGTTCATCTAGGCGGCATGAGGGATTCTTATGGTTTACTTAATTTTGCAGTGTTCCTTACTTGTGTTTTCTTTATACCCCTGCTCATTACTGACATCAACATTTTAATTGCTACTGCTTGGTTATATTTTTTGTTCATTCTCCAAAACATGTTGAAAAATCTGATTTTACATGAGTAAGGGGTGTTTTACCGCATTTACCTGGTTAACAGTCTACCGGCACAGGTCTAGCTCAGTCACAGGAAAAGTCACTGTTTAACCTCATACTCTTCTTTGCTTTTAATGACCTTTTTCAGTTTCAAGTCAGATATTTGCTAAATGTGTCTGCTGTTTCTGGCAACACTGTGACAGAGCATAACCTAAACATACACATGACCCTCTTCATTTTCTTGCTTTTACCTGTCCTCCTCCATTGAGCTTGTTTGTCAGCTTGACTTTGCTGAATGATACTGGTGCTTTCATCCAGTGGGCTCCAAAGTTGGGGGAGTCAGGGTGGATATAGACACAGCTGTGAGTCTGAGGATCAGGTTTGCCAGCTGGGACCCATTCCCCATTGACATACTTCCAGCGATGGCTGTCTGCAGGTGCAAAGTCCAGGAGGAAAGAATACATGGCATTAGGGTCAAGGCCTGAAACGCTGATCTTCAAGACTGGAAACATTCGTCTGTACAAGAAAGAAATAAAGAAAAAGAAAATTGCATCGATGTCAGCCTGTTTTACCCTGAATGCCCTTTCCACTTTGGCATCAATCATAAAAATGTAAACATGTCCAGTATATACTGTGAGTCTTAAGTTCCTAATCCCTAAAAAGGTATTTCATACAGTATGTTATTTTTGTTGTAAATGAATTTATATGTGATATTATGAGTGCTTTAAAATAAAAAAATGGAGAACGCTCAGTGGTTTGTGTAAAGGATAGAAAAGAAGCCTAATATCATTCACTTGGTTAATATAGTTGAGATATATTATTTTCTAGTCATGCCTTTGTCATGCATGGATCCAACAAACCTTTAGTTTTTTAACCTGCTTTCCCCAAGTTTAACAGTAACACGTACATATGGCTGAGGGTTCAGGGAAATGGTTTACTGCCAGATCATATTCCAACAATGTTACAGATTGCTTTTTTCTGAAGCCCTAAATATACTGCTCAAAAAAATTAAAGGAACACTTTTTTAATCCAAGTATAGCATCAAGTCAATGAAACTTCTGGGATATTGATCTGGTCAGTTAAGTAGCAGAGGGGGTTGTTACTCAGTTTCAGCTGCTTTGGTGTTAATGAAATTACAACAGGTGTACTAGAGGGGCAACAATGACATGATCCCCCCCAAACAGAAATGGTTTAACAGGTGGAGGCCACCGACATTTTCCCTCCTCATCTTTTTTGACTGTTTTGTCACTAGTTTTTCATTTGGCTGTGGTCAGTGTCACTACTGGTAACATGAGGCAATACCTCGACCCTACAGAGGTTGCACGGGTAGTCCAACTTCTCCAGGATGGTACATCAATATGTGCCATTGCCAGAAGATTTGTTGTGTCTCCCAGCACAGTCTCAAGAGCATGGAGGAGATTCCAGTAGACAGACAGTTACTCTAGGAGAGCTGGACAGGGCCTTAGAATGTCCTTAACCCAACAGCAGAACCGGTATCTGCTCCTTTGGGCAAGGAGGAACAGGATGAGCACTGCCAGAGCCCTACAAAATAACCTTCAGCAGGCCACTGGTGTGAATGTCTCTGACCAAACAATCAGAAACAGACTTCATGAGAGTGGCCTGAGGGCCCATCGTCCTCTAGTGGGCCTGGTGCTCACTGCCCAGCACCATGGAGCTTGATTGGCATTCGCCATAGAATACCAGAATTGGCAGGTCCACCACTGGCACCCTGTGCTTTTCACAGATGAGAGCAGGTTCACCTTGAGCACATGTGACAGATGTGAAAGGGTCTGGAGAAGCCGTGGAGAACGTTATGCTGCCTGTAACATCGTTCAGCATGACCAGTTTGGTGGTTGGGTCAGTGATGGTCTGGGGAGGCATATCCATGGAGGGATGCACAGACCTTTACAGGCTAGACAGCGGCACCTTGACTGCCATTAGGTATCGGGATGAAATCCTTGGACCCTTTGTCAGACTCTATGCTGGTGCAGTGGGTCCTGGGTTCCTCCTGGTGCACTGCAATGCCTGGCCTCATGTGGCGAGAGTATGCAGGCAGTTCCTGGAGGATGAAGGAATTAATACCACTGACTGGCTCCCATGCTCGCCTGACCTAAATCCAACAGAACTCTGGGACATTATGTTTCGGTCCAACTGACACCGCCAGATTGTACCTCAGACAGTCCAAGAGCTCAGTGATGCCATGGTCCAAATCTGGGAGGAGATCCCTCAGTAAAAACATCCATTGTCTCATTAGGAGCATGCCCCGACTTTGTCAGGCATGCATACAAGCACATGGAGTCCGTACTGAGTACGATTTTGAGTTGCTGCAAAGAAATTTCAGCAGAATGGACTAGCCTGCTGTATCATTTTTTCACTATGATTTTCGGGGTGTCTTTGAATTCAGCCTTCTGTAGGTTGAACATTTTCGTCAAATGATGTGGCATCCTTTCATTCCTAACACATTACCCAGTCCATATCAGTTTAGATATTCAGTATGATTTTTTTCCCATTGAGATCTGATGTGTTTTCAAAGTGTTCCATTATGTTTTTTGAGCAGTTAATATTCAAATTATTAAATAGAAAAGCACAGTTAGACAGTCTGGGCAAAAACACCAACCATTCATAACTAATGTTTTACAACAAAAACAAAAGATTATGATGATATACAGTAACTTACACTTTGCTACAGAAAAAGTGTACATTTAGGAGGTATAAAATATGTGCCACAAAGTTGATTGGCCTAAATTTGTTACAATGAGTTTTTTTCCACAAAAAAACACCTGGTGTAAATCCCTATCAGAACATCAATGCTAAACTGAAAAAGAAAGTCCTTGTTCTTTTTCAAACCCAGAAGAGCCTTCAGTTCACTCATCAAACCCTACAAAGCCTGTGAACAGAAACTATACTATGAAATTAGGTCTCAGGTGCCAAATAATATTAGGATGTCCTTGTAGAGGGAGTTAATTTTTCAAAATATTTCTAAATCACCCACTCCCAGATATTGTTCCCCCCTTAGATGGATTTTTCTTCTACGTGATGGTTAGGTTAATTGATGGGACTGGCACCCAGTCTGGTGCTATTTTCTGTCTTGTGCTAAGTGGCATTTGAAGACTCTATTGTTTGGTTAATTTCTGTTGGAGTTGTAACTTGCTTGTATTTTGTCTCATGTTAGAACAACCGTTTTGAAAGAAACTGGACCAAATAACATATCTGGTGGAGTGATTCAGTTTCCTTTCAGCCATGTTCTCACATGAAAATTGAAATGCTGCACAGGATAGAACCAGTCTTTTGGCTAAAATGCTAGGTGAATGTGGGAAAGAATTACAGTACATGATCAATTAAAAAACACTGACAAGGGAGGAAAATTGCTAAATTGAATCTTTCTTTTGTTATCTGTGTAATTGCTAATAATTGTCTTTATCTGTGGAAGCTGTCTTTATGTAAGAAACATTTAGAAAGCAAAACAAGATTAACTAAAATCTTAGGGCAGTAGAGTATTACCTCCAATATCTCTGGTATATGCCACATCTTTAAGTATGATGTAAAATTACCACGGTGGAAGAAAACAACATTCTGAATTAATTTGAGAAAAGGTATGCTTCAGTTAACCATGTAGATTATCTATTTATCTACAAATGTAGTTTTTATTACTATAAATTGATGTTTGTCAAAACACATAAATTATTAAATCTATTTTACAGAGAATGAAACTGAATTGTTTTTTGCACACCTTAACTTTTTCAGGTCCATCTTTAGACATTGAGGTGTAATATATATATATATATATATATATAATATACACAAACATGCAGTATAAGCACAATCCCTAATATTCTGTCCCATAATTAATAAGAGCTTGTACTATATGGAGATGCTGAGGTGCAAAACATTTGGTACACTCTCTTCATTATATGCATCCATTGTTTTGATTTATGGATTTGACAAAACCCTTAGATGGTTCTAGACAGTAAGTCGATGCAAAAGACATTTCCAGACGTTGTTCACATAAATACCCCAAGGGGTGTGTAATCTACTGCTCATTTGTATTTTGCTTTATATTTTTATTCAGTATGTTCATTTGAGTGGTTATTCTCAATAGTATTGCTCTTAAAAATAATCCGTAATTGTTTTCACACCTGAGTTAAGATAAATCACCAGAGAAGAAGGAATAGGGGTTGCTTAGGTTAAGGTTGATAAACATAGTGAGGATGTAAGAGCAAGCAAAAAACAAAAGATGCAAAAATCAGAGCTAAAATTAAACAGCTAACTACTGGAAGTCAAACAAGATGCTCTGTAGCATAACTTAACTAGATTCTGAAGTCCCCACTCAAAATGTGTAGGATGTGTGCATTGGGAAGTGCTGTATAGTAGCGGGGTTGTGCCGTTAATGTAAAATGGTTTCAATGCACTTTAACAAGTATGTTGTATTCTTCTTTTCATACCTCTTTTTTTAATTCTGGGATTTTTTTTAAATTATCTTGATTAGATTAGATTGATAGGAGATACCAATGAGGCTCTTGACTAATTGTTTAATCACATCCTGTGTGCACAGACTCTATGGAAGTAGTGGATTGCATATTTACAGGAGTCTGAAACCAAGAAGCTATTTGAAGCAGTCTTCTTCTGTGTTTTCTTCTTTAGTGTGTCTGTGTTGACTTTACACCAGTGGCAATTACAATAACTATGATGAAGTGTTTTGGGAGACTGGTACTGGGACACATTAAACAGAATATTCCAGATAATCTTAATCAGCTCCAGTTTCCATTTTGTTATTACCAGTCCACAGATTATGCGATATATACTTTGAAACTCAATACTATCCCGGCACAACTGGGCAATAAAAACTGTTAGAGCAGAGTCCTGTCTATAAACTACAACTCATCATGTAACCTTGTTGCACCACCAAACTCCTCACTGTAGGGCTTAGACCAACAATTGGATTTTGGACTTCCTAACAACAACTTTATCATGTGTGGATTGGCAGCATCACATCCTTTTATTCTGACCGTCAACACAGGCATTACATGGGGTAATGTCCTGAGCCCCCTTTAGCACTCTTTGCTCAATAATGACTTTACATCCAGACACAGCTCTATCTTCATCATTAAATTTGCTGATGACACAGCAATCATAGGCCTGATCACCAAAATTGATGAGACAGTTTACAGAGAAGAGGTCTACCTGCTGACTAAATGTTGACAGGACAGCAACCTCCTTCTTAATATTAAGAACACCACAGAGTTGGCCATAGACTTCAGAAGGCAGAAGGTAAAACGCACTGCCAACTACTTCGGAGAGGAAGCTGTTGAAAGAGTAAACAGCTTTGAATTTCTTGGAGTGACCATCACTGATATGCTTAAGTAGTAACAATACATTTCATATCTTGTCAAAAAGGCTCACCAGTGCGTCTCCTTCCTCAGACATCTGAACACAAATCAGATTTTTACATTTGTTCACAGTAACTTCTTCAGGTCCACAAATGGAGTCGATTCTGTCTGCATTAAGTCCTGGTACCGCAGAAGATGTTGAAGATGGCACAGAATATCACTGGCACAGAGGTGCTGTCAGTTCTACATGTATTCAAACCAAATGCTTCAGTGTCCCCATGAATAATACATGTGCCATTAAACATGCATATATACATCAAACTGACTAATAATAGTAGCCAGTTACTTTAAAAATTATTCCCATGTCGTGATAGCGAGCTCAGAGCAAACATTTTATTTCTGCACCAGTACAGAAAATAAATTCCTCTTTGCCTGGTATGCATAAAAAATCTGGCAAGACTTAAGGAACATGAATGTTCACATGGTATATGAAGACAGCTACCACAGAAAATAAACTGAACTAAATCATGAAGAAACAAATTCAGAATGCTTTCCAATTAATGGAGCATCGCCAAGTATAGATAGTGGCACAGGTAAAATAGGTGTTTTATAAGTGAGAGACTTGATAAGAGAAGGAAAGTAATTACAGATGTAGTATCCACACCCCTGTCTAAAAAATCTTAAATGATACTATCAGTCAAACTGGCTAAACGGGCACGTTTATTTCCTGGCTAATTTTCAATAAAGCAAACAACAACATGTATCACAACATTTCTCTGTGAAAAAAACAAGTCCAACCCTTCCATTGAGGAGACTTGTGATTTATTACTCAGGCACTAAGTGAAATCAAAACACCACTGAAATAAAATGTGGACATAGAGAAAGTAACAAATGCAGCTTTGAAGGGCTTTTCATGGCAGAGAAAAAACAATCACCACAAAGCTCTTCAAATTGTGTACGTGGCTAAAGAAGAGATCCTACATTTGACAATAGACTCTTTTTTAGACTTAAGTATTTCACAATGTGGAGCATCTCATACTCCAAGTGTAGAAGGAAATACTACCTGCTGATCCCATGGGATAGTGTAGGAAACGCAAGATTATCTTTTTCAAACTGAATAAAAACATTACATGAAAAATAATCAAAAATATCACAACTTTGGATCCGATCGTTAGTAGAAAGCTCCGTGTTCATATCAAGCTTAGACAAGAAACCTTTTACCTGTGAAAGTTGTATTTGGCATGTGGGAATGCAGAGAGTGAGATTCTCCAAGGAGAACAAACTGTCAACTGACAAAGGTACTGGATTCACAAGTGATGGGGCAAAGGCTGCATTGCATCCTACTCGCCATCACAAGGAAAAATATAGCTTTTTTCTCGAATGAACTGATTTTATACCATTGCAGGGAAACCAGACAGAAAATTCCCAAAAGATGCAAATGATCTTGTTTCAGCAATTGTAGCACCACCACTTGTGCATGAACAGCTCTTCCCAGCAGAGAAACTGGGCGGTCATGGTAATGATAGACATGGCAAGCCGAATTAACATTTAGAAATATCTCAAAATGAATTTCAGATATCTTAAAATGCAATTTACTTTTCAATACATATAAAACTCATCTTGAGATCTTAAAATAAGCTCCTTAACATTTTAAGATATCTGCAGTAAGTTTTGAGATATCTCAAATACATTTTCAGTTACCTCAAAATAACTGCATGTGTATTTCAAGATATCTCAGATGAATTTTCAGATATCTTAAATTGACCTTGCATGCATTTTAAGATATCTTAATGTCCTGTAAACTTCCCTATTATTTCAATGGAACTTCCTGTTTAATATAAAATACCTTGAAATGTATTTCAGTTAGTTGAAAATGGACAGGAAGCTGTTTTGAGATATTTGGAAATGTATTTCAGATATCTTAAATTGTATTTAGGTATCCAAAATGCAATTGAGAGATCTTGAAGTAATTTAATGTTTTTTTAAAGATATCACAAAATGTATTTACTGTAAGATATGTTGAAATACAATTTGAAATATCATGAAATACAATCGTATGATATCTCAGGTGGAGCAGACACCCATTTTAAGATATCATGAAATGAATTTGAGTTATCTAAAATGTATTCTAGATATCTCAAACAAATATGATCTCTTAAATGCTTTGTAAGATATCTTAATTATATAAAAATATTTTTATAGCTCATTTTAAAATATGCGAAATGTATTTTCGGATATTTCAAAACAACCTCCTGTGCATTTCCAAATATCTCAAATACATTTCAATATATCTTAAAATAACTTCCTGTGTATTTTGAAATTTCTCAAATACATTTTGAGATATCTTAAAATAGATAGGAATTCCCATTGAAAGAATAAGAAATTTTACGGGAAGTGACTTTGAGATATATCTTGAAAGGTATTTGAGATATCTTGAAATGCAGATGTATTTATTTGGAGATATTTGAAAATGTATTTGAGATATCTTGAAATGTGAAGAAAGTTATTTTAAGATATCTTGAAATATATTTAAGATATCTCAAAATGCACTGGAACTTGTTTTGATTATATTCCAAAATCTTATCTTATTTCAAGATTTCTTGAAATATCTTGAAATCTATTTGAGATATCATAAAATGCATTTCAAATATCTTGAAACAAGTACATTTTCAGATGTATTTATTCAATTTGAGGTATCAAAAATGCTATCCAGATATCTTAAAATGTATTTTTAGATATCTCTAAATGTTAATTTGGCTTGCCTTAGACAGAGTTAATGACCTAACTGAAAGGTATCATGAGGAAAATAGTCCTTACAAAGCACCTTTCTGTGCCTGTGACGCAAATACTGAATAGCTCAGTTTGAAGAATTTGGTTAAGAGAAATTCCCAATGGAAACATATACTACTATCATATTTCAGCATCATAAAGAAGTATTCTGCAGTGTTAGCAGAATGGTTTCAATCGCACTTGCTCCTTCCATTTGCACGGCTGATTTAGAGAGACACTTCAGTGCGCAAAACGTTTTGAAGACATCACTTTGGTCTCAGAAGCCTGAACACTGTTCTCGCTATAAAATTAGAGATAGTGGACTCAACATTTCGTTTTTATTATGGGAAGGTGCTAGAATCATTTAAAAACAAAGGTCAACAAATTTTTTTTGCAATTTATTTTTAATCTGAAATTAGACATTAGAAGCAGAATGCGATTGCCAAGTATGAAAATGAAATGTTCAGTCAGACCTGCAGCAAATCCTAAGGACCATGGGTATAAACTAATCCTGGATAAGATGTTACGTCATTATGGAGGTCAATCAAAAACATCAATGCAAAAGTAGAGTCTATCATCCATCCATCTATCCATTTTCCAAACCGCTATATCCCATCAGTCTAATATTATGTCTTTAGTCTGTGAGACTAGGCTATAGTCCCATGAAAGAAGTTCAGCTCAATACAAGGAGAACATGCATGTACTACAACTACACAGAAGCCATAACAGCCTACAAGGAGATAACATTTAAAACTCCACTAGACCCATGTCACATTCTGAATACTCTGATTTAACAACAAGTAAAAGTGCTTTATAAACAGTAAAACTGCATAATCTCTTGATACATCAATTGAAGAAATCTCTTCCCAGCTTTGCTCCATCTGCTAACTAGGTATAGTTCTCAGTTGATGTTCTCAAGCTGTAAAATGAGCTCCCCGAGATTATTCAATCTATTTCCAGTCTACAGAGGTTCAGATGTCTCTTCAAAAGAATCTACAGGCCACTTAAGACATTGTTCCTCTCTAATCCCCTCTTTACATACCTGCAGTGTTACTGACAGTGAGTTGTCGAGCAACTTTAATGTTTTTCAGTTCTTTTTTTTTTTTATCTAGCCTTGGGGAGAACTAGAATACTATACTTTGTACTTCAAAATCATCATACGATAAATTATGGTTTGTTTCAGTAATTCACAAAATAATAATAAAAAATTAATAATTTGTTAATTTGCAACTTGGAGAAACAATTTTAGGAAGTTATTGACTTTTTTCTCCCAATGAATGCCACTGGGTTGTAGCCCACAGGGTTTCTAGTTTGATCCAAGGCATTGACATTTTCAGTCTTTGAAAGGGTCACTTCATGGGTGGGGGCTGAACTTAACTTAGTTTTGTTAAGTTTGATTTGATTGTATGGAATTTTACATGCTTTAAATAAATTCAATAAAAGTTTTTTTTTTTTTTTAAAAAAAAGGTCACTTCATCTTAGAGTGTTCCAACAATTGTAAACAATTGTACTGTAAGCCTGTAAACTGCTTAAAATCAGAAAATATTAATTAGTTACTATACACTCCACATGCTGCTTGATGTTATAAGATCTTATGGAAACTACATTGGATATGTTGTTTATTTGAAAAGGCATGAACCAAAATTTAGTCCTATGTGTTTAATCCTTTACACCAATATAAAATTAATGGTAGATTAACGACACAGTTATGGGTGCCCAAGGCTCATTAATTAACATGGGAAACAAAGGCTAGCCTGTCTCGTGTGATTTTAGAGAAGAGGTACGATAGCACAAATTGCTGAAAAACTTAATGCTGACCATGAAGGAAATGTGTCCGAACACACAGTGCAAGCTGCTGTGTATGGGGCTCAGTAGCCAAAGACCGGTCAAAGTTCCTATGCTGACTTCTGACCACTGCCAAAACACCTAGAATGGACATGAGTGTCAGAACTGGACCATGAAGCAATGTAAAAAGGTGGCTGGTCTGATGAATCACATTTTCTTTTAAATCATGGAGACACCTGTGTGCATGTGTGTGGTTTTTCTGGGGAAGACATAGCAACAGGATGCACTAAGGGAAGAAGGTAAATTGGTGGAGGCAGTGTGATGCTGTGGGCAATATTCTGCCAGGAAACCTTGGGCCCTGGCATTCATGTGGATGTTAATTTGATATGTACCACAAAACTAAAGATTGCTGCAGACCATGCACAATCCTTCATGGCAACAGTATTACTTGATTGCAGTGGCCTATCAGGAGGATAATATGCCCTGTCACACTGCTAAAATTGTTCAGGAATGGTTTGAGGATCATGACAAAGACTTTTTAAAGCATTGACCTGGCCTCCAAATCCTTACATCTCAATCCAGTTGAGCATCTGTGGGATGTGCTGGAAAAGAAAATCCTATTCATGGAGGCCCCACCTTTAACTTACTTGGCTTAAAGGATCTGCTGCTAATGTTTTGGTGCTAGACACTACAGGGCACTTTGAGAGGTGTTATGAAGTCTATGCTTTGATGAGTCAGACGTCACGAGGGAAACCTCCACAAAATTAGGCAGGTGGTTTTTAATGTAGTGGCTAATCAGTTTGTTAAAATAGTCTAATTGTGTTTGCTGGCATTAGCATGCAGGCATATTTTTTAATTAACATTAATATTGCTCTTTTATGTACAACTACTCCATGAAACTTAAAGGTTGTCAGTCAGATCATATAAACTGTGTTATTGCTACAGTGGTTTGTTTTCCATACGTGGTTCCTGCCTTTTTTCTAGAGGTGTTCTTGGTCCCCGTGATGCTGTAAAGGAAAAAAAGAAGGGTCCAGAAAATAGGTGGCTGGACAGATATGTGTTTTGAAATTAGTTGTTTTCATAGCATTGTGATTCACATCTCAGCTCTATTAGCTTGAGTTTGATGTCCAGCCCAGCTTCAGTCTTTGTTAAATCAGAATCTTTTCTCAAAGTCTTAGTGAGTTTTCTATAGATATTCTACTGCTTTCTCATCACATTCAAGGGAAAGGCTAAGTTGACTATAATTGACAGTTTTAAAACAGCAATTATTAATAGCTCCTGTATTAAATCCTTCTTAACCTGCTTCTGTTTTATTACAGAGCCAAGAGGAGTTGGAACCTAGTCGGTCAGAAACCATCTCAAGGCAGTCAGTCATTTTACTGCAGTTTAATCAAAAATTCTGTAAATCTTAATTTTTCATATATACCCACTCAGCTTATATTTTTGCATGGCTAGATGAAGCTGGATTAAAAAGTAATGTTTCATTCTATTCAGCACACTTTACAAATATAATACAATGGTTACCGTAAATCTATTGCTTGACTCCAGACAAGTGCCACAGTGATTGGGGAAATGGAAGCCTTGCAGCTTACGGTCTCTGAATGCTTGTAGGATGCATTAATTCAGTCAATCAATTCTTTTTTTTTTTTTTTTTTATATATAAAATTTCTTACTGATTCTGTAAATTTAAAATTATTCTACCCCTCTGCACTGGGCTATACATGTCATGTTTGCAGAACCTTTGTCACCTGTGACAAAAGACATTTGGAGTTTGGTGAATAACAAAATTTCTGGTTGTTCAGCACTGTAATTGAAAAGGTCTAAGAGTTGCACTTGAAGACTATTCAGCTTCAGCTGTTCTTAACACTAGGTGTATGGCACTGAGCACAAGTTGTATTCGAAAGGGTCAAGTGCAAATGGAACTGTGCGGCTCATTCAGACGAGACACGTACAACCACATTTTGCAGCATCGCAGAAGGCAGATGTCAGCAGTCAGATACCAAGACCACATGTGAATCACAGGAAGCAACGACCAGGTCTGCAATATTATATGAAGGTTACAAATGAAGGCAATTATCACATTGAAGAACGTATGTCAATGTGCAACTGCTCTCTCTGATGAGGATGATGAGAAAAAGAAAGAAACACACACACACACACACACACAAATGAGGACCGGACTGTTTACTGATAAATGTGCTACCTCTCTGATGAATGTACATCAAGCTTTGATGAATTTAATCAGATGTGCAGCTTAAGTCGTTTCCCTCTGTTTAACATTTCTCTGTTAATTAATGCAAATGACAAGGCATTCATTATTGAGAAAATTAAATAAATTCCTAGACTGAAAATGGAAAACCTATAGGCATCCAGTTATCACTTACCCTGAAGTGGTTGCAAGTTTTGGATATACAAGACGGAAAAATTAAATACTTTACACCACTCATATAAAGTCACTTCTGCTTCTACATAACATTGCCGAAATTTTGAAGATGAGAAGATGTCAACTCTGCAGCTCTTTCATCAGATGGGATGCAGTGTTTTCTATCACGGCTGCTATTTGTGGTATCAGTATGCATTAAGTGTGGTATTGTACAGTATATTGTTCATATACAGGACAATTATGAAATACAATTACTTCCAATTTTGTTAAAAATGAAGCATAAGTGTTTATTTAGAACATTCAATTATTTTCTTAAAATTCTAATGTGGATTTGTGATGAAGACATTAAGGAACTGGATTTAAAAGGAAAAAAAATCTAAAATGCCTCATTTAATTTGGAAGAGTTAAAAGAATTATTAAAGCAAAGCTCCCACTGGTTGAGTTTGCATTTGTAACATGATGGACTGGTGTTGCATGCTGGGTTGATTCTTGTCTTGTGTGTTTCTCTAGTAGATTTCTTTTATCTATTTTTGCTCTCTATAAATGCATGATGACATGTAGATACTCTTATTTATATATATATATTAAAGAATGCTTCTGGTCTCGTATATTAATCTGACACAGCTTGGCGAGGATCTGTGAAATTGTGTTAAACAGGTGATGTCAGCAGCATGGTATAGTGTCTAAGGAAATGGACTTCGATTCACAAAATCACAGGTTACAACTCCAAAGCAGGTTCGTTTGGCATCCTGAACACATAAATTAGCCTGATCATGCAAAGACAGATGGTTCAGGTCTTTAGCGATAAAAGCACTGCACCAGGAAAATATACTGTTTCACTTCCTATATGAAATGAAGTTCAAAAGGAATATACTTCTTTGTTCATTTACCTTGGCATGTCTGAAAGTTTTTTTTTTATTTTTATTTATTTGGGTCGTCTTACATTGTTTAAACAAACTTTTATTTTAATTGGTAAGATGGTACATTAGCCAGTTGTTTAGCATGAATATGTCCTGTGATGGATTTGCTTCTGATCAGGGCTTTTGCTACCTTGTGCCTGTTTCGCTGGGATAGCTTCTGGCTTCCCATCAAATTGATCAGTATAAAGTGGTGTCAGAAAATGGGACTGTGAATGGAAAGAGTGATTCCTATAAGAATTAATGTGTGCATAAGCTACAAAATTCTGTTTAATTACCATTTCTATATGAACGTTGCATTCTGATTGCAAGTCAGAAATTTCAGAATAGAAGTTTATTATTGCCTTCTGATGGACTTTTATAATTTTGTAGCTAAACACCTATAAAAATCTACTTATCTAAAGTATGGAAAGACACAATCTATTCACTTACGTGATAATAATGATCATATAAACTTTTTATGCGAGCCTTTCAGACTGTGGAGTAGAATTTACGCAAACAACAATCACTGTCCAAGGTACTGAATACTAATTTTCCATTGCTTCCAGTAGATACAACATTTTAAAAATCTTTTTGTCTTATGTAATAACATTGGGCATTAATTTTAGGGTACATTTCACTAATTTTGAAAGTATAGTCTACTTTAGAACATACAGAATCAATGAATATCTGCACTTGACTGAACAGATGTACATTCATTTAACGTGCAACTAGAAGAACCACACATTTTGTAGGTTGACATCTTGGCATTGGAGGCTTTGACATTCATGTCAAATAAAGAAAGTGACACATCTAATTTTCTTTTACTGCCTTTTTCTGTAGGAACCCAACAGATTAACTTAATAAAATAACTATATTCTGTATATTTATATTCATTTCTAAGATGTTTAGGAATACAAAGTATAAGTGAACTTTTGTTACACTTTTTGTAAGATTGTTTTTCTTTTTTTGCCACTGTAAAATTACTTTGTATTTATGATTTATTAATTATTTTGGAAAAAACAAATAAGTAAATAAGTACACGTAAATATAGATGTTATTTTTAGCTTCCTGATTGACCTTAGCAGAATTTTGCAGTTAATCAGTTTTAGCTAAAGCTCTAAACTGAAAAAAAGGTAAGAAAAGGTTTAACAGACAAACGGCAAACAAAAAAGAGAGGTGTGAAGAACTGTAACAACTGCAAACAAGAGAGCCATGAAAATAAATGTACATTTTAGATAACAACGCCTGTTCAATCAATTAACCATGTAGGATCTGACAATGAGCAACAATGCAAGGTACTTTGTAAGGAAAAAAAAAACATTTATGTTAAGTTCATTTTTAAACGTTGGCTGCAAGATTGTCCTCAAATATGACTATTTACATGCATATTTTTGAAAGCTAAAGGTACAACCACAACTTTAACTATAAATGTGTGTACTTAGTCACCGTGTAAGAATACAAATGTAAAAAAAATCTGCTTCTATGAACAATTACAATAAATTACTTAAATAATACTTTAGTAAAGAAAAAAAAAAAACAATACTCCTGTACCACCACGTGTAAGCGAAGTCCTATATTGCAGTCTGCTACTCTTTCTAGATCTAACAACTTTAATTGAAGATGCACGTCCAGTTACAGCCCATACCTTATCCTGTATATTAAACATCGGCAGAGTTACGGTGTAAATGCGTTATAAGAGCTCCATGACAGTGATCCAATTGAAGTTCCAAAATAAGGACTGGTTCATTCACAGATGATGGGTTTAACTGTTTTGTAAATACTAACTAACATTCGTTATGAAAAATTCCAATAATCTCCATTTGATGGTTTATCATTGTCTTTTCATAATGTCAACTACATTGTAATTCTATAACAAACTATTAATTCTCTTCGATTGTGTCCTTGGCACAACTAATCATATACTGTTGTTATTACTTTTACTGTGCAAAATTTGCTTGTTCTCTCATGTAAAAAAGTGTTTTGATTTCCAGTTTTTATTTTTAAAATAATTAGCTGAAAATCGACTGTATGCAATGGATGAGATATCCTTCATATAGCCGAATAGTGTTAAACCACAGCACTCGTGGCATGAACTTTTAATTTCATTTGTTGTACTGAAAGAGAGTAATTGCTTTGTGAATATAACACGCATCTTTTTCTATAGTTCCTGACATAACAAAATTAAATTTATAAGATTAGATTAAATGATAAATGTGGAGGTGTATTTTTTATAGGGCGCAGTTGCTACATCATAACTTCAACAATAAAAAATGCATTTATAAAACTTATCTATGAAAACTCAACAATCCTCATCATTTTCAGTAACAGCATATACCCCCACCCCACCCCTCCCAAGCAAAAATAAATAATAACGTACGTGAAGCAATTCTTTTCTCTATCTCGTTACAGGACTTTTGTTGGTGTGTGTGTGTGTATATGTATATATATATATATATATATATATATATATATATATAATGTTGTATTTCACAACATTATTTGGACATTATTTTTAATGGCGCGTGTTATTTTGCTCAAGGATTAATCAGAATTAATTGCCGTCATATACACTTACATGAAACCTCTCGTTATGTTTAAATTGTTTAACTATAGCGAAGTAAGACTTAATTAGCTGTAATAGCAATCAAAGCTAAAAGAACAAAATAAATACTATGAAATCCAACTTTTTAAATAAATTAACAACTTTACCATAATGTTAATCAAATAAAAAAAAATGTATTTTGTTGTTAGTTTTTAAAAGGTCCCTATTGTTTACCGATCCAATAATAACAATAAGGCTAGTAATAAACTTTTCGTTTTCTTTTATTTTAAACAATTGACATTTTACAGACTTTAATATAAGTGATTGTACAAAAGTACATTGTATGTTCTATTTAATAATCATAATGACGGCAAACAACGGAACTCAGCAGGGATTATTTCAAATGAATAAAATTAATTCCAGTCCCCAAATTTTTAAATGCAGTTTTTAAACAAACGTTTCTCTTAATAAATGTTCATAAATAACATAGATTAAATTTGCTCATTTTGTTTAGATGCGAATTAATCAATAAATTTAATCCAAACGATAATAATCAGCAAAAAGTGTTGTGATTTTAAGTCATTTTAGTTAAAAAGGCGTAAGAAATGTAAAAAATAATGTTTGTGTATTGAAGGTTGTATATACAATTATTGGTTATTAACAAAAAATACGACTGTAAAAGCAAAAAAGCGAATTGACTTGTAAATATATTAAACGAGACAATTCTTCAGTTACTTCGTAAACAAATCTAAAAACTTCAAACAAATGCATATTTACTGTTAAAAGTGAAAAATCAGATATTTATTACATGTGCAGTAGTTGGATATTATTCTTGCTTGCCTTTTTTGTCATTTTTTTTAAACTTTTCGTTCTGAAACGTGAGATTCTCGCTAAACATTCTTAAATTAAGTAAAAGCAATGCCTCATGATGACCAAATGGTTTCATTAGACTGCTCGTAACAGTTTTACAGTAATACATTTTTACTTAAAAAAGTTAAGAAAAACATTAATATAGCTCATTAATATTTCCTAGATACACTTTACCATTAATGATATATTCAAAAAAGCACTTAATTTCATAATTATTGGAAATAATATTAATGATATTAATGAGTCATTGGATTTTTTTAATTAAACGTTGATGGCGTTAATCACGTCCGAAAATTTCACTTTAGAAAACATTTTTAAACCAATGCGCTAAATAAACGCATGAATAAAAAACATGCTAATTCAGATAATCCAAATAAAAAAATACGTTCATAAACTATACTTTTTATCAATAATAACAACAGAAACATAATAATAATACCTTCTAGTATACGTCAGTAACACTGGTCATATAAAGAACAACCTCTACATCTGATCATTTTAAAAATCTGGACTGCTACAGTTTCCAAAAATTGTATCTGAAACGTGAACATAAGGAAATGCTGAAGACTTCTTTTAATATACTTTAGACTCATTTTGGAAAGGCGGTACATTTTTACGATGAAATAAGCGATATGTTAATTATAGCAAACTACGAAAACGTTAGTCTGAACAGAAAACAATGCCTAAGTGTTAAAGGACATTTCCTAATGTGAACTTTAGGTTAAGACACTTGACCGTTTTGGTCGGCTATGACCTTTGATTGAGGGAGCTCAACAGTAATAGAGTATGCTGTGTCTATGAGGACTGATGCGATGCGCCAAGAAGAAATCGCGGAATAAAGTCGATTAACCCTCCTAAACACCCTTCTGAACGAGGCCTAGCCTTCAATAAAATAGGTTTCCTCAATAATAATACCCGTTAAACATTTGCTCATCTCTAATTATACATGACCTTCCTAGAAAACGCTCTCTCCTTCTATTGGGCACTGTGTAGTTCCGTTAAATAGATTCATGACCAGGTATTAGCCATTGAGTGGGACAGACAAGGTTGAATATTAAAAGCTTTGAGAGTAAACTGACCTTCCGTTTTTGGTTACGATCATTTCATTGGTGACCTCCTTGAATTTTCTCCAGAGCTCGGCGTCTTCCAAACTGACTTTGAGTTGCTTCTCAGTGGGGTCCCCTTTCTCTCGTCCTGCTTGGAGCTCACTCTCCACCACACTTAGGAGGCGGGAGATGCAGCAGTCGCTGCCCTTCTTGTTGCCGATGCTCAGGTCGTTCATGATGGACTCTGTACCTGTACGAGGTGCCAGATCCGTGCCTTACACTTGGTCGGATTGACTTCAAAAACTGCCTAGAGGATCGAATCACTTGGTCACAACCTAATGATGAGATTCCCCACCTGCAGCCTCACTTCTAGGACTCTCGGTAGAACTGGAAGCGCAGCCTCGCAAACTCACTGACTCTTCTGATAATGTGACACCATCTCTTGAGAAAAATCTGACTTCGTACCCAATTACTTGTTAAGTCACGTGACTAAGAACTAATTTTTACCCATTGCCATTGGTGAATGTAATTACTGCAACTTATCTTGAGAAATAAAATTCAGCCCAGTCTGCATCTACGGCCCCCCAATAACAAAGAGGGAAAAATATGACAAGCACATGATGTATTATTGTGCGTGTGTGTGCGTGCGCAAAGAAAGGATATGGATTCTGACTAGATACCGAGACATTATTATTTGCTCAAAATAAACTTTGTATATGACAATGTGCATGAAGAAAATACATCCGTTTTAGAATGAATGTAGCCCATCGCTTCCGGTCAAATGTTAATTCGAATATTAAGCAATAAAAGGTGGCTATGGGGATTATTATTAAACACCATAAAAATTAGACATTTCTGAAATTTGAAATTAATATTCAAAAGTAGCGTGTAATTCAGAGATGGACCTAATTCTTACACAAATCTAAAACATTTGGCCTTTTATATTCAGTCTCACACCATAAGAAATTGAAACTCATACTGCATGTTTTTCTTGTTCAGCAGTAGCCATATCATACCATAGTTAATAGACAATGAGAACTTTCTTGGCAAATGCGGTAAGTTAAATACCAGTGTCTAAGCATTTACATTACTCAAACTTACTTTAGAAGTTATGAAATTCTGTATCGAAGTTTTCAGTTTTATAATTTGTCTTAATGATTTAGAGTGGAATATTTTTATTTTCACTCGTGTCGTTTTATAATCAGATCTATTCGAGTGAAGTTGACTGAAGACTCTACTGTACTTATAATACCGTAAAAACACGATATAGAACAATCGAGTTTTCGATTATCAACTTTTAAGCCGACTTGCCAACTATTACATTGGAAGAAATAATTCCGACATCTTCAAAAATATCTTTAACATGGAGGCCAATAAGACACACAGACACCTTCAAGAAAACAGAAACAAGAAAAGGAGCGTTACAAGGTCTCCCTACAGAAGAGCAATGAATAACGAATGGGAAGAAATCTATAAGCTTTACAAGTTCAGCTTTTTTATTAGTAGAGAACACAAATCTGTATTTTAGCTTAGATGTAACAAAAATTAGAGTAATTACAGAAAAGGAGACCACATTAAATGAAAAGAATACAGGACGTGACCAGTGGACACAATGCATACATCATGTCGAACACATTGTATCTATCATTTTCTTGCTGTTAATTTCTGATGGTAAATTTCACAAATAACAAAACTCAATATAAAATGTGCAACATTCAAGAAAAAAAGGCAGGTAAGAATGTTTCTAAAAAAAAGTCCGAGAAACTAATGGAATTACTTCCACTAGAACATAAAACATTTCAGCAAACAGAATTTGTTAAACATGTTCAAAGAAAACTTCAGAATTTATTTGTGTATGACTGCATAACGAAAAAATGAGGGAACTAAATTATTTTATATAAAAATATTGTGGAGCAGTAACCGAGCAAATTTAAATCACATTAAGTCTCGTGTTGTCCGAGTGATGCTATCGATCTATAAAGAAAAGACATAAAATATTACGTATAAACGTTACATATATACAGTATACACTAAAAATGATTATGGGATACTGCAAGTAAATAAATATACATTGGCACAGTAGAGGAGTGCATTGCAAATAAACACTTTTTTCAATTAAAAAAATGTAAACAATGGTCATTACTGCTCAGGTATCGTCTTAACCACAGCTTTCAGGTCTAGACCAGAACCTTTGCCCAGAAGAATACTCTATCAAGTTGAAGCTAATCAATGTGTTCAAATGATTTTTTTTTTGAGAAAATCCACAACGTGAAATGTTATATTGAACTAATAACGACTTTATCAATAATGTCCCGATTCAATAATATTGTGCTTTCATTTTGTGGAGTTCATGAGATTTACTTGAAACGGTTTCAAGTGTGGTGTGCTCCACGCGATCTTCTTTGTCAAGACGAGATACTCCACCAGCCCCTTGGTGGCTTTGCAAGTTCACCGATGTGCCGCATCCTTAATAACTGGCGATCTGCTGTCAGATTAGCAGCCTCCGCCGGCCAAGTCGGGCATGTGCGGGCAGCACGAGTCAAAGCTCGCCCACATGGCCCAGCGATGCGCCAGGATCCTCGCGCAGCTGTCGCATCTGTGTCATGAATACGAATTCGCTTTCTAGATCTTTTTCGTCGTGCTCTGATTTGTAAAGTTTGGGGTAAAGGCTTAGTTTCTAATACGCTGGCTACACTGTTGACGATTTGCTTTTCAAAAAAAACGAGCCTTCAATAAAACAATGCAAAGCAGAAGACGCTGGAGTGTGTTTTTATAGTATGCATTAACTTTTAATTCGAATGAAACGCCATAATAAGATGTTTCCCTACTAAACAATATTTTACATATAAAGTATTGCCCAGAGAGGAAATAAAGGCATCTTATTTATTAAAACAGATACTCAGAAGAGTCGATGACAGGGTATTGGATGAAAGATATTTGTTTTTGCTTTTTGACGCGGTCTGTTGATTTTTTTTTTCCCTAGTGAATTTGCCGACGTTGGCAATATTAACCCTCTAAGACGTACATTTAAATGCATTTCGTGTCTTGGACAACGAAGCTGACAAAAGGGAATTCGATATTCAAGTTCAGCACCCTGGACAGAGTCGTGCGTTTGACTTGTCCTTTTACCTTATCATCTATGAGGCGAGACATGGATGCATTCCTGGTACTCATCAAATCATAGCTTTAATAAATGATTGTCTGCTTCATAACGACTGGGGAAGTATTTCAGATTCTCACTTCAGTGTGGTGAAGTGTTGCCATTCTTCGGTGTTGCGGCATTATTAACTGATCAGGTGTTATTCATTTTGCTTTATTATAGGATAACTATACAAATAGTCAACATTTGGTATGTTGTTTGTTCTGATCGTCGGCCGCATATTCATAATTCATTTCGATTAAATATGATTTATAGGAGATAAAGTTTTGTAAGTTGCACAGTTGTGCTGCTTAGTTGATGCTTTATTTCTTAAAATGTTAATCGTCATATTTACACTTAAGTCAACATTTGTAGATAATTTATTATTTTTGTATTAAACAGAAAGAGAGTGAGTTAAAGATTTGTTTTCACATTGTATTGTGTAAAATTCATGCACATATCAGTGACGATGTATGCTAATTTTTCAGTTACGATTGATACAAATCTTAATAAGTAGTACGTCAGTAAATATAATAAAATATAATAAACAAAAATAAATAAATAAAAATCAAACAAAAAGCTTCTTCTGTAATGTAAGAAGAGTGCAATACTGGGACAAAGTATATAAGGAGATGTCTGCGTCTTATGTCCGTTTCCTTCTTCATTCTGAAGTGGTTCTCTGAAAATCACAGTATGTCTGAAGATTATTTCTGTTTGACAACCAAGTAAGATTTACTTTTACAAGAGCAGAGACAGCTGCTTCTGCCGAAGTGAATTAAACATCTTCGTAATTTTGCTTGTTGGAAATAGAGACATATAAGGAAGAGAATGAGATCAAGTGTAATTTTGTTTTTATTGAAAAGTAGAAATGTATTTCTGAAAACACTTGTTTCCAAATAAGTCCATGTCGAAGTAGGTCTTTCCAAAATGTAAACATGAAACACTTTATGATGTGCAACATTTAGCAATCTAAAGTCAGTTCATCCAGGTGAACATTGAAAAAGGCAATACAACATATTGGGTTGCTTTCGAAACACAGGTTTTATTCAAAATTATTCCAGACCACAAACTCCACAAACAATTACAGACTAGCATCAAACTAAAGGTTCAAGTGTGGTGAAGCATCAACACTACTGCTAGGGAAGCAGTTTTGTGTAAAATCCTCAAAGTATTATTTGAATAGTACAAAACAATGTCCTTCTGCATCCAACTGGAAAACTGTTGCATTAAATGGATGCTTTGCACATATTGCAGTGTTGAAATGATTGCCTTAGTTGGAGCATATATTGCAGTGAAACCTCAGAATATGAAAATGATTAAATAAGAGGAAAGTTCATAATACTTGTTTACACCATACACCAATTTATGGTTTTATAGAGCTACTACTTTATCATTTTAGCTTTTATTTAGTTAATCTTCATTTTTTTTCCACAGATGACATTGATCTACAAATCCTAACCTGACATCATCTTTGTAATTTTTAAATGATGAAAAATTACAGCTTATTATTGATATATTTTGGATGGCTTTCTGGTGACACATAAGAGCAGGTACAATGATACACACACTTGCTTAATAACACATAAAACAAGAATTTGACAGAAGTATTTTATTTTTGCATAAAAAGCATTGAGAAGTTCATGGAATTCAGGTACAGATTCATGACTAAAAATCTGTTCTTAGCAGTCAAATTTTAATTTTACAATACGTCAAGTGTGTATTTATGTATATACATGTACTGTATACACCTTGTGCACCATTTACTATTCATGTTTGCAATGAATTCTGATCTTGTTAGTTGTATTAGATAAAAGTAATAAGCCAAATATACAGTAAAAGATTAATTATAAACACTGGAGACCTTCAACATCAGTTTTTCAAGGTCGGTTTTAAAGTTCCACCATGAATATGAAGGACACATCTATCTGACATATTAAGTCAAGTCTGTTCTACATTTGGCTGCAAATGGTAAAGAATAAGTTGTTCTTAAAACGCCAGAAGGCAAATCTCTTCTCTTCTTGGTTGGTCCATGATAGTGGTATGATCAACATATTTTATGATGGGAGTTAAAGTTTAGTTTCTACTGCCTTGTATTACAATTTGACCATTTGTTTTTGTTCAATCTGTACAGTATTGGTCAGATTTGAACTATGCATCATGGTGTTGTCTGTTTAAACCATGAAGAACCAAAAAAGGAAAAAAAAATTACTCAGACTTTTGAAGCTAAACCCTTTCCAACTAAATCATACTTTGTCACCTAGTAAACTTTAATGTTTTTATGTGAGGATGTGTGGTGAATCTGAAGCTGCCCTCAGAAGTTTTACTAAAGGTTTTCCTATACCCGTGTGTTCTGATCCCTTTGGATATTATGCTTTATCTAATGCATGATATTTTTTTTTTTATCTTAAATGGTTCTTTTGAATAATCACTATTCGTATGAAATATGTCCAAATCAATTCTTCGAATATAACGTTTTTGAAACATTTTCTATAAGGCATAACTCCAATGGATTCTGTTACTTAAAACATCCAGAAGTGTTTAGCTTTGTTTCATCTATACCTCCGTATGAGTCGCTCTTGAATATAGCTTACATTGTTTCGTAAATATACCGATGTCATACAGTTAACGGTACATTAGTAACTCGTCTCTTCTCTATCCTCAATAAAATTAAATAGTGAGAGAAGCATGGTCACTGACTCATACTTAACGGCTTAATGAGGCTTAAAGCTACAACTTCCTAATGGAGAACACATTTGGAACTGAATTATTGTTGTTTGCACTTTGCAGATAAAAACATCAAGTTTTCATTAAAGGAGTGGTATTATGCCAAATCTATCTGTATTTTCTGTTCATACATGCGGGAAATCCTAGCTTTACTAATTTACAGTTTGCAGGTTCTCTCTTATGCTCTGCTGAAAGTACACTTGAAGAACATGCCAAGCTCGTTTACATGATACCAAATCACTGAAGTGTCGCACATCGGCTTCTAAATCAAACAAGAATTAAGTTTCTCTAATTGGTAAATTTCTCCACAAGAACAACCTAGTTACGTATATGTCAGCACTTTCAGCGTGGCGTAACCTATTGACTGCTCAACTGAACATTTTGAGTGATACGTTGCGTTCATGAGTAAACGACATAACAGTAAATACACTTTGATTTCAAAACGCTCGGGTGATACATACACCGCTTAAAGTCTTATAAAACCTTAACTGTATAGTGCTGTTATGGAGTCGCTTTCCGCCCCGAGGCCGTGATCCATCCGCTTCAGTCCCTGATTTCACGTCCGAGCGCAGACTTAACTCCGCGGCCTCTTGTCATTTTCAAGAACCCCTCACACCGCGACGACCGCTTTCACGGGAGCACGCTCTCTAGAAACACGGCACTAATCTCTCAAGAATTAGATTCGCATATCGTATCATAAAAGTATTGCGGAACCTCGCTGTCTAGATCTCTTTGCCATATCCGTTCACCTCGACCTAAGCGTGCGTCTCGTTTTACACTACCGTCAATACTTTTTTTAATCTGTGCATTTCGTAGTAAAGTTTGACACACCGTAGCGAATACTACCAATGGTTTATCCTTTTTTTAATTTCGTTGTTAAATATGTTAAGCGTTATATTAGGAGTACAATGGTGACAAGAAAAGTTTCATGTTTCAAGTGCTGAGATGAGCAAAAAGCTTTTGTAGAACCCACATATCTTTGTAGAAATTGTTTTGCAAGTTCTCGATCTCCCTTCTAAGCATTTTTTCGAAACCGTGGAGAGCAAACAACCCAAACCGGTTCCCACGGGTGCTAGGAGCCAACCAGAAGTCTACAGGCTTATTCACACTCATCTAGTTTACAATTTGCTTCCTCCCTTGACTCCAGTTTTATCCCAAAGTTCAAGTATACGTCTTTTTTTTACTGCTGTTATTTAAATCGCGCTTTATAGTATAGTAAGTAGACTTCAAATAATGACGATTTACAGTGACATTTAAATGAGTAAGAAAGGTGTAATACAACATAATTCAACTAAGAAAATGAATTAAAGAAAAAAATATTATATAGTGTATACTCTCAAATTCAGCCGGAACCCGTCGACGTATCTTAGGGTCTATCGATTCCTCCATTTTTTAAGACTCCGAATACGATTTTAAGATGGTAGGGGCCCGGCAACACGCATTAAGGCAGAAACTAAATCTGAATAGGGTGTGCGTTAAATAACATAGCCACACATGAGTGGTCCACAAGTAACCAACCAACACGCAGTCTCTATTTTCTTCAGAAACAGACCAATAACCATAGACATATATAGATAGACGCCGCATTCACTGTGTTGCCCAGTCGACACGATACGTCAGCTCGTCACCTTATTGCGAGTGGAAAAAGTGCCATTTAAACTAATACAGGTAGACGGGGAAACCGAGTTTTCTGATGAAAAAACAATAACGTTTAAAATGGTATCGTTTACATACAACAGATTTTGGTGAATCGTTTAAATGCAATTATTTATATCCATTTATACACTAATAATGACAATTATTAAATAATAATAATTTTAATTAGTATTATTAAATAATTCCTCCCATATAAGTAACATTTCTCGGGTTACTTTCTTCCATCTCCGAAACATTTATAGACTTCGTCCTGTTCTTACGCAACACCGTACTGAAGTATTGATTAATGCCCGAGTCACCTCACGTATTGATTACTGTAATGCTATTCAAACTGGCATCCCACAAAAACTTATCCATCGCTTACAACTTCTTCAAAATTCTGCTGCCAGGATAATAACCTGCTGTTCTAAATCCACTGAACATACTACACCTACTCTCTCTCAACTTCACTGGCTCTCTGTTCACTACAGAATACAATACAAAATACTGCTCTGAACATTTAAAGCTCCCCCCTACCTCACTGATCTCCTCCAGGCTTACACTCCCTCTCGCTCACTCAGATCCTGTAATTTGAGAGTATTCAGTCTGGCAATATGGTGCAGTCTTAGTTTGTGGAAGACAGACACAATTAAAGACACGAGCATGAAATGATGGTTGTCAATTTCAAACTGTGTTTCCTCAATGTGCTCCTTGAGAAAAAAAAGTTTTGTAGTTTCTTTCTCCTGCATCAAGCTAACTTTCCCTGGTATGTTTTCTACTCTAGTAGAGCACCAAGTGGTGAGCTCAATGCTCTTGGATGTTTCCAGAGTTACACTAGACATGTCTACCAACGTGGTGGCATTAAAGTTACCAGAGTTTTGGGAAATATGAAGCTGCAGTGTATGTGGTTCACCCAAGTGGAGGCAGAGTTCAGTTTGCGGGAGATTATGGCAGATGACACAAAATACTTCTACATCGTTGTAGCACTCAGCAGCTACACAGCGTCCAGGGTGGCGAGTCTGCTTGAAAATCCCCCCAGACATAAACAAATAAGTAACTTTAAAAGCATACCTTTTGGAGATGTATGGCCTCACAGAGTTAGAGAGCAGATGAGGTGACTGCTTTCATTACCAGGCCTTGGAGATGCGAAACCCTCGGTGTCAATGGACCATATATTAGCTATGCTAGGCAGCCACAAGCCCTGCTTTATATTTAGAGAACTGTTTCTGCAATAGATACCAGAACAATTGCGCGCTGCCCTAGTCAATGTGTCTGTTGTTGACTACTGAGAGTTGGCCAAAATGGCTGACAGCCTGCAATCTGCTTCACAGAGCTGTCTATCTCCTGTAGTACTCGTCCATCCTATTAACAAGCCCATGGCATGTTTTGCTCTTCCTCCTCCTGCCTCAATCTTGACAACTAACCTCTCTTGTTACCATGCCAGATTTGGTGAGAAAGTAAAAAAACACCGTCCACCTTGTAAATTCAGCCCACCCAGGTCAGTGAACACACATCTTATCTGAGCCTGCAGGCCAACTGCTCTTCCTTTCTAATGCCCAGTCCAACTGCTGTTTGTAGTGTGATACTGGTGCACAGGTGAGCGTAGCGACTGCAGTGGGGGAACAACCCATTCTGGAGGCTGTTAACAGCACTAATGTGCCCACCTATGGAATGTGGTACACCAACTTATCTTTCAGTGGAGGACATTTAAGTTGGACTTTTGTCTTGGCCAAGGTGGCCGCACTGGGTGCGGACTTATGTGGAAAAGGGTTGTTGGCTGATAAGAACCATTACCTCATGGGTGCAAAGGACTTTGCCACTTTCCCCTGCACACTCAGCAGTGTCACTATCTCTACCCTGTATAGCATGGTGGTTGTGACTTGTGAGTTTGCCCGCTTACTCAATGATTTCCTCCAGCTATACAACAGAAACCAGGCATATTTCCAGAACTGGTCCACCGGTACACGCTTGCTCTTGTCGACTCATCAATGACATGCTAGCTATTGCAAAGGCTGAGTTTGCTGACATGGAGTGGCTGGGAATGATGCACCAATCAAACAGGCCTGGGGAGTTAACCATTCCATATGGTGCCCATGGCAGGTGAAGGTTGTGGTTATTACTGTCACTTGAATGATTGCACAGTCTTGAACCATTGCTCGATTCCACACCTGCAGGATTTCTTGGCATGGCTCTCTAGGAAAATATTTTTTTCAATGGCTACCACCAAGTACGTGTACACCTGCCGGACATCCCCAAAATGGCAGTCATCAACCCCCTTTGGACTGTTTGAATTGCTGAGCACACCATTTGTCCTTAAAAATGTAGAGCAGACATTCCAGATGTTGATGGACTCTGTCCTCAGTGATTTAGATTTCCTTTTTGTCTATCTGGACGACAACTTGATTGCCAGCTCTTCCAGGGATGAACACCTCGCTCATCTTCTAGCCTTGTTTGTGTGCCTTAGCTTGCATGGATTGATAATTAATCAATTAAGTGCCTGTTAGAGATTTCCTGGGACATCGTATTTCAAAGGAGGGTGCAACTCCTTTGCCTTCTAAAGTTTTTGATGTCACCAATTTCCTGCAACCACACACTGTACACTATCTTCAGGTATTGTTGTGCATGGTCAATTTTAGGAATTCTCCAGTCGATTGAACGTTGTTCAAAATTGGACGATTTCCACTACAAAAAAGACTTGATCAGTGATTGGTAAGAAGGCAGACCACAAAAAAATGATATTTTATGCCCCTGCTTTTCTAAGCTTTACAGTAATTTAATTGCAATGCACCTTTACGCAAGGTATTATGGTATTTGAGCTGGCACTGCCACAAACCTCTTGCAGTGTAAACAACGAGCAGCTGAGTGGAAGCTTGTTTTATCAGTGAAGGAGAGCTGATGCTTTTACTTTATTTTCTTTAAAGTATCAGGAGAAGTCATTATGTGCAACTAGACAAATAGCAAGAAAAGCTACTTTAAGGAATTAAGACCTTTATTTTGTCCTTTAAATTAAAACTGACACCGCTTGAGTTTGGACAGCATGCTTGTTTAAAATGCAGAAGCTTAAATCTTTAACTGAAAAAAAGAAAAGATAAAGATGAATTTGAAATTGCTGCTTAGTAAACAATTTGTTTTTAAAGATTAGTACTGTGTTTATTTGTTGCAGCATAATTTTTTTAAAGAAACAAGTACTGTACTATGTAATTAAAGTGGTAATCCATATTTTATAATTACACCTCAAGAATTACAAATGTCTAGCTGATATGAATGATAAAAAAATCAACTGTATAAAAAGAGTAAATGTATATTATAACAGCAAAAAGCTGTACTGCAATTAATGATTTAAAATGATTAAAACACAACTGCATGCATATTTACATTTAAGCAGCATTTAACTGCCAATATCAATTAATTGATAGTGTGTGAATATACATAAATATAAATATATATATACTCAGCAAAAAAAGAAATGTCCTCTGACTTTCAACTGTTTTTACTTTCAGTAAACTTAATGTGTAAATATTTGTATGAACACTAAAAGAGTCAACACCATAAGACATAAACTAAAAATGTTTCACAATGTGTCCCTGAATGAAGGGAGGCTCAAAATCAAAAGTACCAGTCAGTATCTGGTGTGGCCACCAGCTGCTTGAAGTACTGCAGTGCATCTCCTCCTCATGGACTTGTCCAGATTTGTCAGTTCTTGCTGTGAGATGTTACCTCACTCTTCCACCAAGGCACCTGCAAGTTCCTGGACATTTCTGGGGGGAATGGCCCTAGCCCTCACCCTGCGATCCAACAGGTCCCAGACGTGCTCAATGGGATTGAGATCCGGGCTCTTCCACTGCGAGGATGATCAGCTGTCCTTCCTGTCTCCCTGTAGCGCTGTCTTAGGCGTCTCACAGTGCGGACATGGCAATTTATTGCCCTAGCCACATCAGCAGTCCTCATGCCTCCCTGCAGCATGCCTAATGCACGTTCATGCAGATGAGCAGGGACCCTGGGCATCTTTCTTTGGGTGTTTTTCACAGTCGGTAGACAAGTCTCTTTAGTGTCCTGCGTTTTTAGAACTGTGACCTTAAATGCTTACTTTCTGTAAGCTGTTAAGGTCTTAACGACCATTCCACAGGTGCATGTTAATTAATTGATTATGGTTAATTGAACATGTATGGAAAACATTGGTTAAACAATTTACAATGAAGATCTGTAAAGTTATTTGGATTTTTAAAACATTATTGTTGAAATACACAGTCCTGAAAAAGGGACGTTTCTTTTTTTGCGGAGTATATATAATCTTCATTTGGATCTTGATCTTTCTTTGTCCACGAATGAAATAGAAGAAGCACTAGATGGCAGTAGAGAGACAGCTAAAACATAGGCATTGCATTAAGAATCTCCTCCTGGCTTATACTACTGAAGACTGTAGTACTCCAGTCACACCTCAAAACACAGACATTCAAACTAAACAAATTGTTGTGCTTTAAATTAACTAAAGAGATCTTCATTTAGATCTTGATCTTTGTTTGTCCGCGAATTCCACGCATACGTAGACCACCTTCCAGTTTAGTACGTTGTTGTTACTCACGGATGTCAACAATGTGCCGGAATAACGAAAGGGGTGGTGGACAGTGTTAAGCTGGTTAGCTCCTGAGGCCTGGTTAGAGAATGAGATTGCCGAAGATAAAAGGTACGTGCCTACATAACATACAGTGGTGTGAAAAACTATTTGCCCCCTTCCTGATTTCTTATTCTTTTGCATGTTTGTCACACAAAATGTTTCTGATCATCAAACACATGTAGCCATTAGTCAAATATAACACAAGTAAACACAAAATGCAGTTTTTAAATGATGGTTTTTATTATTTAGGGAGAAAAAAAATCTAAACCTACATGGCCCTGTGTGAAAAAGTAATTGCCCCCTTGTTAAAAAATAACCTAACTGTGGTGTATCACACCTGAGTTCAATTTCCGTAGCCACCCCCAGGCCTGATTACTGCCACACCTGTTTCAATCAAGAAATCACTTAAATAGGAGTTGCCTGACACAGAGAAGTAGACCAAAAGCACCTCAAAAGCTAGACATCATGCCAAGATCCAAAGAAATTCAGGAACAAATGAGAACAGAAGTCATTGAGATCTATCAGTCTGGTAAAGGTTATAAAGCCATTTCTAAAGCTTTGGGACTCCAGCGAACCACAGTGAGAGCCATTATCCACAAATGGCAAAAACATGGAACAGTGGTGAACCTTCCCAGAAGTGGCCGGCCGACCAAAATTACCCCAAGAGCGCAGAGACGACTCATCCGAGAGGTCATAAAAGACCCCAGGACAACATCTAAAGAACTGCAGGCCTCACTTGCCTCAATTAAGGTCAGTGTTCACGACTCCACCATAAGAAACAGACTGGGCAAAAACGGCCTGCATGGCAGATTTCCAAGACGCAAACCACGGTTAAGCAAAAATACATTAGGGCTCGTCTCAATTTTGCTAAGAAACATCTCAATGATTGCCAAGACTTTTGGGAAAATACCTTGTGGACTGATGAGACAAAAGTTGAACTTTTTGGAAGGCAAATGTCCCGTTACATCTGGCGTAAAAGGAACACAGCATTTCAGAAAAAGAACATCATACCAACAGTAAAATATGGTGGTGGTAGTGTGATGGTCTGGGGTTGTTTTGCTGCTTCAGGACCTGGAAGGCTTGCTGTGATAGATGGAACCATGAATTCTACTGTCTACCAAAAAATCCTGAAGGAGAATGTCCAGCCATCTGTTCGTCAACTCAAGCTGAAGCGATCTTGGGTGCTGCAACAGGACAATGACCCAAAACACACCAGCAAATCCACCTCTGAATGGCTGAAGAAAAACAAAATGAAGACTTTGGAGTGGCCTAGTCAAAGTCCTGAACTGAATCCAATAGAGATGCTATGGCATGACCTTAAAAAGGCGTTTCATGCTAGAAAACCCTCAAATAAAGCTGAATTACAACAATTCTGCAAAGATGAGTGGGCCAAAATTCCTCCAGAGCGCTGTAAAAGACTCATTGCAAGTTATCGCAAACGCTTGATTGCAGTTATTGCTGCTAAGGGTGGCCCAACCAGTTATTAGGTTCAGGGGGCAATTACTTTTTCACACAGGGCCATGTAGGTTTGGATTTTTTTTTCTCCCTAAATAATAAAAACCATCATTTAAAAACTGCATTTTGTGTTTACTTGTGTTATATTTGACTAATGGTTAAATGTGTTTGATGATCAGAAACAGTTTGTGTGACAAACATGCAAAAGAATAAGAAATCAGGAAGGGGGCAAATAGTTTTTCACACCACTGTATGTGGGTAAAATGAATGACAACTTAACAGCAAGTTCCGGAAATTATTATTGTTACGTTGTAGCTGGTGAGTGCTGCGCGTCTCACAGTTGTACCGTGGCTTGCTCACATGTCAGTGAAGTGATCCCTATTTATGCTTTAAAGAGCCTGGATACCTATGTGTCCCCCTTTTATAACCATTGCTCCGTGTATATTGCCTTACTCTTTGGATTGCCACAAAGCAACCTGTGAGATTGGAGAAAGGTTGAGAAGACATTGTGAGAGGAAATGATAGCGTCGTGAAAACGAGACGGACTGTGAACGGACAGAAGCAGAAATGCTCCTACAGCACCACATAATTACTATTTGGACAGTGATTCCGAGTAGGCCGTTCCTATCAAAACAATGTCTAAGGGTTTTCTTTTGTAATTTTGTTTCCCTTATAAAAAATCATAATGCTGTGCAGCGAAGGGCAAAGTTCACGACTGGCAGCTGCGTTTAAACAGGGAGCCCTTCACAGACAACTTTAACACGCGCAATGTAGTTGGGCGCACAATGCTAGTGTATATATATATATATATATATACACACACAGTGAGGAACATAAGTATTTGAACACCCTGCGATTTTGCAAGTTCTCCCACTTAGAAATCATGGAGGGGTCTGAAATTCACATTGTAGGTGCATTCTCACTGTGAGAGACAGAATGTAAAAAAAAAAAAATTCAGGAAATCACATTGTATGATTTGTACAGAATTTATTTGTATTGCACTGCTGCACATAAGTACAGTATTTGAACACCTGAGAAAATCAGTGTTAATATTTGGTACAGAAGCCTTTGTTTGCAATTACAGAGGTCAAACGTTTCCCGTAGTTTTTGACCAGGTTTGCACACACTGCAACAGGGATTTTCGCCCACTCCTCCAAACAGATCTCCTCTAGATCTGTCAGGTTCCGGGGCTGGCGCTGAGCAACACGGAGTTTCAGCTCCCTCCAAAGATTTTTGATTGGATTTTGGTCTGGAGACTGGCTAGGCCACTCCAGAACCTTGATATGCTTCTTACGGAGCCACTCCTTGGTTATCCCGGCTGTGTGCTTCGGGTCATTGTCATGTTGGAAGACCCAGCCACGACCCATCTTCAGTGCTCTGACTGAGGGAAGGAGGTTGTTGCTCAAAATCTCACAATACATGGCCTCATTCATCCTCTCCTTAATACAGTGCATTCGTCCTGTCCCCTTCGCAGAAAAGCACCCCCAAAGCATGATGTTTCCACCCCCATGCTTCACAGTAGGGATGGTGTTCTTGTGATGCAACTTCTCCGTCTTTTTCCTCCAAACACGGCGAGTGAAGTTTAGACCAAAAAGTTCTATTTTGGTCTCATCTGACCACATGACTTTCTCCCACGCTTCCTCTGGATCATCCAGATGGTCATTGGCAAACTTCAGACGGGCCTGGACATGTGATGACTTGAGCAGGGGAATCTTCCGTGCAATGCGTGATTTGAAACCATGACGGCATAGTGTTCTACCAACAGTGACCTTTGAAACTGTGGTCCCAGCTCTCTTCATGTCATTGACCAGCTCCTCCCGTGTAGTTCTGGGCTGATTCCTCACCTTTCTAATCATCTGTGATACCCCACGTGGTGAGATCTTGCATGGAGCCCCAGTCCGAAGGAGACTGACAGTCGTCTTTAGCCTCTTCCATTTTCTGACAATTGCTCCAACAGTTGATCTGTTTTCACCAAGCTGCTTGGTAATTGCCCCGTAGCACTTTCCAGCCTTGTAGAGGTCCACAGTTTTGTCTGTGGTGTCTTTTGACAGCTCTGTGGTCTTGCCCATGGTAGTAGTTGGAGTCTGACTGACTGTGGGGTAGACAGGTGTCTTTAAAGAGCTCAGACAGGTGCTACTAATTAAGATTACTAAGTGGAGTAGAGGTGGACTTCTTAAAGGCAGAGTAACAGGTCTTTGAGAGCCAGAATTCTTGCTGATTGCCAGGTGTTCAAATACTTGTGTGCAGCAGTGCAATACAAATAAATTCTGTACAAATCATATAATGTGATTTCCTGAATTTTTTTTTTACATTCTGTCTCTCACAGTGGGAATGCACCTACAATGTGAATTTCAGACCCCTCCATGATTTCTAAGTGGGAGAACTTGCAAAACCGCAGGGTGTTCAAATACTTATGTTCCTCACTATATAATTCTCACACAAGCAATTAATTGATACTGCTTAAATGTAAACATACATGCATTTATATTTTTTGTTGTTAGAGAAATGTTGTTAATTAAGCCTTGATTCAGATAGGTACAGAACAAAGAAAACAATATGGCAGTTTGTAATTATAAGAAGCATTTTATTTTTCTTTTATGCCTTATGTATTATGTATAGATTTTATTAAAGTATGTACAGTATTTTAAGGAAATTTTATTTTATGGTCACTGACCAATAAGCATACAGAATTTCATTTTGTTAATAAAAAATGAACAGTGGTCTATAGTTTAATTATAAGAAATGCACTTTAATAAAAGACATAAAACTCTGGTTGTGCAGGAGACAAGTGTAAAAAGTTTTTTTAAAGGGATAAAGAAAAAATCAACTCGGAATTGGCCGATCAAGTAACATTTAATCGTTGATCGGTATCGGCCTTACAAAACCTGATTGGAGCATCCCTATTCAATTTGTACCACTGCTTCATTCCTCAAGCAGCTCTTATTATGCAATCTTTATATGAGGCACTGCAGGGCCAGTCCACAAAGCTTCCTCTCATGTGTTCCAAAGAACTGGATGAGGCATTCACAAACACTAAATGTGCTTTAACAAAAGCAGCTGTGCTCGCGCACCCACTACCCAATGCCCCACTTGCTCTTACAACTGATGCTTTGGACCACGGGATAGGGACAGTGTTTGAATAGTGGGCTGATGATGCTTGGAAACTGTTGGCATTTTCCAGCAGATGTCTACTGACTCAACTAGCACAATACAGCACCTTCGACTCTGAACTTCCGTGTTTGTATCTAGCCATCCGGCACTTCCACTTTTTGCTCAAAGGTCAGACATTTTACTGTGTTTGTCTTGCAAAGTCCACTGAGTCCTCATCTGCCCAGCAGCAACGGCACCTACCATACATATCAGAGTTCACAATAGATGTTGAGGATAAGAATAATGTGGTGGCAGGCTGTGGAATGGACTACTCCCAGTTGGTGGTTGACCAAGCTAAGGACCCGGAGGTCCAGGTCCTTAAATCAGTTGAAACCAGCCTGCAGTTGTCAGAGATGCAGCTGGATGGCAGTGCTGCCACCCTTCTGTGTGACACAAGCACAGGTTACCCACGCCCAACTGTCCCCGGCAACTCTTTGATACTGTACACAGCCTCTCATATCTAGGGTGGCAGGTAGCGTAGCATTTAGGGGCAAGGAAGTTTGTTTGGCAGGGCCTCAAAAAAGATGTTCGGGACTGGACAGCAGCTTCTGTAGCATGTCAGAAAGCTAAA
Organism: Polypterus bichir lapradei; assembly: GCA_026402145.1. NCBI lineage: Eukaryota > Metazoa > Chordata > Cladistia > Polypteriformes > Polypteridae > Polypterus > Polypterus bichir. Next base: position 13,968,073 of record JANRMT010062831.1, on the reverse strand, counting down.
ATACGTTGCCATGTTAAAGCTCCACTGACCCCGTTCCCAGTGCCTGCTCACCATTTCGATCATGGACCTAGTAGGCCCCCCTTCCTTCATCTTGCAGTGTTACACACCTGCTCACTGTTATTTTCAGGACTACCAGTTGGCCTGGAGCTATTACTATGATGTCCACGACTGTGCCAGACACAGCAAGGGCTTTTATCATGACTTGGGTTGCATGGGTTGGCACACCCTCCCACATTACTTTTAAATGAAGTGCACAGATTACCTCACAGTTATCATCTGCAATGGCACAGGACCTTGGGACAATACTGGACCATACCACTGCCTACCACCATGAAGCTAACGGCCTTTGTGAGTGATTTTACTGGTCATTAAAGTCAGGCGTCAAGGCCTCCAATGACAGCTGGATCCACTGTCTGCTGTGGGTGCTGTTGGGGCTACGTACAGCTCCAGAAGATGATCTGCAAGTCTTTATGGTCAGTCACTCCAAGTGCCTGGGGATTTTATTCCTCACAGTTCTTTCCCCTGGACCACATCCCAACACTGCTCTCCGCTACAGGACACACTATCTGACTTCAAGCTGGTGCCTATGCCCTAGCACAGCTCGCCCCATTCCTGGTTTCCATGCCACCTGCAGTCAGCAAATTTTGTGTTTGTCTGGCATGAGGCACCACCTTATGATGGCCCTGGAAGGCGGAGACAAATCATTTGTGGATTTTAGTTCTCTAGGTCCGGTGCCAACCCTAACTGCCCACACTCACACTGGGTGCAAAGTGCATGCCCCAGCCAAGGTAACAATGCCTGTGCATGTGAATTCTGAGGAGGCCTGTGTAGCGGCTGGAGGTGCTGTATAACTGTAAGAACATAATTTATATGCATGGATGGAGGAGGCGGGGTGATGAGGTGACAGCTATAACCGCTGCCTGTAGTGTGTATTGTGTTCAAGAAAGCTTTGTAGTTTCTTTCTCCTGCGTCAAGAAAACATTGCCTGGCATGTTTTCTTCTCTGGCACTGCACCACCGTGATTCCCTAACGATAGCTCCATTGTGCACCACTTGACCATGGATGCTGCCGATCTTTCTTTGATGACTTAAAGGTATCTTGCCCAGAAAATTGTAAGGTCTGTGTGGAGAACTATGCCCAGGAAACATAAACCAGTTTAATACAAAGTGTGCTTTAGTTATTCCTTGATGTGAGAAGCTGAAGGAGAACGAGGAATGGAATGGTGTTTTGTTAACTATGTGTGCTTTCTTTGATTATCAATCGAAATTTCTAAAGGGCAGAATATTGTTTTGTCACTTGGACATTGTTTCCCTTTTGAACTTTGACGTCATATTTGCGACTGTGCTGTTTATTTCATCTTGCGTTTAGGTAAATGGTTTTGGGATTCATGAAATGGAAGTGTGAAAGTAAACGTAATAGCTTAATTTTGACCACGTAGATAAAATTATAGTTCCTTTTAATATACACTGTGATAACCCATCCATCCATCCATTTTCCAACCCGCTATATCCTAATTACAGGGTCACAGGGGTCTGCTGGAGCCATTTCCAGCCAACACAGGGCGCAAGGCAGGAAACACACACACACCCACACACACTAGGGACAATTTAGGATCGCCAATGCACCTAACCTGCATGTCTTTGGGCTGTGGGAGGAAACTGGAGCACCTGGAGAAAACCCACGCAGACAGGGGGAGAACATGCAAACTCCACGCAGGGAGGACCCGGGAAGCGAACCCGGGTCTCCTAACTGCAAGGTAGCAGCGCTACCCACTGCCCCTGTGATAACCCATTTGAAGCTATTTTTGAATAACAACATATTTATACTGATAATGCATTTCGAGGAACAATTTAATGTTATGATTTGTATTAAGCCTGGTTTTCCAAAACTAGTTTTCAGGGTATAAAAGTTCTTTCAGTAGAAAGAGAGAGATAGTAGAAAACAGTGCTGCAGGGGAAGTGGCACCTACTTAAATTACACACTAATTGTGTTTAGTTTAAAAGGTGGTCTTTGAAAGGTGAAGGAAACACTCAAGGTTACAGAAAGACAAGCTGAGAGGAATCGAATTGTAGTCCAGTTAGAGTAATGCTGCTGAGTTTGTGAACATGTCAGATAAGTGTATGTTCTCCTATATTTTCTATGTATAAACAAATACAAACAATGGACATTTTCTAATTTTCTCTCATGTCCGGCCCATCAGGAACCTGTCTCGGTAACTTACAGCTTGCAAGTCTTTTCACCGGAATATCAACGTTATAGTCTAAGTTGTTTCTGAGTGAATCATTTTCAACTGATTGTTTTCTCAAATTTTTTTTTTTTTTTTTTTTACCCATTTAAGACAACTCATTTTGAAAGGTTATATAGGTTATCCCCTCTGTTTATTTTCTTTTGAAATGCAGGCAGTCTCCATCTGTATCCCCCAACAATGAGCAGTGCATGCATATAATTACATTATTCTCGTTTGTATTTCCTAAGATTGCTTATAAATGCATCACTGCATAAATCACCAATGGTAAATAAATGTAAAATATGCATTCTCCTGATATGGCAAACAGGTTAACCAGTTTTGTTATCTTTGAGTCTGTTCCATCAACTTTAGGTTTATTAATCCATTTCTTGCGTATGTTTAAGTAAAAAAAAAAAAAAAAAAAAAGAGTTTCCGAATGATTTTCTGAGGCAGCGCAAATTTAAGCTTCATCAGCCACTGATCTACGTACAGTATGAGAGAGGTTGTGATTTTACGACTGGTCTGTCATACAATCAGAAGAACTTCTGTCATTTCCGAAATTTCAATTGTCTTTTTTTGTGAACAGTCTCACCAGCCGATTTTCTGATGTCACTATAAACGTTCATTGTGCATTGGATGCTGCCGCTGCAATGCTCATTTTCCTATTTTTGATTTCCAAATTTTAACCAAATGGCCAAATTATCTTACAAAACCTTTACTATAAGAACCTGAAATAAACACACACAGTAGTAAATTACATGGACCTCTGATTTCTTACTGTAAAATAGACTGTATTATCTGTGCCTCCAGCATCCGTGTTTGTTGTGTGTTCTTTGTGCTTTCAGAGCACTGCATGGCACGAGTCAGGCACACAGCTCTTTACTTTTTACTTTCTCGTATACAAAGTAGAGGGAAAGTGTTGTAATCGTCCAAAGAAGTGATGTTGAGATTTTGATGAATCTCGACATTTAAGACCCCTCTGGCTTTCTTGTATACGAAGTATAGGGAAAGTATATCCAAAAATTCAATTTCGAGATTCTCATGAATCACAACGTTTTAGACCTTCCCAAGTCAGAAAATACCATTTTTGGAATTGTGTGTGTGTGTGTGTGTATGTAATGTATGTATGTATGTAAACATGTTAATTTGAGTATGCTTTCACTTATGTCAACCAAATTTTGCATACAAGTAAGTATTAAGTACAAAACACAGATTTCTACCAACTCCTGGGCTATTTCAGTTAACTGGAAGTGGCACTTTACCTTTTATTCATGCAGCACCAGAGTCCGATTTATTCAACTTTACTTTTATAATTAATTGTTCAACATATTATTAATTTGATTTGTTGTTGATGATACTTTAACGTACATAATATAAAAATATAATCATTGTCTTGTTGTTTACTCCTCAAATATCCTTCCCCTTATCGGAGTATACGAGAAAGTCTAGCGGAGACCACTCCCGATTTTTCTGAAGTTCTGAGAACCCCGCATGTTAACTTGCAAAATATTAGCAGATGTTAGGTAATGGCTTCCTCAACACTTTGCAACATTCTGGAGCTGGCTAATTAGAAGACAATTTACTTACGGTAATACTGTATTGTACACTATAAATCTAGATGAAAGCCTTACCTTGTGTTTGCGATTTTCACAATAGCATGTTTTATATTCTGAAATGATTGTTTACTTTTTTCTAGCTCTTTTCACCAGAAAAACTACTGGTTGCTCCAAAAGTATCATCAGTAAAAGAAGCTGATTCATACCAGGTATTTATTTTTTTAGCATATATGCGTAGTGGTTTTAATGCATGTGTTTCATTTCTGTAATTTTTATTTTTTAATAAACATTAAGGTTATTTTACAAACACTATGAGCTTATATTATATTTTTTTGGACTGCTACCAGTCTACTTGAAACCCTTCGGCTATGACCCTGCAAGAGGAACATAAAATTATCATATGTTTCTTTTTTAAGTTTTCAAATCATATAACAAATAAGATTTTATTTTTTTAATGATATGGTACTATAGCAGAAGTCCATTGTGTCCTTACTGGCTGTTTTCCCCTGCATCAATCAACCAAAACCTTTATTGCCATTGTAGCAATGAGACATTGTACAACGAAATTTTTCGGTGCAATTTTCTAGTGCAAAAAAAGAAAATAAAAACAAAACAAAAACATAATTACTCAACTTAAAACTAAAATAAAAAGGGAATAAAATAAGTACCAAAATAGCATGGTCATGACCAACAAAGCGTATGTTAAGTAACAGGCAGGCAGCAAATACATCTAGCACGTGGCCTATATACATTTCTCTCTGTTACACGATTCTCTTCTGTGTTCACTGAAACCAAAACTCATACATAGTCTTTGTTTCTTCTTCTCGTTTCTCACAACAAACAGAACGTTTTACCTCTCTACTCAAGTGCATTCCAACCAAACAAAACGCCATAAAACCAAGGGGGCTGTGATAATGTGTCTCTGTATTTGCTGGGGTGTCTACCTCTGAGAGGAAAACAGATTGATCAATTGTGGCAGTGTCAGTCTGGTTGGTTTTAAATGACAGAGCAGACAGGATTTCATTCTGCTTTCACCTGCCCAAAGAATATTGCCTATGTAAAACTGGGTTTGATGCTTAGTTTAAATTGCTGAAAATGTATGCAACATTGCTTGTAAAAACTGCCAAATATTTTTTTCCATGCTCAATTTGGTCCTACCTCAGAAAACTATGTGGATAAGAATGGCTCTCTGATCTTCTAATTCTCTCCATAGAGAAAGATATCACTTTAAAAAAAAAAAAAACTAAAAAAAAAAAAAAAATGAAGAAATTTCAGTCTAAAACATGTGGTATAAAAGGAAGATAGAAGTATAAAACCCAAAATGTGATGTGATGGTATTGGCTTGTTTTTAACAGTGATGTGCAGTGAGGTTCATGGCTGGTGAGGCACAAGTCAGATTTACAAATATATGAACCCAAAAGAGTAGCTTATTCACTATTCAATTGGCAGCATGCACAATGACTAAGGGTTATGTTTCACTTCTCAACAGCATTCTTTACCCACACATAGGTAAGGTGCATATTTGGCAAAGAAAAAACGTTACATTTATAGCGGTGAGAAAGAGCGCATTTGTCTGCACCCTCCATGTGTTCTAAATTTTTCGTTGCAATTCCACAATTCATACTTACTCAATACAAATGAAAGTATTTAGTGATATACAAAAAACAGATTTCAATTTGACCTTAATTGAAATAGGTTTTTTTTTTTCTGACACTTTACACAATTTTAATAGAGACTGTTCAACAAAGGATGACAAGAAAAAAACAAAAGAATATATTAAGGACAATATTTAGTTTTTAAATATTGGGTTGTTTTTTTCCAAGTCTGATCCCATTTTTTTTTTATAAAATTGAAAACTGTTTATGGTCGTTATCATTATTTGTAAATGAAGTCCATGCACCTATCCTTCTCCACGAAAATGTCAGTCACTTTCTTCTAAAAGTCCCTCCTTATTTTCCTTTAGTTTTAGGAATCGTAATGTTCTATTTTGGCAGTCAGTGGAAACAAAAAATAAAGATAAACAGACCGCTGCAGTCCACTTGACTTTCTGATATCGCAAACTTACTTATAGAGTGTCTGCGTAGAAGAACAGCAGTAACAAGCACCAGCTGGGCTCCCATCTGCCCCCTTCGGTGCGGCACGGTACTGTGCCTCACCTTGTGCCTTTTCACTGCATTTTTATGTCCGATCAGCACTAAACATGTCACACACATTCATTAAAGATATTTGCCATACTGTGGAAAGTCATGGTCTGCAAACAATAGATTGGCGACATACAGACAGACATCAACAGGAATGCACCAATTGTATACATCATCCCAGTGTGTGAGGGAAAGCACAGTCTGGGGTGAGGTGAGGCTTGTCACTGTGGCACCTTGCGTTTCTCCCGTGTATTTGAACAGGAAATGCACCAATTCAGTGATTTTGACTATAAAAATGATCACAATTATTGGAATCATACAGAAAAAAAATGTATAGCACAGCCCAGTGTACAAATGTATTTTATGTTATCATTGTTAGTTTTTTTTTTTTTACTTTTCATGATGACAGATGAGGCTCTGCCTCACCTAACTCCCCTGACCGTACGTCCCTGGTTTTTAACATGTATAAAATAATATTACATTGTACTTCAGGATAAATCATAGTAAGTTTATTTTTCTTTGCTGAAAGTTTAATGTACAAAAATGAATCACCATCTAGACAATCAGAAAATAAATATTAGTGGATTCCCGAATGCTTGACCCACAATGGACATTCTGGGGAGGAAAAATATTTTTGATTTGATATGCTGTCAGGTGAACTGCTGTTAAGGTTCATCTGGTATTTTATGGAACAGGATGGGAATTCTTTGTTTTTTCATCTTGTTATATGTGTTATATTAGGACCATAAAGTATCTGAACAACAGACATGGTGTAGTTTTTTTATGATTATCTAACATAAATAGCAATCATGGATAAATTATTTTTGTCAAGGTTGTGAATATTGTAATGCCTCAAACTTACACTCAAATGTCCCGTGAAATTAAAACCATAGAAATAATAATAATGGGTACTAAACTGAGAAATACTATGTAAGAAATCCTGTCCTGTAAAGTCAGTATTTACAGTAAGTAACATCCAACCCTGAGGATGGCTTACTAGCTGCATGCATTTGCTGCTGCTGTGTATATTTATCCTTCATGAGAAGCTGTCAAATTAGCAATAAAGTTAGAACCCTGAAGTTTATTTTGAGTCCATATGAATTAAGAGTTTTCTTTTCCTCACCTTTACTGGCCACCTAGACAGTGATTTCTGTTATTACTATTAGGAGGTTTATCAAAAAATAAAGCCTTGGAAAAGTATCCAACCAGTTGACCAATTTACTAAATTTAGTAAACAATTAATTCCATACGGATATTTTTATGCTCTTTGATATTTTTGTTTCAAAGCACTGATATTCATAATCAGATTATATTTGACAATGCTTTATATTAAAAAGAGAAAACAATGCAAGACCAGAAAAAATAAATATGTTGTAAAGTACGCAGTCCTTGTGTTGTGGAAGTTGTTCCTTTACACAGGTAAAAACATATGCCTAAAAAATACACACCTGCATTAATATTGGTATTCCTTTAGTGAATCTTGAACATAACCACATTTTCTTGACACCAAACTTACAGTTACTAGATAATTATTCAGAAAGACGGCTGTGAAAATGCGTTCAAAGCAATTAGAAATAAAATATTGCCACTACATAAGAGAGAACAAACAGTATCTAACTGTTCAGATGTTCCAGCAGCAGGTAGTGCTAGTTCCTTTACCAGTAAATGAAAGACATGTCAGGCTAGTGAGATGCAGAGACCATTTGGAGGGCAGTGGCTCAAAGAAACAAAATGATACTTTACATTTTAATCCTCAACTCAATTAGTGGCCACTTTTATTTCTATATTTTTACTTTCATAGGAAGGTTTGAATTAATTTAAATTGAATTTATAAAATTCAAAAATAATTGTAATAACTGATTATGTTAAAAGATAATCAATAAACTAACTGAATATGGCAGATCATCAGAAAAGGCGCTATACTGCACATGCAAACCTTAACAGGAGAAAGGGCAAACAACACAAATCCTGTCCAATTACATGAAATACCAAATGTGATTTCTTTCTATCCTAACAGCAAGCATTCACTTCATAGCCCATCAAATAAAAGGTTTTGTTTCCCTCCATAAAGTGCCTATTGTGGGTCAGATATTCAAAAAGCTGCTAAAACTAGTCAGGTGGTACCAAACATCAGTTGCTCCCAAGTTCAGTCCTTGGGGACTCCTCAGACTGCAGGTTTTCTCCCCAATCACTTTCACCATTGGCAAGTCATATTATCCCAAAGTGATCTCATTGCTCAATTAGTTGGTCTTTTTTTCTCTTACTCTACAGACAGAAAAAAGCAGTAGTGTGAGATTTACATTTATAATACATTTAAAAAGCATTTGTGCTTCCACCATTATGATTAACTATCTATTGTTATCTTTTCTGGCATTCTGATAATGACAGTTAACAACAAGCAGACCAGACACTCGAGCAAATAAGACTGAATGCTGGAAGGGTGCAGCACCTTCTGTGTTATGCCCATTAACATGCTCATTAGTAAACAACAGCTTAAGTAACGAGAAACCATGGAAAAAATGGAATGAAAACAATAATAATGACAATAGTGATATAAACATCTTAAAAAAAATAAGGGAATCCAATTTTGTGTATTCCCCATTGCCACCCAAACATAGAAACTAGGAAACAAGAGCCTGCTTAATGAAGGTAGAATTCCAATTAATAGATTATTAAGATTCAGAACCCCAAGGTACAATATAAAATAGTTATAAATAAACTATATGTATATTTTCACAGTAAGAAAAACAAAAACAACAGTAAAATACTGTTTTGATTTCAAGGTGATATCAACTTTTTGGTTTTACAGCAAAATCTTGCCTTTGGATCCCAGGTATAGACTGCAATTACTTTATTTTTGTTCATAATGATATAATTCTTTGCACAATCATTCGATCAGGGAACCCCTCTTGTCCACACAGTTTTTGTAATTTCAACTTTAACTAAACTGAGCTTGGATGGACAATGTGGCATATATCTTCAGCAATTTAGACAATGGTGGAAACATGCAGTTAGCATCAAACTCTTGGGCATTATTGTTTGGGCAGGTGCATGCAGAATGAAATACTCTCAGCTCATTCAGTAGATCTGGTCTGACTTGGCACCAATGGTACAGTCAAATCTGACACACAAACATAAATGGGTCCATCTATTTCTTTAGTAGCGTGCAGACACAGAGACAGACACATTCTTACAGATGTGTGCAGTCTTACCATGCTTTGCCTGGCTACAATGGTCTTGAGTCTATATAGAAAATACAGTATGCACTGTAGAAAAAGTTATTTTATAAATCTCTGTCACTTTTTTGAAGTGGAGGGCAGCTGATAATCATAACAAGGCAACTGCAAAAGCTGCCATTGTAAGTGAATATGTACAGCTTACGGGCCGAGACATTACAGTTGCTCTTCATGTGACAATGCTATCAAACCAACACACCACCCCTACCCACATTTGAAGAATATCACAAATCCATTCAAATTCATTAACAGTGTTGGTTAAATGGAAAAGGTTCTTTCTCATTGATATTATGGTTTTATACAGAATTGTATTCTGATATTGTTTAATGGACTGGTGTATCATTAGTTTGTGTATGCTTACTATATATAGCAGGCTCTGGACATCTCTCTATTAGGTAAAAAAATCCTGGGATGAGACAAGACTTTTTCAGAGAGATAATTTGATGTCCCGCGAGACGAGACTTTGAGCCAAGAGATTTAACCACGCCCGGGGCTGGAAATAAAAGACAAAGAGTAGATGACAAAGTAGAACGTCGTAAAGAGGATCAAAAACGCTGGCGCGATACACATGCAGAGCAGGTTAGAGATAATTAAAGTTTTAAAAAAATGATAGCAAAGATCACATTAGTGCAAACAATTTATTACTCGGTGAAATAACAAAACAGCAAAAATAGAGATTGAATATATGGACATATGTGATATGACAGAAATATATAGATATTGTTCGGATTTAAACTTTAAGTTGGAGACTTGTAGATAGTCTAATTCATGTTGCCATCAGGGAAAAGTAGTGTTTCTTACCAATGAAGAGGTATATCCACAATAATTAAAAGATTTGTTGTTTGGTGAAAGTGAAATCCACATACGTGAGCGGCAGAAATGCAAAGTGGCTGGTGCGTAGTGCAAGCTGGGGGGGTTGGCGAGTGAAGCGAGCAGGGGGCAAAGCAGCAGCAAAAGGTATTGTAGACCCAATGGGGTTCTTAAAGAGGAGGGGTAAAAGAAATCAGTAATCAGTTGATGCGTTTCTTGAAACAAACAATCAAATTAAAGTCCCTGTCACATTAGAGATTTTAAGAAATAAGTTGTGCTGGAAAGTCATGTAATTTGTTATGCTCTAAAACGAGATCAGCAACTGCAATTGCACTAAGTGTGACATCCCCTTCAACTAGAACATTAGAATAATCCAGATGAGAACAGGCCATTTGGCCCAACAATATTGGCCAGTCCTATCCACTTAATTCCTACAAGATAACATCAAGTCTAGTTTTTCAAAGTCCCTGAAGTCCTACTGTCTATTACACTACTTGGTAGCTTATTATGTGTCTATGGTTCTCTGTGTAAAGAAAAACTCACCAATGTTAGTGTAAAATTTTCCTTTAACAAGTTTCCAACTGTGTCCCCATGTTCTTGATGAACTCATTTTAAAATAACATCTCGATCCACTGGACTAATTCCCTTCATAATTTTAAACACTTCAGTCATGTTTCCTCTTAATCTTTTGTTTGAATGGAAAGGGCTCAATTATTTTAATCTTTCATCATAATTTATTGCCTGTAGCCCTGGAATCCGCCCAATTTCTCTTCTCTGGACTTTTTTTTAGCATTGCAATGTCCTTTTTGTATTCTGGAGACCAAAAATTTACGCAGTACTCCAGATGTGGCCTCACCAATGCATTATAAAGCTTGAGCATTGCCTCCCTGGACTTGTAATCTACACATCGTGTTATATAAACTAACATTCTGTTAGCCTTCTTAATGGCTACTAACCACTGACTTAGTAGTTGATAGAATCGAGTCCACTAAGACTTCTAAATTCTTTCCTCATAAGGTGTACTTTTAATTTTCAGCCCTCGCATTGTGTATTCAAATTATTATTAAAGTTTTACTTCCTCTATGTAATACTTTGTGTTCTGACATAAAATTTCATCTGCCACGAATCTGACCAAGCCTGTTTCCCAAGTCAATCAGTGATGATTCAACAGATTCTAGATTATCTGTCAATCCACCTAGCTTGGTATAATTTGCAAATTTAACCAGCTTGTTAGTTATATCCATCCATCCATTATCCAACCCGCTATATCCTAAATACAGGGTCATGGGAGTCTGCTGGAGCCAGTCCCAGCCAACACAGGGCGCAAGGCAGGAAACAGGGCAGGGCGTGCACACACACATATGCCCACACACCAAGCACACACTAAGGACAATTTAGAATTGCCAGTGCACCTAACCTGCATGACTGTGGGAGGAAACCCACGCAGACACGGGGAGAACATGCAAACTCCATGCAGGGAGGACCCGGGAAGCAAACCCAGGTCTCCTAACTGCGAGGCAGCAGCATTACCCAGTGCGCCACCGTGCCACCCTTGTTACTTATATTCCAATCCAAATAATTTATATAAATATTAAAAATAGCAGAGGCCCTAGCAATAACCCCTGTGGAACACCACTCAATGTCGGACAAAATATGATAGCGTTTCATGCACCATAACCTTCTCCTTCCAATGTCTGAGCCAATTTTGCATCCATCTACATACACCATGAACTCAAACTTCTATTAGTTTGATGTCCAACCTCTCATGTGGCACCTTATTAAATGCCTTCTGAAAGTCAAATAAATAACTATAATCATATCCTTTTGTTGCTTCCTCATAGGATTCTACCCTCTTCTGAACCCATGCTGACTGTTCAGTAAAACTCCTGTTCTTTTCATGTCTTGCTCAATCTTATCCTAAATAATTCCTTCCTTTAATTTACCTTTGATGCACATTAAACCTTACTGGACTAGAGTTGCTTGGATCTGTTTTGATACAACGGGATAATATTTTCTATTTTCCAGTCCTCTTGAATTCCCCCAGTGCACATTGACTTCCTAAAACATTCGTCAAGGGTTTATATATGTACTCACTAACCTCCTTAAGAACTCAAAGGTACAGTGGTGTGAAAAACTATTTGCCCCCTTCCTGATTTCTTATTCTTTTGCATGTTTGTCACACAAAATGTTTCTGATCATCAAACACATTTAACCATTAGTCAAATATAACACAAGTAAACATAAAATGCAGTTTTTAAATGATGGTTTTTATTATTTAGGGAGAAAAAAAATCCAAACCTACATGGCCCTGTATGAAAAAGTAATTGCCCCCTTGTTAAAAAATAACCTAACTGTGGTGTATCACACCTGAGTTCAATTTCCGTAGCCACCCCCAGACCTGATTACTGCCACACCTGTTTCAATCAAGAAATCACTTAAATAGGAGCTGCCTGACACAGAGAAGTAGACCAAAAGCACCTCAAAAGCTAGACATCATGCCAAGATCCAAAGAAATTCAGGAACAAATGAGAACAGAAATAATTGAGGTCTATCAGTCTGGTAAAGGTTATAAAGCCATTTCTAAAGCTTTGGGACTCCAGCGAACCACAGTGAGAGCCATTATCCACAAATGGCAAAAACATGGAACAGTGGTGAACCTTCCCAGAAGTGGCCGGCCGACCAAAATTACCCCAAGAGCGCAGAGACGACTCATCCGAGAGGTCATAAAAGACCCCAGGACAACATCTAAAGAACTGCAGGCCTCACTTGCCTCAATTAAGGTCAGTGTTCACGACTCCACCATAAGAAACAGACTGGGCAAAAACGGCCTGCATGGCAGATTTCCAAGACGCAAACCACGGTTAAGCAAAAATACATTAGGGCTCGTCTCAATTTTGCTAAGAAACATCTCAATGATTGCCAAGACTTTTGGGAAAATATCTTGTGGACTGATGAGACAAAAGTTGAACTTTTTGGAAGGCAAATGTCCCGTTACATCTGGCGTAAAAGGAACACAGCATTTCAGAAAAAGAACATCATACCAACAGTAAAATATGGTGGTGGTAGTGTGATGGTCTGGGGTTGTTTTGCTGCTTCAGGATCTGGAAGGCTTGCTGTGATAGATGGAACCATGAATTCTACTGTCTACCAAAAAATCCTGAAGGAGAATGTCCAGCCATCTGTTCGTCAACTCAAGCTGAAGCGATCTTGGGTGCTGCAACAGGACAATGACCCAAAACACACTAGCAAATCCACCTCTGAATGGCTGAAGAAAAACAAAATGAAGACTTTGGAGTGGCCTAGCCAAAGTCCTGACCTGAATCCAATTGAGATGCTATGGCATGACCTTAAAAAGGCGGTTCATGCTAGAAAACCCTCAAATAAAGCTGAATTACAACAATTCTGCAAAGATGAGTGGGCCAAAATTCCTCCAGAGCGCTGTAAAAGACTCATTGCAAGTTATCGCTAACGCTTGATTGCAGTTATTGCTGCTAAGGGTGGCCCAACCAGTTATTAGGTTCGGGGGCAATTACTTTTTCACACAGGGCCATGTAGGTTTGGATTTTTTTTTTCTCCCTAAATAATAATAACCATCATTTAAACTGCATTTTGTGTTTACTTGTGTTATATTTGACTAATGGTTAAATGTGTTTGATGATCAGAAACATTTTGTGTGACAAACATGCAAAAGAATAAGAAATCAGGAAGGGGGCAAATCGTTTTTCACACCACTGTAAATATCATCTGGTCCTAATGATTTGTTTGATTTCAGAATATTTAATCTAAGCAGTACTTCTCCCTCTACAGCTCCAAATCACTTAGTGCTTCCTTAGTAGTCCCTTTTACTGCTGGGAGATTATCTACTAACCCTAACCCTCACATGTAAAAATTTCAGAAAAATGAGAATTTAGAGCATATGCTGTTCCACTGTCTGTATTTTTTAAATTCCCCTTTACTATTCCTGATGCACCTCCTCATTGACTGTTTTTTTTTTTTTTTTTTTTTTTTACTACTAATTAGGGGGCTTTGCCTCCTGCTCACTTCGCTCGCCAAACCCCCATCCTATGCTACACACCATCTACTTTGCGTCTCTGCCGCTCGCGTATGTGGATTTCATTTTCACCAAACAACAAATCTTTTAATTCTCGAAGATACGCCTCTTCATTGTGAAGAAACACTACTTTTCCCTAATGGCAACATGAAGTAGACGATCTACAAGTCTCCGACTTAAAGTTTAAATCCGAATAATATATTTGATCTGTTTTCGCTGTTCCGCTATTTCAACAAGTAATAATTTCTATTTGCGCTAATGTGATCTTTACTCTCATTTTTTTGAGACTTTTGAATTTTAGTACTTTCATTATCTCTAACCTGCTCTGCATGTGTTTTGTGCCAACGTTTTTTTAATTCTTTACGACATTCTACTCTTTGTCTTTTATTTCCAGCCCCGGGGGTGGTTAAATCTCTTTGGCACAAGGTCTCGTCTCGCGGGACTTGAAAGTTTATCTCTGAAAAAGTCATGTCTCGTCGCAGGCTAAAAAGTCTCATCTCATCCCAGGATTTTTTTTTTATATAATAAAGAGAAATACTCAAAGAATCTCTTTGGGTCATCTTTTGCCTTATTTGCTATGTTCCTCTCTAACTGCCTTTTAGCCTCCCTAATATCCTTTTTAAAGGTTGCCCTCATGTTCTCATACCTAGCCACCTGTTTTTTCATTTGCAGCTTCTTTTTCAAGTCTTTATTATCCCACTGTAGATTTTTTTAAAATTCCTACTAATTTCAAATTCAGCTAGTACATGGCATACATTATATGTAAAGTATTTTTAAACCTGTTCCACTCTACACCTCGAATGTGTCCAAATTTTTAAGCTCATTCCAGTCTACCCCCTCAGACTTATCTGCATCTGCTCAAAATCTGCCCTACCAAAGTTAATCTTAGCAGATTTAGTCTTTGTAACCACACTTTTCCAAAACACTGAGAACATTACAGTTATTACAGTTTATTATGTTCACTTGACCCTAATGGTTCAATCACCTCTACACCCACAATTCTATCCCGGTTATTACAAAATACTATATCTAGACAGGCTTCCCCCGGGTTGGTGCTTTAATATACTGTGTTAAAAAAACAGCCACTTATAACTTCTAAACTCCTGCTCTTGTGCTCTGATATTTGCAAGGTTATCCCAGTTTTTGAAAGATGTAGGTAAAACTCAAAGATAATAAAAATATTTTCTAACCTGATGCAGTGTTTGCTCCCTTACAAAACTGTGTTGTATATGGCACATTGACATTCATTTATGAACACAGAGAAGATGCTAGCAAAATAATCGGGAAGTTTTGGGAAGTTAAAGCCCCCCAAGACTATAATATCCCCCTGTAAACTTGCTTTTTTAATATTACTAAAAAAATGTGCATTGGACGGTCTATAACGCACTCCCTTAAACAAGGTCTCTGTCCCTAATACTTTCCAGACAAAGCCACATATCCTCACTAAGATGGGGCACGTCATCCAACTGAAGAGGACTTGCATTTAAATTAAACCACCTCCTTTTCTGTTCTGCCCATCCTTTCTAAAAGATTGTGTATCCCTCTGTTATATTCATCCCCATCTTTGCTATTTAGACAGATTTCTGCTATTGCTAAATCATAATTATGTTCCGCTAAAACTTCTAGTATTATGGCAAGCTATTTTTAATGTGTTACTCATTACTTTTGCATTTAAAACACTGGGTTAGAATTGACATTACCATAAATTTGTAATTTTACACTATTGTTTATTGCTTCATGCACAGCTCTAAACCTGGCCTGTTCTAAACTCCCTGCCCTCCTCCATCCCCAAGTTTAAAGAATCCTCAACTAACTTACTCATATACCCCCCCCCCCCCTAAAGATTGATGCTCCTCTGATTTAGTTATGCAATGTGGCTTAAAGGGCTGCAACCTTCCAGCAGTATAGAATACAAGGCAGGAAGAAACCCTGTGTACCTACACTTATAACAGAATAATACAGAATCATGGATAAACAAAACATTTGTTATTTAATAGTGCCACAAAAATTCATAATTACTGAGAATCCAGTAATAATATGCAGAATGGGTGCAGGTTAAAAACCCTGGCCCATGGAACTTTGAGACAGCAGAGTGATCACAATGTAGGCTGGGATCAATTAGCTATCCATTCATTAAGCAACCTGCATTCACCAGATCCAGGACATGGAGTTCCAGAGCCTCATCAAAGAATCAGGTCAACATAGTAACAAGTTTGAACATAGTTTCCCAATTTAGGGCTGGTACTATTTAGTGCATCCTTTTTTATACAACTCTTTTACAATGACAATCATCATAAAACTATTATGAGGCCATCATTTGGTGCAGATAAGAGTTTCATCCATGGCATTGTTTTATCCAAGACCAAAAAAAGAAAACAAAGATTCAGGAGAACACAGTAGAACAGACTCTTAAGTTCATAACAGAGGAGTAATTCTGCATTGGGAAAAATAGGCAGCATAGATGGATCACACGTTTTAGGGAGAACCTGACTTTACCAATTTAAGCAAACTAATCACATAGTCTTTGAGGAGGTGTGTGAAAAGGGTCATCTCAGGTCCGTCTAGTACAGGGGTGTCGAACACCAGTCCTGGAGGGCTGCAGTGGCTGCAGGTTTTCATTTTTACCATCTTCTTCATCAGTGACCCATTTTTGCAGCTAATTACTTCTTTTAATTAACTTGACTCCGGCCCTTTAGTTGTTTGTTTTTCCTTAATTAGCAGCCAAACAATAAGACACACAACGAGTCACCACATGACCAGCTCACCTGTGCCCATCACACAATATATGAATATAAAGAAAGGTGAAGGTCTCGGTAAGGCTGATCTCTCAGGTCACCAAAACTTTTTGACGGAAAAAACAGAAAATCAACAGTTTTAGAAACGTCTGCTATGGCAGAAAGAGAGCAGCAACAAGCCATGAAATTAAATAACGGGCTTAATTAACAGCAAGAATCAGCTTCTCATTAAGAGATTAGTTGGAGTGAAATTGGTTGGAGTTTGAAGCCCCAGTTTAGCTGGTCATCTGTCAGCTCGTTTCACATCTCATTTCTGTTTTGCTGCGATTTAATGAAGATAAGTATCAATTCAAAGGATTGAATCCTTCTAAAAGGGCTATTAAAATGATGAGAAAAAAGTGCAGTGAAAACTGGTCACTGATTAGGAAAAGGGTGAGAATGAAAACCTGTAGCCACTGCGGCCCTCCAGGCTTGGAGTTTGACACCTGTGATCTAGTAAGATCACAAGATAGGAACAAGACCTTACTAGCAGTGAGAACATAACCAAATGGAGGAGGTGAGAGCAAAGTATATGGTGAAGTAACAAAGGAAACATCTGCTTAGAAGAGGCACAATCCACTTTAATGGCCGGCCACTTGTGCTTAAGAAATGTTGGCACCTATTTGAAAGATTTAAGTAAAACTCAGCAAAGAGAATAAAAATATTTTCTAACTTGATGCAGTACTTGCACCCTTATACTGTGTTCTATATGGCACATTGACATTCATTTATGAACACAGAGAATATGCTAACAAAGTTTGATGTGTCAGCCAGAAAAACTCCTTTTCACAATTATTGACATTGGTTCTTCGTGTGATTTGACATACAAGGCAAAGACAAACTTTGACTTTGTCTGGGCTGGTTTGACCCATGATGATTTTTAGGCTATTAAGAGAATGGAATGAATGTACAGGATTTCATAATAAGGGTCTGGACAGAACACACTAGACTCTAGATCACTCAGCTAATTTAGAAAGGACCAAAGCAATAGATTGTAAACGGTTAGATAGAAAGGTAAAGAGAAAAAGAAGAGGCATGGCTTGACCAGTCAAAATTTCTGAACAGCACATTATCACAAGTTCACTAGCAGCTGATGTCCATCCTGGCAGCAAAGAATGCAAGACAAGATGCCAGCGCCTCAAAAGCCACACTTTTGTACCCCCACTTAATTTAAAATAATAAAAAAAATAAATAAATAAAAAATCCAAGTTTCATTTTCTGAGTTTTGTATAGTCATGATAGCTTTTCAAAGCCAGGTGACATTGGTAGTGGGTTTAGATTTCTGCAATACTGATATCCAATTAACCTTTCTCAAAAGCAGTCTCCTTTGAAAGAGTCTAAAGGACAAATCATTCTTTTAACACTTCATTTTCCAAGAAAGTCTCCTGAAATGATGGGGATACCTGGTAAAATCACTGGAGGCATTTATCTAATCAAGGGCCAGTCTAACTTTTCCAACACACATGCAAAGACCAGCATTCATGGATCTGGTGGCTCACATGCCTTTGTTGTTTTTTTATGAGGTATCTGTCCCTTAGCAGCATATGTCGGCTCTTGGCCAATGTGCCCTGGGCATCGCCAGATTCTGCCAGCACAATATGTTCAGGAAGAGAATCACAGATGTATGATATTAATAGGGGTGGTATAATAAGAAACCAGTAACTGCAACACAGAATATCTCAGTCACATTAGCAAAAACCATTTAGGATGCCTTTGAGTCTCACAAGGCTTAGGTCTTTGGCCAGCTGATGTTTCTTTGTCTGCAAGACCATCATTTTCTGCTTGGGGGGGGGGGGGGGGGGAAATCGGGTCCCAACTTGTCTGAAGAGGTAATTAAAAGGCTCATCTTTCAGTTTTGTGTATACAGCGGATTGCGATATTGCTGCTTGCCATAAACTGATGAGGTGTGCTGTAGATGCCTGCGTGGGGGGTTGTTATATACTGTTAATAAAGACATTAACTAAATGAAGAAGCCTACCTGTCATCCTCAGGGTACACTGCCATCACAAGAGATGCTCACTAGTTCCACAGAAGGGTCCAGCAGATGCACAGACAGTAATGATACCAGGAGTGCCTGGGACAAAGCGACAAATGAGACAAATACAAATACTGAACATAAGGCAGCAGCTCCATCTATTTTCTTCTGAGAGGTACCAAGAGTCCATTTTTCTGACGGTTTCATCTTCATGTGGTTTTTTGGTCATTTTTATTATTAAACATCTATGTTTAAATCATTCTCCAATTTAACAACAAACATATCCTTAGCCACCCTGCAGGAATCTCTTGTGGAGTCCACATTTTTTCAGTTCTGAGCTTTTGCTAAAAAATTCTTTTCTGATACAAATTATATAGGTTTTTACTATTTGTGTATTTTTACAAACAAGGAACTAGAGTTTTTTCAGGCCGCAATAACAACAAGGCAAAAACCACCACTCTAGAGTGTACATCTAAGTACATTTATTTGCATTTTTATTTTGTTGAGCACAGGTTTCAACATAAAACAGGTATTCACTGATGCAAATTACGGCCTTTTATTATCTGATTTCTTTTACTCGCTTTAACAAGCAATCCGTTTCAGTGTAACACAGACGTACTTTCCACCAATCATTGAAATACAACTGGTCTTTCAAGTTATTTTCTTGTTCTCCTGTCCCTATCTTACAAAAATGCAGTTCTGCTTGCTTGCTGACAAAAACAATAAAAGAATTAGAAAAATGGGGAAATAGCAGCAGGTCAGGTATCAGTGATACAGCATATAAAAACAGCAGCATTCCAGTGCTACTTGAACTTAAATGGGATAATCACTCAAATTTGCAGATTAAATATAAAGTTTTTCATAGTGGCAAATCAAGTACACAGTCATCTATCAACTCTCCATATTCTAATTAGCACCATACCCTTTCATTTGATTGGTATATGTCTTCATTTACTGTAGTTGCAAGGTTTGTCCCGAGACAAAGTTTTGTCAAAATGGCACACTACTCTCCCAAAACCTAAAAACAAGGTCGGGGGTTGGTGAGGTTGTCTGTATGGAACTATGGTTCATTGTATTTCTTATTGGCAGGGCTGTTTAGTACTGCCATGTGATTTGAGGTATTTTTCTCATTTCAGTTATCCCAGATAATGAAGGGAAATATCACAAGTCATCATTTCTGAGATTTGGCGGTCATTGAGCCTCATTGCTTCACAGACAGAAGCAGGGCTCGCGGAGACTCAGCTGCCTCTGCCACTTATCTTTTATTAATATAAACCTCTTTCCCCGTTGTGGCAGAGATGCCAGGTAGTACTGATGCACGTTTTCTTTGGCGCTTCACAGCTGATGGGATAATTCACTTTACAGAGGTTCCTTATTCACGTTACCGTTGTTTAAAATTTTCTGAGGATGCCTCAAAATGGCTCCAACTCCTTGCTTGTTTATTCAGCCTCTAAGCAAACTGCATTGTTTTCTGCTATAAAAATTATACTACAGCGTAGTGAATTAAACCTTTAAACTGTTCCCATCCCAAAATATCTGCTGAAATGACGAAACGCTAGCTGCAGGCTAAGAGTTCATCTTGAAGAAAATTCCACAGCGAGAGCGGGTATGGCCAAGACAGCAATTCCCTCTTGGTCAGCTTTCAATTTGCTTCAGCTCTGCACCTCATTTACCTGATTGAACGTCCCAGAGGGTCTAAAAGGGGCCAGTCATCAGAACACTTGCAAGTCCTCGTCGTACTCATATTAAACTGAGTTGAAAGTCAGTTAACGAATCCTTCACTGACTGGACACCAGACACTCGTTACATGATCCTTGTAATTTGCCAGCTCGCGGGTCAAACAAAAGCAGTAACCTTCTTCAGCCCACAGAACAATGACACAAAGAGAGACATATCCGATCAATATTTCTGTCATCTGTACATTATCCAAATTAATTGAAGCAGAAAAGTGGACTCGGTGTTCCTCAGGCTGCAGAAACACGATCTCTTGCTGTCTGTACAACTGTCATCAAGGAAGGCCTTGCTTCTTCTGTGCTGCAGTTCAGCTATAATTAAATTACTGCAAACTCCAGCTGCCTAATCAGCTTTTTAATCAGCAGCCGGTTGGGTGCAGAGATTAGAGGATTTAAAATGACTTAAGATAGATTAAGGTTTTATTAACAGTGGGCACGCGTGCCCATCGAAAGTTGGAAATTAATCATAAGCCTTTTTTTTCTACTGCCATGATTGTAGGTCATGGAAAAATCCTGATTCTTTTCTTTAAGGTTATCGATGATGAACTGATAATATCTCAAACCGATTAATTTTTCTTATTTATCCGAACGAAAAAAAAGACTCTTCCCTGTCCAGTTCCTCCCATGTTTTTTTCTATGAGTTCCAAATGCTTATCTTCTTCTAAAAAGGATCTGTATGTGGAAACAGACTGTTCCTGGCGAGTGCATATCTTACGGTTCAGGCGTTTTTCGACACACTGTGGGAGGTGGCATGCACAAAGAAGCTGTCCACAATCGTTTATTCCTAGCACATCCTACTTTTTATGGATTAGGAACAAGCTACTGTATTTTATTTTCTAAGTTTTTTTAAAGCTTTTCTTTTTTCATTTATTAATTCAGTAACATGCCACATGATGCAAAGAAAGTGCAGTAGGATCAATATCAATCTACAATAAATAAAATGGCAGCCATAGTGTATCTTCTAGGCTAACATACAAATGCTTCTTTTTCAAGCTATTGTAAGTTTAAGTCAAGCATTTTTTTGTGATACCTGTTGTATTCAAGTTAATAAAGAACTTCTTTAGTAATTCAATAATATTTCAGCTCTTCCTCTCAAGTTATGTCACTGAAACCAGATTTATTTGTAAAATGGAACAAGTTTAAATGACTAGCCCACTTTCTGCTCCTGTTCAGTAAAATTAATTCAGGATGCTTTTTTGATTCTTATTCCCTGTAATAATTAATTACCTGCAGGAGAAGAAAGAAATTACATGATTCAGGCAGCTTGAATTACACATAAGAGGGTCAGAGACAGCCATTGCCATGTATGATGTCTTTTAGCTATGTCAATGTTTTAATATGACACTGTAAGCAAATTTTTAGAATTGATGTAATTTTATATCTTAAACATGAGTTTAAAGAGAATCAGTCATCAAGAAATTTGATTGAAGAGAAATCTCCAATATAACTTGTCCATTTCATAATTTATGGCCAAGAGGAAAAAAAAATTGAAAGAAGAGGGGGCAATTAGTTTTTAAGCATTACAGTTCTCTTTCAATCAGCTTATAGTTTAAGAATTTAAGTAGAAATTTCAACAGGTGGATGCATTCCCTACTTTTACTCATGCTGATTCATATACCTTTTAGAAATATCATTTATGGTTCAGTTATTGAAAGACTCTAGTCCATGTCATGAGATTTGTAGAAGGGATGGTATTCTCTGGCAAACTGAACAAAATATCAAGTAATCCTGACATTTCAATAAGTATGAATTAAAATGTTCAGACCATTTTCCCAAAAATTGTCAAACCCACCATTTAGCATATTGGAGGTGCCAAAACAATGAAGACACCTAATAATATTTTTTAGAACTGAGACTTTGACAGTCTGCCTCTTGGTTAGTGTTAGAATAGCAGCTGCTACATGTATCAATGGAGACTCTTTTAAAATTGGTGAATAGGAGTGTTTGAGCCTTTCTACCATTGCATTCACCCAAAAAAAAAAAAAAAATTAAGATGATGCTCTGAACATTAAATAATATTTTGCTTAATGTATGTAAAGAAAATAGATTGACAAAAATTCTGTTGAATATTCAAGGTTTTCAAAAGTATCTACAGTTTTAATCTATGTTTTGTAAATATTAGGCAATCATATCGTGCATTATCCTAAAATACTTCACAGTTTTGCCGTGTAAAAATAAAATTGACTTTTTTGAAGGCTTCCGTCTAAACTGCTTCCTAGTAGAATGTAATTGGAGCATCCAGAAGGAGAGTATCCGTATTTGTCAAGATCATAACTCATGGAAGAAAAGCCAGAAAATTAGGGTAAGCATGGCAGCCAACTAACATTTTTAAGACTACAATCCATTGATTTTTTTTTTTTGTTTTAATTCAACTATCTAGATGACATGACTAAACTTTTATTGTGTGTTACATGTGACAACTATCTCTCATGAAGAAGGAAGCTAAAAAGTCTAAATTAATGCACAATAGTTTGAGTCAATTTTTGAGGAATTAAAAACATAAATGGTAAATTTTTGACTAAAGCTACTTGCCTAACTGGGAACTGATTTTTCCATTCAATTCATTCTTACAGTGGCACTCTTTCATTTAAAAGGCAGCAGCAATGTAAATATTTACAAATACAGATACATTAAAATAAAACACAAAGTAATATTTAATCAATGCTGAACATAGAACACTACGCAATACACACTAGCGCACACATACAAGAAAAGTACAGGGTTTTAAAATTTTTCAGTACAGAAAAAAATGGCTTCAGGTGGCTCTATAATTTAGTGAATATACAGAATCATGGAGAGCGCATTCTGAGGCATACAATCATAGGATTGAAAGAGAGTACTTTCTAGGTCACATTAATGTTTGCTTCTAAATATTAACAAACCAATGATAAAATATTTATTCAATAAGCTCAGGAAAACAAGTAACCAATAAAAATACAAACAAAAATGTGCAGTAAAGGTATTATTTGTTCATCCAAACATGTGTTGTACAAATTACTGTGTCTTTATTTTTCTTGTTGGAATGCCAGGAGAAAAAGTACTATAATAAGCTAGTGTAAAAGACATAGTCTGCGGTGGGCTGGCACCCTGCCCGGGGTTTGTTCCCTGCCTTGCGCCCTGTGTTGGCTGGGATTGGCTCCAGCCGACCCCCGTGACCCTGTAGTTAGGATATAGCGGGTTGGATAATGAATGGATGGAAAAGACATAGTGTTTCCGCTTGAGACCGAGAGTAAATAACTTAATTATTTTTAAACTTTTGGTTGAGCCAAAAGGTTGAATGTGTTTCATACCAAAAACATAACACTATGTTGGTCTAAAGTGGAAAACCAAGCCCTGCTCACAATGTATGGCTACATTTCAAAAGTAAGTAGGATCAAAATAAGCACAGTTGGGATAACATATTTGCACCATGTTTTTTAAATAATAAAAAAAAAACTGTTAACACAGGTAGTTTTATTACTAAACAAGGGGGAAAAAGCGTGATTGAAGCCACCAAACAAATTGCATTTCAGAACAGCAATAAAAGCTTAATGTGTAGTGTGATACTGCATTATGAAGATAGCTTATTTTCACTCATTGTAAAATTTCATACAAATACTGGTTTACTTCATTATTTGTTGGAAAATATTTAAGATTTTTACTGTGTGTCACAAATATGATTAATGGCAATTATAAGACCTTTTGCTGAACATAAATGTGCTTAAATGATTCCTTATTGTTTTTATACTTCATCCTAGATGATTTGATGCACTGGATCTGTTCAAAAGTTGGGAGTATCCACATTCCTTCAAAAATCACAGATGTTTGCAGTGTACTTTGGTCAGATAGTGGTGGGGCAAAATACCACAACAAAAAAACAGTTAAGAATTACAGATGTTGGGAGATTTTTGGGAGGGAAAACTGGAGTACCCAGATGAAACTACACACAGACATGGGGAGATGCGTAAGCTGCATATGGACAATCTAAGGACAGATAACACAGTAGGGTTTTCAAAAAGATTTCTGCATCTCATGAATAATACATAAAAGTCACATCCTTAAGGGACAAAAGGAAATCCAGTCAAGTGCTTGCTCAGCATCTGGCATCAAAATGCATGTTTCAACCATAGAAGAAATCTTAACAGAAATGGTCCTTGTGTGGCATGTATGTGTCAGCTAAAATCCATTTTGTTAAATGACAGTAAGAAGAAGAGATATGAGAAAAGAGCTATGTAAATGTAATTAATTAATTATTATAAAGCACTAAGTGGCAAACAGTTGCAGACTTTTGGAGCAATTAATTCAAATTTCTTGTTTACAAAGATGCCAGCACATCAGAAGGAACCTGGAGAGAAGTCCATTGATGACTGCCTGCAGTTTACTGAGAAGACTGTTAACTGTTCTGCCATTTCTGGGGGTCTATTTAAGCAAACAGCGCAGGGTAACCAGTCACAAATATTGAAATGATAACTGTTGAGAAATAGAAAAAGAAACTGATTCATCCTGCTGTACTTTTATGAGAATGACTCATTGACAAGAACTTAATTTATCAGTATGATAATAACTACAAAAAGATGGTAAACACAGTTAAGACCAACCTGGAGTGGAAGTCTGCAAATCAAAAACACCAACAGTATCAGACTGGCCACCTTTGAGCCCCAAACTCAGAATACAATTTCTTACTCGTATACCCCAAAGTCACGGGAGTGCTGCAATGGGCTTTAACATGTCATGTTTTTTGACTCGGTAAGAAGACTTTGGGAAAGGCAATTCAGGGAGAGACCCTGCTTGCAATAGGTGCCAAAAAATGGGGTAAATACAAGACACAAAATAGAACATAAGTAATAACCTTCACAGAGCTAGATTATATTGTATTCCTGAGGTGACAATGCCATAGTACAAACTACAAAGCAAAAATGCAAGAACAGATTATACCACTCACTAAATACAGAACTATCACATACGAGGGATAGATTTGTTCAGAACCCTGAAGAACTCCTCTCCGCCTACTGGCCAATCCCCAGTTGAGACAACCAATCTTTATTTAAAGACCTTTCTTATCCAATGATTCCATTATCAGAGATGACACAGAATATATGTAGGATCACATGAAAAGGGAAAAGAACACAAAGTCAAAGGAAGTGACAAGGCAAAAATCTGCAATACTTCTTGAAACAATTATACAGATATGTACCAAAGCGAGTTGCAATTTTTCCATCATAAGGGAAGCCACTCAAAACATTGACTAGTTTTAATACCACATCAAATTCTTCTACTCATCCCTACTCCAGCGTATACACAAAAAGAGGCTTGAAATTTGTGTACACAGCTTACCATGCAAATGTTGGGATTTATAAAAGAAGACTTGATGGGAGAACGTGCATATATTTGACCCATCCTATAAACAACATTTCAGAGAAACTGGGAAATTACGACACTCTTGATTAAGTAGGGAAATGCAGACAAACAAGCTAAATAAGGACTCATGCACTCACTTTATATCGCTGACCTGTTAAAATGTGCATTGACATGACAAATATATTGCATCTCAAATGTGATAAATGTGATGTTCAGCCTGTATTTTAAGAGGGCCAATGCTGCATATTTCTAGGAAGAACTTCTTTGGTATTTTGTCAGTTTATACTGGCTACCAGTTGTCACATCTCAGGGAACTGGCCAACAGGTCAGGAATATCTCAACCAAGCTTCACACCCCCATGCCTGTTGTGTTGGAAGCCATTAACCAACCAGAAAGGCAGTACATGTAGGATGTATGGTGTAGGTGAACATACAACATAACATGTTTCTCTCAACATAAAAAAGGCAATTTGCAAAAGTGTCCCGTTCTCAAAACATAATTGGGCACTTAAATGCCCTCATATTGCAATTAGGACATCTAGTGAGAATGAAGCTGTTTTCTTTAATTGTAAGCAGCTGCATTCCATTAATGCACAAGTCACCTGTGATGCAAAAACAAGACTGACAAACATCAAATTATGGGTTGACCCAGGCCACCAAGCCACATTTATTTTGAGGTAAAGTGATGGTAATGCATGTGGTGACTGCCTTGTTCGTAAGATAACTGGCTAAACCCTCAGTTTTTCATTGCAACAGCAATCATGTCATTACATGTAGTAATGGCTACCTTCTTAAAAGCTGTCACCTTATGCTTTTCTCTGATCCCAAGGATGCATAGGAGAAGCGCTGTAATGCCACACATGATCTTGCATGCTCAGTTGTGGAGTGCATCCAGATACTCTTTAACACAGGTACGGGGGTCTCAGGGCATCAGATGGGAGGCTGCTCTACCATCCAATGAAGTTCTGCAGCAGCCTGATTGCACATGGATGAGGTTGACCAGCATGCACCACATTTGGTTAAGGGCAGCAATTGAATGGGGTTCAAGGCATGTTCACGCATACACATTTACAAGATGATTGTGATTTATAAATGTAAATGGTGCAGAATTTTGCATTTACCAGTTTTTATTAATCTGATTTTTATCTTATGCATTTTCCTGTTTTTTGATGTATGCACATTTCAATGTTTGAATCCAATATTGCACATGGGTTAAAAACTGTGGATGCTAGCAGTACATTCCTGTCTGAGGTATAAGCAACCTGTAAGAAGACCATGAACGTGATGATTTTACAAGTTATGTAAACTTATCTTCATGCAACAGATTTATTGAATTTTGTTTTTTTAAAAAAATGTTGTGTATTTACTTTGCACCCTCCCTCACCATAACCTATCATCTATGGGGGTGGGTGAGCAAAAGCTTTAGTTTCGTCAAAAATTTCGTTCTTTGGTTTTCAACAGATCTCGATATTTTAGGGCCCCCTAATACTGAACACATCAATATCTCGATAGTGGGGGTGTGTCTGTCTGTGTCTCACAGTATCTTAAGGATGGTCTACAGCTAAAACAGCTGGATAGAAAAATATTAAGCTCAAAACTTAAGCCGGTTATGAGATGACAACATGCCTATTAGTTTTTGAGCCAAATCGTAGAAGAGAAAGAGGCACTCTAGAGGGACCCTCAAATACCACAATTCTGCAATTAATTATGACTTCTTCTTTTCAATTGCTATTGTAATGACCTATTTTATAATCAGAAAGATCAGCATCAGAGTGGTAAATAATTACTGAAATGTTTAAGTATAGTTCAGGTATGTTGGCTGTTAGGGCACAAACCCTACGGATGCTCACATCCAAATTTTTCCCCAAAATTTTGTTTTGACCTTTGTATTGTTAGTTAAAATATTTCATTGAAGGAGAAAAAAGTCAGGCAGGATTTGTCTGGACTTTGACCATTAAATTAAAAAAAAACCAGAAATTTCTGTAAAGTGGTATCTAATGTACATTCTACAGGTCAATATTTTATCTAGGCAAAAATATACATTTTGGTCCTCAGTACTAGTCTCTGTAACCAGTAAGTGGAAAACTTCATTTTATATTTTACATCTTTATTTTAAAGGACATTTCTTTTTTCCCTTTGCTTGTTTTGCTGTGCTTTAGGCCAGATTTACACACCATGCTGCAGTGGACACGACGCAAGCAAAGCAAGAAGAGCTTTTAACTCAAGCACAGTATATTCCAGGACATTGCTGGATTTTTTAGCTGAAGTGATCCTATTAAAAATCAACCAGCTGAGCTTTATTATAAACTATGATGCTAACCTTCTTATACTCTATTTCTGACATTTTGTCATTTTAACATTTACCTTTGTACTTTCCTGCTAAGCAATCAAATATCTTTTATATATTTTGACTTTGTAGGTGAAAATGATGTCTGCTAATTGAATAATGATAATTAACTACTTACTGATATTTAGAATGTAACATTTAATACATTTAGTCATTACAATACCTCTTTTACATAAAAGGACTTCAAACAGAATTACAAATTCTACCCTACAGTAGCAAAAGTATAAAGTAGTTGTGAGGACAATAATAGGTTAATTTCAGTGGGTAAAGTGTTACCAATTACAAGTGATTTTACTAGGGGTTCTCCCTTACAAAACTCCTGCAGCTGTACTGCGTTTTAGCTTTAGTTAGTTAGCAGATGCAAAAACCTTCATTAAAAAAAAAAAAGATCTGTTTGAGATACTGTACTGGTATAGCTTAGCTATTAGAAGACCAAATAATTTAACAGATTGGTCCCTTATTACTTATTATTACTATTGGTCCCATAGTACTTCTTGTACTATGTATGTCAGTTTGTCTATCAAGCATGCACAAAACTAAAATTTAAGCACCAGCTTCCTCATATTCAGAGTTGAAAGAGGCATGTGGTGATAGGCTTCTCCAGTTGAAAGGAAGAGTGGAGGTAAACCCACCAATCTGTTTCATAGAGGAAACAGTCTGTTTCATTGTCAACAGATGAAATCCATAAAGACACAAATAGGCTTTTGCTGGTGGTGATATGCAAATATGCAAACACTGTATGGAGATATTCAAAATTACACTGAAAATTATGAATACCCAAACTGCAATGCATATTTGAATTGTCTGAAAATTATGATAACTGTGATAGTCCTATTCCAGAAAATATATTTCCAAACCTTCTGAATGCTTTCATGGGAAGCATGTTAGCTTAGAGGGTAGTGCTGCTGCTGGGTCATAGTTCTAGTGTGCTGGATTAATTGTCCATGTGCAGTCTGCATGTTGCCACCATGTCTGTGTGGGTTGTTTTCTTGGTTCTCCAGTTTTCCTCCCATACCCATAGAGACATTCAAGTTAGGTTAACTGGTGACTCTAAACTGACCCAAGTATGGGTGGTACATCTGCAATTGAGCTCTGCGATAGATAAGTGCCCTACTGGAACAGACTGTGGTGTATATCACAACCATGAACTAAATTAAGCAGGACTGGGAATCTTATGTATGCTAGAATTTCTATATTCACAGAGTCACTGTCAGACTGAAGACTGTCACCATATGAAACCTCACCAGGAATCAGAATCTTCTCGAGGTGAAGAGGTTTGTGTACCCTTGGGAGCTATGTTGTCTGGAGCAGAAGCTCCTAGGAAGGCATCCCAAGGCAAAATGGTCTCTGGTGAGGGATTAGACAAAGAGTGATTCACAGCCCTTAATGATGCAGTTCTACAAATACACCACTTGGTATGGGGTTACTGGAACCAAGCCAGGGAAGAATGCCCACAGAAGTAAGCCTTGGCCTGTCACAGGGCCTGTTCAGGCATAGCATGAAATCATGATGTGGGACTTTCATTGTGTAGTCCCAACCATCTGCAAATGAAATAAGGTGAACTGGAACCCAGACACATAAATTGACTCTTGAGACATGGAATATCACTTCTTCTTTAGCACGGAAAGAGCCAGGGTTGGTGGGTGAAGTGGAGCACTACAAAATTGACATAGTTGGGCTCGTGTCAAACTACTTGCTTGGTTCTGGAACCAGCCCTCTTGTTTAGAGTTGCCAATGGAAAGGCTTTGGGTGGGAATGGGCTTCTTATTGAACCACTGCCTGGTTAATACCATGTAGAAGTTTGTCTGAGAAAATGCCTCTTTGTGGCTGAAGGTCACGGAGGGGAGCACTCTGATTGTCATATGTGCTTATGCCCCAAAAGGCAGTTCAGAGTAGGAGGCCTTCTGGGAGGGAATCCAGAAAAGGGTCCCAGCTGGGGACTCCATAGTTTTACTAGGTGACCTTAGCTCCTATGTGGGAAATGATGGGGACACTTTAAGAGGTGTGATTGAGTGAAGAGCTTACAGTATTGTGCCAGGCCGGGTTTGTCCATGACAAGCACAATGTTCATACATGTTGGCACATAAGTGCACCTGGTACCAGAGCACCTTAAGCCAAAGATCTACGATTGATTATATAATTGTATCATCAGATTTGTGGCTGTATGTTCTGGACACCTGGGTGAAAAGAGAGGCAGAGTTGTCATTTGAGCACTGCCTGGGGGCAAGTTGGGTCAGATGGTGGTGGAGGTGCCTGGACATACCTGCAAAGCCCAAGCGAGTACAGAGGGTGGACTGGAAAGGTTTACTGGGGCCCCCTGTCCAGAAAATTGTCAACCCCCACTTCTGAAACAGCTTTTCCTGCTTCTGGCGGGATGGGGATGGGCGGGGGACGACCTTGTTTTCAACCATTGTGGATATGGTTGCCAAGAGTTACAACCTGAAAGCCATAGATGCCTCTAGAGGTGGCAACCCAAGGACCTAATGGTGAACACCAGAGGTGAGGTGGTTCCAGAGACATTAATAAGGGCCATTTAGTTCCTGTTATGATCACAGTGAGAGTTGTGTTTGCAGACTTGGAAAAACCTCATCACTGTTCTCAGAGGGTGTGGGACTCTGCCAGGGCGGTGGTTTGTCTCCTGTCCTGTTTGTGATTTTTATGGACAGGATATCAAGAAGCAGGTAGTGAATGTAGGGTGTCTGCTTTGGTGGCCTTAGAACTGAGTCACCATTTTTTGCAGACAACATGGTTATGTTTGCTTCATTGGTCTGTGGACTCTATAACACACTGGGATGATTGAGTGTGAAGATGCAGTGAAGATGATCACCACCTCCAAAACTGAGGCCACAGTACTCAGTAGGAAAAGGGGAGATTGTCCTCTCATTCGAGTGGGAGGTAAGTTACTACCTCAGTTAGAGGAGTTTAGGTACCCTGGAGTCTTGTTCATGAGCGAGGGGGAAGTGAGATCGACAGACTGATTGATGGAACAAGTGCAGTTATGTGGTCGCTATACTGATACATAGTGGTGAAAGAGGAGCTGAGCCAGAATGCAAAGCTCTCAATTTACCATCAAGCTACTGTATATCCCTACCCTCACCTACGGTCATGAGCTCAGGGTAATGACCAAAAGACTGAGATCATGAGTACAAGCAACCAAAATGAACATTCTCCACAGGGTGGCTAGGCTCTTCTATGGAGATAGGATAAGAAGCACAGTCATCCAGGAGAGGCTAGGATTTGAAATGCTGACATTCTACATTGAGATGAGCCAACTGAGTTCCAACTCCCAAATGCCTCCCTGTAAAGGTTTTAATGAGCATGACCAGCTGGGAGGAGATCACCCAGATGACCAGGGAATGTCTGGGGATTCCACAGTGTGAATTGGCAACTGTGGCTGAGGAAGGGATGCATGGGCATTACTGCTAAGATTGTTGACCCTGTAACCTGGTCTCAGATAAGCGTTGGAAAGTGAATGAATGCCACATTTGAGGATTGACTGATACAAATACAATTTCCTGAGTGTCAGAAAAATAGCTTTTTTAAAAAGTGAGGATATATGTGAAGTACCTTCTCTTACACTACATATATCACTAATACAAAGGAAGAATAATTACAAAATACCAGAAGTTCTTGGAATAAGGTGCATCTCTCTACAAACCTTAATTTTAAATGCAGCTGTGTGTGAGGTGTCTTGTCAACCAGCTAAGTAGTAGTCCCTTCAAAAATTTAAAGAATAAGAATTACAGGTACAGTGATAGGTAATTGAGCCTCTAAAGCAGTTAGTGTAGAGTAGAAACAGGTGCAGAAGGAGGAAATTCAACTTGGAATTTTTGCCTATTAAGTACTTTTAGACTTTGGTGGAGTATAAAATAATGTCATAAGGAGTAATTTTTTGCCAAAACAAACTTTCATCATCCCATTTAAAACCTGAAGTGGGAAAGAGACCTTGATTTTAAAGCAACTATAGCATAAACATTACAGTTAAAATGTAACAGTAATATAGTAAAAGAAACATCAAACAGCTTCAAATATAAGCATATTCAATTAACAATCTGTATTTCAGTTTTGAAAGGCAATTACATTCACACAGTTGAAATAAACAAATGCTCAATATTTTGAAGGTCAGGAACTGAACTTGTTTAAACAGTAAGTTAAAAAAATCTAAAGCATGCTAACTCTGCAAAAAGAGACATTAAAACTAGAAACAAGACATGAAATTAGCATTCTTCAACTGTTCTATTTTATGTACATAATAAATTATGGCACAGTTTTTCCATATAAAAGACAATGCGTGGAAAAACACACTTAATAGCAGACCTGAAAACTAAGATAATCATTTCTTTCTATGAACATAAAAAAAATAACTATTCAGTGATAAAAGAAAGTAAGACATCCTAGAGCATCCTGGAAAACAGTGGGATTTACAGGGATTACAAAGCACAGCTGACAGCCTGCTGGCTGGCACGAGCAGGCAGGAGTGTATATGAATTACAAACAGTGTTTCCTCAATAAACTTAATGAAATAGCCTACAACACTTTGAGATCCACACATATACTACAAGCATTAAAGCATCACAGCACACTCCCATTGTTTCCAGTTTTTTGGCAGGAAGTTGTTTGATTGCACTGTTGTATAAGGCTACCTGACTTTTATTAAGATCAAGGATACTATGTAATACACATCATAGAATACCACTATTCATTAAATTAGTAAGGGTGCTTTTCAATGATTAGATGTAAATGTATAAAAGAAAGAACTGATCTTTTGATAGGCTAGCTTTAATTTAAAAGGATATCTAAAATGACTTTTTTTGTACATCAGTTTTATGATTCACACCACAATATGCAAAATAAGGAATCAAGAAAGGCACCTGAAAAGTATGCAAACCATTACATGATTCAAATCAAAAGTTTATCCATAGTATGGTGCCCTAATGTTTTGAGCTCCAAAAACAAGCTATGCATCATATTTGATATCAACTCGAGAAAATACAAACCTTTTTTCTCTATAACAGCTAAATTTAAACATGTTTTCTTTTCACCTGTGTAACAGTACCAGTGCCTTTTTGTAATTGTGATGACAAATCAAATAGTAAATGTTTGTCAGTTTTACAGTATGAGCAAACATACATGCCCATAGTAATGGTATTTAAGACACAAAACAATATGCAAACTCACTCCAAATCTGCAGAGGAAGCACCATTAATTCACAACATCACCAAATATCGATTCAAATTTACAAACAGGAATTCCAAATTTCTCATACAATTCTGTTAAAAATAGATAAACACCATGAAAAGATGTCTGTTCTTTAACACATTTGCAAGTATTATTGTTTAAGTTTTCATTTCAATAATATGGATATATGATTTAACTTAAACAATGAAAATTATTCTCTACAACCATTTATTCAACAAAAAGTCAGAAATGAAACTTTTTCTTATGGAAAAATATACACACCTCTGGCTTCAATAGATTACACTGCAAAAAGCTCTTTGACAAAAACTTTCTGTTCCAATTTCTTTTAATGATCTATGCCCACTCTTCTCTCTTACTGAACTACTTCAACCATGCTTTGTTTGAAGCATTTATTGCTCTTTTCAGATCCTTCCATTTCTATTGAATTAACATCTGGTCTTGGATATTCCTTGATCCTCCATGTTTGCCTCCAGCACATCCTTTACAGCTAATACAAGGCTTTTGTGGTCAAAGGCAGGTTTTGCTCTTCACCACACATTATGTCTGGAATTGTGGCCAGACAACTTTAGCTTTGTTTGCCTTGCCTGCTCACTGCTCCAACAGTCCTTTTCTTTATTAAATGTGTTGTTGAGCAAACTTTATTTGTTCCTCTCATGTAAAAAGCTCTGCAGTTTCTTTGGATTGTTGACTCGTACACTTTGACATTGACTGAAGCTAGACTTGTTTGTAAAGTCCTTGATGTTATCCTAGGGTTGTTGGACATTTCACCTTTTGGACAACACTTGGGCTGAATATGGCATTACAATCTAGCCTGAACAGTCAGTTTGATTTTTCTTCTATTTATAGATGATCTCTTGGGCAGTGGCTACATATTTCTTGGGTTTGGACTCCAGCATCAATATACTTTCTTCTGAGGGCCTCAAGAGAGTTCTTTTGATACTGGCAAAGACTAGCAATCCAAACCAAATGCTTAATCCAAGCCATGTAATAGATCCTGAAGTTCATAATAGGTTGGGCCTTACTTGTTAATGATGTTCTTTCTAATCACTACACGTGTTTGGGTGCACCTGGCTCTAATTTTAGGCATTTGATGCAATGATAAAAGTGGAGGTTTGATATGTTTTCTGGATACAAGGAAACTGCATTTCCCATTAAAATAGCACAGGTGAGTGCAAAATACATTTTCTCAATATTATCTTTAATTACATCACTGTCAGTACTGTTGGAAAAATAAAAAAAATATTTTGGGGAGAACACGTTATGGCAAATGAATGCATGGTAAGACATTTTTCACCACACTTTATTCTTTTTCAATTTTGAAATTCATACAAATAAACTGTCTTTAAATTCGGCCTACCTTCCACTTCATGACCACATCTTCAGGCACGACAAGCTCCTCAGAAGAAATCTGCAGTCTGACAAACAATCTGCTGAGCCCATGTGCATCAGTGGATTTAACTTGGAGACATACCTGGACAACAAAGTCAATAGTGCCTGTACAGCTGGTATCTGTGAAGGACTTCATTTAGCAGAGCGTTTGAGCTTAACTTGGAGCCATCTATCCTGAACTAAAGGAAGTCAAAGATTAGCAAAGGAAGATCTAATTTGTGTTTTGGAAACTGGCTAAATCCTTAAACCACTATGTAAAAACAAATAAAAACAATATCAAGCAGCATCGTTGAGGAGTAAGATAGCAGACTACGAAGATCAAGTCCATCACAATAAAGTTTGTACTTTAGGAATACCCAAGAATGCTGAGAGTGATAATTCCATTTATTTTCTTATAAAGCTACTACATGGCCTATGATATTTCCTTCTCTTCTGAATCTTTGCATCTTAACAATATATACCGTTGTGAAACCAAGAAAAAAAAAATGTCCCAAATGGTCAGCACCTTTCATCCCCTTTCCCGACTTCAGTATGGCTGCAGCACCAACAAGAAGTGCAATAACATCTGTACAGGCAAGAGTTTGAGATGCAGGTCTACAGCCAAATATTCAGTTCAACAGTGGATGTACACTGTTTACCATATTTGCTACAAAGACCTGAAATCAAATGTATGCTTTTATTATGTTATAGTAGTAATAATAATAATAATAATAATAATAACAACAGCAGCTCACTACTCAAAACATGGAGTGCCCGGTCTCGAACCGGTTATCTTTGGGTATATAAAGCAGCAGTTCTTACCTCCGTACCACGTAACACGTATAAACTCGCTGTCGAATGACATTTGAGCTTGGGTTTTTAACTCATTGACAGCAACATGTAAATCAAATTTTTTTTTTCTTTGGTTATATTTTTGAATAAAAGCACACAGTGTTTATTTGATATTTGGACTAAAGTCTTGACACATTATACACTTCACATAATTAATAGTATAAAACGTTTCTGCTTTAGGTATGTGTTCAGCATTTCTAGCCTCACATTTCCTTTCATCCTATACTTACCCAGATCTTTGTAGACACGGAACATACATGAAATGCACGTATTCCAAATAATGATATACTGTATTATTTACCCTATACAACTCCAGGAACCTCACACACAGATAAGGAGCCTTGGCTTAAGCTGGGAGAACGTTTTGCCCGAGCTGAGCTCCGTCAAGGTGGGGATGGGACAGCAGGCTTCTTGTGCTGATTGACACATTTACAACATTAGGTGGGCTGGGATTACGAGTTTTTTTCATAGGCTTCAGCGATTCTTGTGTTAAAGATATATTGGAGTTTAAGCCAATTGGCCATGTATCACAAAGCAATGGAAAAACTGTAATGGTCTGGGAACTATTTATATCAAGCTGTTATCTTCAATTTGTGGGAGACTGGTTACTACTTAGAAGCTTTAATGTTTTGGCCTCAGCACATGCCACAAATGACTCTGCACCCCACTCTGCTGTTCCAATTATGGTGCAAACTACAGGCTTCTTTATAATCTTCTTTGGTATCTTGGCCCCAGATAACGTCACACATGTGTTTGCACCCCACTTCATGGTTCCAACCCCCGAGCACAGTCCATCCATTGATCCATCAAGTCAGCTTTGATGTTTCAGTCTCAGACCATGCTTTCTTCTCTGACAAAGTTCCACCTGAGGTTACCACTGCACAACGATTCTCCTCTTAGGATTCGTTCTCCACAGCTTCTTTGTTCCCTGTGACAGCTCACTCTGTGCTGCTGTCCCCTTTTTGGGGCCTGATATTTGCCTGTAGGTTTCCACCCTTTGAAGTTTCTGGACACTAATATTTACATACTGTATGTCACAACCACTATCCACCCCTCTCCACACTGCCTCCAGCCCTGCACTGCCAACCTGTGTTTCATTACAGTGTCTTATAAGGCAGCAGTGCAGGTTTACCTATTATCATTCTTAGACATTCACAATTTTTATTTGTTGACGTCTTCCACTCAGGTATGGTACTTTGTGTTTTTTGTCAGTTGTATGTAGTCCCCCATTAAAGTCCACAGATGTGAATGTACAGTGTATGCAAAGCCGATAACCTGTGTGTTACATTTATGTATTAATGTGAAGAGCGAAGGGCACAGAGCATTTCCCTATTAGAAATTCAAGCACCACTATTAAAAATCTAAGTTTCTTCCTTGGCATGTGCAACACTAAGCTCAAAGAGCAGGGGTAGAATGGAGGTGCAACCAAGAGCTGGAGGTTAATAGAACGGGTAATCAAGATGAAAGATGGTAGTTAACAGCAAAATCCGTCCTTGCTAACCAAAAAGTTTTGCGTTGCTCTTATGTTTTGCAAAACTGTTTCCTTCTATTTCGCAATGTTATCATGTGTCTTTTATCCTGTCCAGAACACTGACCCGTCTTCAGTCAGTCATCCATCCATCCACCCTACTGGCGCTATTTGTGTGGCCCATCAATCATTTCTCCTGCATACCTGATTTACATGAAGCCATTTTCAGTACAGTGCAGCGCATATACATAGTGTAATATTAATATTAAAAACATTTATTTACAAATAAACATTGGATCTAATTTTCTTTTTTCTATCATGTCACTAAATTTCAAACAGCTCTGTTCAAGCATTTTTGACAATTTGGAGTATTCAGGTTTTCTATTGTAGGGGAGAGATTTACCCCAAAATACCGATATGCAGGTAGTTATTGACTTACGACCTATGCGTCTTATGACCATTCGATTTACGACTACTACTGCATTTCATAGGCAAACAACAGTTTTCACCACGCCAGCTCCATATGCCAATCTCAATGTTGATCTTAGCTAACTGCTACAGTTTCAATTAGTTACATTTGCCTTGTAATTACAGGAAAAAGGGCAATTGATCTCAGCATAAAAACGAAGGTGACCAGACATTATGAGGGAAGAAAGCAAATAAATGTGATTGCATGTGATTTTAAGTTATCCCATTGCAACAGGTGTTCACCGCATGTGCTGTACTGCTGCACTCTGGCTTTGAATTCAGTTAACCTCCAAATCTTCTGCATTGTGACACCATGAAGGGGTAATAAAACTAAACTGAACTCTCTGTGAAACATTTATCATCAACAGGCTGAAATGTTGAAATACAAAATATATGAGTGCCCAAACCCTGCTGGTACAATTTTTCCTCTTACAGTTAACACAATGAATACCGGGAAAGGCTCAAACTGATGACATAATACAACCCCAAATCAGAAAAAGTTGGGACAGTGTGGAAAATGTGAATAAAAAAAGAAAAAAAGCAAGTTATAAATTCTCCTCAAATTTTATTTCATTGCAGACAGTATGAACACAAAATAATTCATGTTTTTGTTTATCAACATCATTTGATTTGTAAATAAATATCCATTCTTGCCATTCAGGCTTGCAACACATTTCAAAAAAAGTTGGGACAGTACAGCATTTACCACTTTGTACAGTTCCCCTGTCTTTTAACAACACTTAAAAGACGTTTAGGCATTGAAGAAATCAAGTGACTAAGTGTTGCAGGTGTTAGTTTGTCCCATTCTTCCTGCAAACAACGTTTTGTTTGTCCTCTTTGGTCCGCAGCACACGGCGTCCATTTCTTCCAAAAAAGATGTGAAAAACCGATTCGTCTGACCACAATACACGTTTCCACTGCACAATGGACCACACCAGATGCCTCCGAGCCCAGAGAAGTCGATGGCGCTTCTGGACACTATTTATGTAGGGCTTCCTTTTGGCACAGTACACTTTTAGCTGGCATTTCCTAATGTAACTACGTACTGTAGTGCTTGAGAGTGACTTCCTGAAGTAGTCCTGAGCCCACGCAGTTATATCATTTATTGATGAATGACGGTTTTTAATGCAGTGCCGTCTGAGGGCTCGGAGATCACGGCCATTCAGTTTAGGCTTGCGCCCTTGGCCTTTGCGCACGGTAATTTCTCCAGATTCCCTGATTCTTTTCACTATGTTATGCACTGTAGAGGGAGAAATGCCCAAATCTCTTCCTATCTGTCTTTGAGAAACCTTTTTCTTCATCATTTCAAAGATTTTTGCCCGCACTTGGTGGCAAACTGGCGATCCTCTGCCCATCTTTGCTCCTAAAGGAGTAGGCCTTTCCTCGATGCTGCTTTTGTACCAAATCATGATTGCAATCACCTGTTAACATCACCAATTTCAAATCACATCATTATTTAGTTATTATACCCCATTACTACCCCTGAATTGCCCCCATCCCAACTTTTTTTGGAATGTGTTGCAAGCCTGAATGGCAAGAATGGATGTTTATTTACAAATCAAATGATGTTGACCAAAAAAAACATGAATTATCTTGTGTTCATACTGTCTGCAATGAAATAAAAGTTAAGGGAAATTTGTAAATTACTGCTTTATTTTTTTTATTCACATTTTCCACACTGTCCCAACTTTTTCTGATTTGGGGTTGTACAACATACCACCAAGAAAGGATTTGTGAAGTTGTTAAAGGTTCAACACCCATGTAATCAACAGCAATAACAAAACACAGTAACAAACCAAAACAATTTACCCCTTGGCACATGCAAGGGGTATCTTAGTATTTGGTGATATTTTTGCCAATACTGGGTTCCAGACATTCTAGTCATTACAGTTTAGCTTTTGATTTCTCTCTTCTTCCTTTTTCTTTTATCTACAACTTACATCTGTTTTGAAGGCATGCAAAGTACAGATTTACTCTGTTTTTTTCACTTTTAAGGTGTGTTTGCATATAATGTCTGAAGCATCTATTGTGATAGCCATGTGTATGTATTGGATTGTCTGTCTGTCCATCCGTCCAATTACATGAAATAATGCTCTTTCTCATGGACCAATGTTGTTGAAATGTGGCGAACTCACTTTTCAAAGAAATTCGTGAAGATTTTTTTTTTTTTTTTTTTAGATCTCTTGAACAGATTATGCTGTACAGTTTTATATTTCAAATCCTCATACTGTAAAGTACTGGCGAATTTGTAAACTCATCTGTCTTAAAATGGGGAAACACACTGTGCATTCCAGCTACAAATTACTGTACTGTTTCAATGTTTACTTAACAGCAGTTATACCAACTTATATATCTCTCTATTATATAAAAAAATCCAGGGACGAGATGAGACTTTTTAGCCTGGGACTAGAAGTGAGTTTTTCAGAGATAATATCATGTCCGACGAGACAAGACTTTGGGCCAAGAGATTTAACCATGCCTGGGACTGGAAATAAAAGACAGAGTAAATGACAAAGTAGAACGTCATAAAGAGGTTCAAAAATATTGGCGCGATACACATGCAGAGCAAGTCAGAGATAATGAAAGTACTAAAATTCTAAAGTCTCAAAAAAGTGATAGTAAAGATCGCATTACCGCAAATAAGCGGAAATTATTACTCGGTGAAATAATGGACCAGTGAAAAGAGATCAAATATATGGACATAGGTGATATGACAGAAGTATGTAGTTATTGTTCGGATTTAAACTTTAAGTCAGAGACTTGTAGATCGTCTAATTCGTGTTGCATCAGGCAAAAGTAGTGTTAGTTCCCAATGAAGAGGCGTATCCGCAAGAATTAAAAGATTTGTTGTTTAGTGAAAGTGAAATCCACATACGCGAGCGGCAGAGATGCGAAGTGGCTGGTGCGTAGCGCAGGCCAGGGGATTGGTGAGTGAAGCAAGCAGGGGGAACAGCCCCCTAGTTTTATATATTTTTCTCTTTTTTCACCTCCAAATGCTGCTGTTGATGGCAAACAGATCCTCAGTATAAGTTGATGAAACACCAGCAGACTGCAAGGGTGGGCAAGAACAAACTGTCTCTGGCTACTTGCATGCTACCAGGACAGAAATCATATATCAGCAACTAGAGTTTGGCATTTGCAAAAAACTACATTGACAAGTGGTTTCTGTTTTATGAAGTCTTCCCAGTGGCTTGGCCATACAAAGAAACAGAACAAGCTCACCCCCATTTACTTTAAATTACAAAAAGTTAAATTATCTTCCTAACAATAAAGACAGGAAAGAAATGAAACAGAAAGTTATATGAATGAAATACCCTGTTGCATGTAAGCTTTTGTGCACAGAGCAAATAAACTTATACTTGGTACGTAAAACTAAACCAACTACACAACTCCATTAACATTAGATAATAATGATTCATTATTATACTGTCAGTATAATTTACTATGGTCACCAGACATCCCCATGCATCTAATAAAACATTGCTTTGTTGAAACAAACATTCTCACAACACATTTAGAACTACAAGTATAATACACCAAGGGGCCCCTGATTACATTCCTCCTCAATGTAGTTTATGTATAATAGTGTGGTCAAAACTCCTGGGAAAGCGTGATCAAGATCTTGTGTTAAATTTCAACAGCATCAACAGAAGGACCAAGAACCAGACAAAAACTGAGAGCACTGCTATTTATTTGTTTCCACATCCACCAATGTGAAGAATCATAGGTGCTCTTACGTGAAAGTGTTTTTTCCCCCTTGCCCTGACCACCCTCTGGTGATGATGAGATGAAAGCAGCATTACACAGCTGAGGCGGTCCTTTACACTTGGGCATACATGCTACTCAAGTGGTATAATCTGGAACTTTGAAAATCTAGTCATCCCTTTAACTTACCATCAGAGTGCCACAATCACCTGATATCCATAATGGTCAGTGGCTGTAATAAAGTTTGCCCTCGAATACACCTGAAAGTCACACCATGAGTACATCTTCTAACTTATTGTAATTACTCTCTTTACACTATCTTCCTACTGAAAACTGGTGACATTATCATTTAATACTTTTTGGGGAAAATTACTGCATGCAACTTGCTATGTATAGAAAAAAGAATAAAAATGCGATCTTCCCTTGTTCTTGTTTAACTATGTTAAAACTTGTGCGCAAAAATTTACTTACAAAAAAAGAAAACACTTTTCTTGGGTTGTACATCTTGTATACTGTATGTCCAAAGAATTTATTAGACATCAGTCAAATGATGGGAAGCCTTTGATTTTTGCACTGTCAATGATTTTGTTGCATGGGAAAGGCAGATTTCTGTTCAATTTAATGTGTTGTATTTTTTGCAGAGAAGAGCAGGGATGGTTGCAGAATAACAGTGCCATAATCCACATAAAGGTCAAAGTACTCAAATGAAACCTGGTAGAGCTATAAATCCAGAGAGAGTAAAAAATACTCCAGTGCACAGAACGAGTTAATGTTAAAGAAATTTTCTTTTCAAATGTTTAATTTTAAAGAAGGTAATCAGTGCCTTCTGAGGCTCACAGCTCATGCACTGGTGAACAGATACTGAGGTTGGGGTTATTTATCAGGTAAACATTTCATGCTAATCTGCTTCTGTATTAAATACATTGCTAATGAAACAAAGCAAGTCTCCCTGGGAATGTTTCAAAATACAACCTGGACACCTGGAGAGAATGTACAATCTTCCTATGCAAACAGTGACTGCACCTGTATAGAATACAAGTCTTGGGCCCAGGATCTGTAAAGCTGCAGTAACACCTGCTTGTGTGCAAGACATAAAATGATACCAGCTGCCTTTCTGGATATTTTATATAATGTGAAAAAGGCGCTTTATAGCGCCCGACCCAGCACAGACCACGCAGAGGCACGTGTTCACACTCAATGGCTTTTATTATTATTTCTTCAGCTGTGGGCACACGTCTTCCCCGTGTCCCACAGGCCCAACACAGTCCCAGCACAAAACCCACACCAAACCAACAATTTCCTGCTCCACCACTCCTCCCAGGCAACCTCGTCTTCTTCCTCCCGATTCTGGCCCTGATTGCTGGGAGGCAGGCCGTTTTATACCCCACCCGGAAGTGTTCCAGGTGCCTGACCAGCTGGTCTTAATTGCACCTCCGGGTGGGGCTGATAAACCGTCCAGTGTGGTGGCTGGTTCTCTGCAGCACCCCTTAGCGGCCACCCCATCTCCCAACCGGGCTGCTGTGGTGGACTCCATGTCCCATAGAGCCACGGGGAAGATTGAGGAGGGATCCACGGCCAGGGAGACTGCCCCCAAGTGCCCCGGGGAAGGTACTGCAATGTCCATGATGGCTCCCCCGGGACGTATGCAGCAGAGGCATCCCGGCCGGGCATGGGACCCGGCTGTCCGTCACAATAAGTACATTTTAGTAATATGCCCTGCAACACACTGCTGTCATATTTAGGGGAAGTTTCTGCCTTGCAAGTGTTGCTGATGGGGTCAAGCAAATATTCTTGATGTCCCATTAAGA
This sequence comes from Polypterus bichir lapradei, assembly GCA_026402145.1. Classification (NCBI taxonomy): domain Eukaryota; kingdom Metazoa; phylum Chordata; class Cladistia; order Polypteriformes; family Polypteridae; genus Polypterus; species Polypterus bichir. Next base: position 13,925,019 of record JANRMT010062831.1, on the reverse strand, counting down.
GACATACAAAAATAGTAAGAGGTCTGATGTTGGTCACAGATAAAATATATATTTTGTACTCATATATCATGTTATCATTGCATTTTAATACAGAAAACAAACAAGGACATTAAATAAAGCATATAACTGTATTATAATGTAAAATTATACAAACTGCATCTTTACAATAAGGCAACAGCAAAAAAGCAGATGCTTCCATTTGTAATTATATTATCCTTATAAGGAGAACAATCTAAATAAAGAGGCAATACCATTTTTACAACTCTTTGTAAGGAAAGTTCATTTTAAAACAAAATATTTTTCTAGATTTTCTGCTAGAAAATATTAATTTACAAAATTTTTAAAATAATGCATCAAGGCAAATCTGTAAACAATACAAAATAATTCACTGTACACAAAATGCCACTTCATCCGTATGAAAGTAAATTTCCTATAGAAAAACACATGAACAAGAAAACATGGAAATTTTCTGCTGCAAGACTTGTGCATGAAATTATAAACACCAGGGTTATATGGCATTTTTATTACAGTAAAATCTGCATAACGATTTTTTCCTGCATTAATATTTTTTTTTAAGTTTTCCTTATGGCTTTAGTACTGAGAACTGAAAAGGTCTCATCTTTCAGATCCAAGACTTACAGAAGCTACTTCTGTACAGTGGATACATTTCAGGTTTCTAAACAAAAAAATCTTAATCAATTTTATTAAATGTCCTTGAACCCTTTTTTTTTTTTTTTTTTAAATTAAGCAGCAGTGTTGCAAAATAAGTACACTTTATGTAGTGGGGCACTTCTCTGTTAGGGCAGACAAGGCCATGTCGAAGAGCAAAAGCTCAAACTCACAAAATAAGTGATGGCCCAGGGTCCATCATTCCTGGGTAATTAACATTACAAATTATCAAAAGACTAAATTAATCTAAGTGTCTTCTGACTAGTATTAAATTACCCAAAACCCTAAAAAATATTAAATATGAAAACAGGACTACATCCTAGAATTACAATAAAACAAGCAGTTTCGAATAATTATTCCATCTTCTCCTAGATCTGGTTGTACTCAGTTCACAGGTTAACAAAAATTTTAAGCAGTGAAAACAGGCTATTCTGGAAAAGAGGTGGCTGAATTATGCTTGCTTGTTTTTTTTTTTCCCCTATCTTGCTCGATTGTGCAGGCAACTCAATATATAAACAACATAAGAGCAATGAACTGTGAAAGCACACAGGTCTTTAAGTCAGAGCAGGCTGCAATCACCTCCCATAAACTGGAGACAGGTCAAGTGTCCTTATGTCAGGCAGGCAGAAAAAAACTTCTTCACAGCATCTCTGAAAAGGGGAAAAATAAAAAAAGTAAAGACCAGTAACCTAAACAGTGTAAACAGAGACTACAAAGAAAGAAAGTACAAGATTGTCTTAGAGATGATTGCTTGGATCATTACCCCATTTCTGAACAGGATTTGCAAGTCTCCATTGATAAAACCATGTTATGAAAATATAAAGACAATGGCTCTTGCAGAAACTCAAATATTTTACACATATAGTGTGATTTGTTCTCTAAATGTTTATTATGCAATTTACAGTGGATTCAAGAAAAGATTCAGACCCTATCCCTTGCTGCACACTTTATTGTGCAATACATTTTAACTTTAAATTTACCAATTTGCCATTTTGAACCATAAATATGCACTCAAAAACCCATAATACCAACATGAAAACGTTTTTGGAAAGGTTTTCAAATGTATTCAAAATTAAAAACTGAAATCTCCCATTAATTGAAGTATTTACACAGTTTGCTATAGTAATCCAAATTGTAGTCAGGTGCATCCTGCTTGCTTTAATTATTCTTGAAATCTGTCTAGAACTTGAAACACACCGGTGTATATATTGTCTACAATTGACACTGCATGTCAGGACAAAAACCAAGCCATGAAGTCTGTAGACCTCTGTGATAAATTTATGGTGAGGCATAGATCAGGGCAAGGGTATAAAACCACTTCTAAAGCTTAAAGTGTTCCCAGAAGCACAGTGGCCTCAATAATTGTGAAATGGAAGAAGTTTGGAACCACCCTATTGGACTCTTCCTAGACTTGGCTGTCTGGCCAAACTGTTATAATGGGCAAGGAGGGCCTTGGGCCAGGGAAATGACCAAGAACCCAAAGGTCATTGCTACAGAGCTTCAGAAATCCTCTGCTGAGATGGGGGAATTTGTCCGAAGGATGACCATCTCAGCAGCACTCCATGTTTATCAAACACAGATAGTAGAGTAGTTAGAAAGAAGCCACTCTTGAGAAAAAAGGCATACCACAGTATGCATGGAGTGTGTCAAGCAGCATTTAAAGGACTGGTAACATGAGGAACTTAACTCTTTGTGCAGAACTCCAAGCACTATGGCATTGCTCATTACCTGTCTAATATCATCCTTATGGAGAAGCATGGAAGTAGAAGCATCATGCTATGAGGGTGCTTCAAAAGAGGCAGGGACAGGGAGCTTGGTCACAATTGAGGGAAGGAAGGATGAATGCAGTCAGATACAGAGAGGTCTTGGAAGAAAATCTGCTCCAGAGTGCACATGTCCTTAGACTGGGCCAACAGTTCATCTTTCATCATGACAATGACCTAAAGCACATTGCAAGACAATACTGGGGTTGCTTTCAGACAATTGTGTGCTATTCTTTAGTGGCCCAGCCAAAGCCCAGAGTTACACTCTACAGAACATGTGTGGATAAGATCAGAAGATAGCAATTTACAGACACTTCCTATCTAATCTAGGGATGTTTCAGAGGATCTGCCAGGATGAATGGGATAAACTGCCCAAATCCATGTGTTTAAAGCTTGTAAAGACATACCCAAGAAGACTCAAAGCTGTAATTACCGCCAAAACAGGTTCCACAAATTAATTAATGGTCTGAATACTGACATGAATAAGAGATTACAGTTTTCGATTAACAAAGAAAATTTCTCAAATCTTTCTGAAAGTGCTTTCACTGTATCATGATGGGTTACTGAATGTTGACTGATATGCAAAAAAGGCAAATGTATTAATTTAAAATTAAATCTACAACACAAAGTGTGGCAAAAATGAAGGGGTCTGCATATTTTCTAGATCAGCTCTATACTATATGGGGTCTGAATTTGTTTTCTGAAGGTGTTTTCCCATGTAACTGCAAGCATGGATGTTACAAAGAATTATTTCATCACGTACTCCGCCATTTTTACTGTGTGCATAAATTTATTCACAGATATTTTTTGTTTAGTAATTGAAAAATAAATACTGATTAAATCAAAACGTATAAAATCAACATTCAATAATTATATTAGTGTTAGATAAATTTGTCAATACTGACATTATTTACAATACCTACATAATGTTTGTGACAAAGACATTTTTCTTTGATTTAGATCTTTGCTCCACAGTTTAAAATTACAAATCAAAAAACTTAGACACAATTAAAGCACGCATTGCACAATTCTCTCAGCCACAGGATGTGCAAATGTTTTCCCAGGTATCGTGAGCCCAGCCTCAATCTCGTTCTATCTTTTTGCCTTTATCCATTCTGTCGTGGCACAACAAACATGAGATTGACAAGCCTCTCTTCTGTTTTCATGGTCCAAAAATCACATTTACATTGCATCCATTGTACTTCTGAATGAACAATCAATGCTTGCCAACTTTTACATAAACAGAAATGCAACCCTGCAACTTAAAACAAAGTGTGATTTTGTCAGGGTGAGTCACAGAGTGGTCTGACTGAGACACAGGGGTATTTCAGACTACTACACGTTTTGCTGGCATAGAAATATGCTGTGACTGCCCCTGATTTGCTAAAATTAAGGGAACAAAAAAAAAAAAAAAAAAAAAAATCACTGCAAAAGGTGTTTACTATGACAGGAACTTAAAACTATCACATTGAAACACACTGTCCGACTTTGACTCCAACTGTAATGGTAATGCTTCTCTAATTTTGCTGTGAATGGGGGCATAGACAAAACCCAAAATTAGACAGCAGAATTAATGAACTAGTCAAGTAAGAACTTCATTATTGAACAAAAGGAAAGCATGCATGTGTCATGCACTCACAAACTTCTCCAATCCATAATTCTTTTCATAAGTTGTACACTGATGTGTTACTGCTAGCTTATGTGCAGTCCTTAAGTGCAGTTCTGGGATAGCCAAGAAGGATTAAGATTTTATTCCTATCCACTTTCTTAGTTCAAAACCAGTTACTCGTGGTGAAGCAACATGATATGGTTCACTTTTGTTAACTTACTTGTAAGATTCCCAACTCTTAACTGAATCTTTTACTCTTAAACAGCTGGATTCATGGTTTCAAATGGTTCTAGTTTTCTAGGCCACCTTCCAGTTACCTAATGAGATGTAAATTACAAAGGACCCAGCATTTTACCATCTAACTTAATGGCTACAGCTCTTCATCCCAACCAACTTTTTAAATTAGACTTCTATCTTAACTAAATGAACTATTATTTGCAATTTCAGTGTTTTGATGCCAATTCAATTACAAAACTGGGTTTATTATGTTACTTTGAGATAATTTAGTGTGTGTGTGCTTCAATATAAATGTTTAAAGTAAAAAAATTCTTGATTGTTACATAAATCTGTCATTTTTCACTGTCTGACAGAGGTCTATATAGGGCTACACACCTAATAAAGGATTAAAATTCAAAAATAAGATCCAATATATTTGTAATCACTGACCTTGAAATAGTCTAAAACGATACCAAACATGCTTATGTTTGAAATTTGTCATTTTTAACCTTCTAGGAGTGGCTCTTAGAGGATTAGAAGTACTTGTAAAAGTATTAAGCATATTATATTCTCAATCAGGAACCTGAAAATAGTGACACTCCACATGCCTATATTACGGATTCCAATTTTTTAAAAGTTTTGTGAAAAGAACTTTGACCCCTCATGTCCCATTAGTGGGTGAACCCCTGGGGTCAGTTGATGTGGTCTGCACAACTTAAGTCCTTCTGATCAATTTTGCTTAATGCACCTGTTGGTTAATTCTTTGTCATAAAGGTATAATTTTCATGAACAAAATATAGTTCCTAAATGGTCTGAAAATGTGAGTTTTTTGGTTGTATACGGCCAAAAATAGGGGTTCATCTTCAAAAAGCTTGACATCTTCAATAATCAGACATCAAGATGAGTTAAACAGTATATCATACGTGGGAGTTCTCTTGTATCACTGAATCAGGAGAAGCTGGACAAAAAAACTGAAGTGATTTCAAAACTTTCATAAGCAATTCTTATGAACAAAAAAATACAAAGATTTCTGAATTTACTGTGAATAGAAATCTCAGACTACTTTACTTTCTGAATAGACAGAAAAAGAAGAGATCAGCAATTAAACAATATTATCAGTTAGAGGAAAAAATGAGTCAATGGACACACTGGGCTCCTAGGATTAAACAAGTGGGGGAAAAAAACATCTAACTTGGACCCATTTACAACTACTGATACTCATTGCAATATTTCTGGTTTAACACTAGAATCCCTGAAGCCTACGAAAAAACTCGTAATGCCAGGCCACCTTAAAATCCTTCACACCACCTCGTCAGTGTCTTTGTTTTGCAAATGTGTCGATCAGCACTGGAAGCAAGCGGCCTGCTATTCCATCCCCCACTGACACAGCCAAAGTTCTCCCAGCTAAAGGCTCTTTATCTGGGTGTGAGGCGCCTGGAGTTGTATAGGGTAAATAATATATCGTTATTTGGAATACATGCATTTCATGTATGTTCCTTGTCTAAAACAATCTGGGTAAATGTTAGATGAAAGGAAACACGAGGCAAGAAATGTTGAACACATACTAAAACAAAGTTTTTTCATATAATAGTACTAATGATAAAATGTTGGCATGAAGTATATAATGTGTGAAGACTGAAGTCCAAATATCAAATAAACACTTTCACAAAAGGTACAAGTATAACAAAACAAGTGCACTTTTATTCACGAATATAACCAAAGAAAAAGGAATTGGGTTATGTGACAATGCTGAGACGTCCACTTGGCTGGGGCAGATATAAGAACTGCTGTCTCGTAATTAAGAGGTTACGGTTTCAAATCCGGGTCCTTCCTGCATTTACTGATTTAAGTAGTCAGCTGCTCTAACTGTTACTATTATAGAATAAAAACATACATTTGATCTGAGTCATTAACAGCACTTGTAAATTTATGGTACTTATAATACCATTTGGAAGGAAAAAGGGGGGGGGAAACAGAAAAGACTGATGATTACTAATCTGTTTTGGTTCACGAATCATTTGGATGATATACAATATGAGAATGGTCTGGCACGTCAAAATGAAAGACCTAGCAAGTCATAAAATTGAATGAATTCCACTATTGTGAAGGAGTGGCTTCTAATTAAGCAAATGGATTGTAAGGAAAAACTGCAGCAGCTGAAGCACCCCAGGACTGAACTTGAGGACCCTGTACTATAGTAAAAACTTTTACTTTAATGCTCTTCCTTTCTACTGCACTACTGTTTTATTGTTGTGACCACCTTGATGGACAGTTCTTCAAACAATTCTTTCCAATTCAAATTATAATGGTTGATATGGATATGCGTGAGTGTAATTGGCAGTTTGAACCTTTCCCTGGTCCTGTTAATGGTGGAAGTGGCTGAATGTGCAGGGCTGGCCAATGGTTCATGGGGAAGGGAGCACCTGGCTAGGAGGGCCAAACAAACTGTAAGGGGAGGTGCTGACCATATGTAAATCTGTGACAGGAGAAAGGTGAAGGAGGAGAAAACAGCGCCAGACCCAAAACAGAAGCAGACAGCACAAAAAAGGCAAGAGGGAAAGCTACTCAACTCGCTGTAAAAAGTCGGGTGAAACTGGTTAATTTCTGAAAGAATCACTTTCCATTTTTTATGAATGAGGTGAAGTCATTCGGGAGAGGAACTTGATGAGCCAGCATAAGGGACTGTGTAGTATTACGTTTCCCAGAACATGAGGTATGGCTTGGCACATCCTTTGCCATAACAGACTGCAAAAGATCATGCCTAACAGTGAATATTTAAAGAACTGTGGTTTCATTTTTTTTTTCCTCACATTTATGTATTAGTGGTGTATGTTTTTGAATGTTTTGTTTTGGGAATAATGTGGGGCTGGAAGCGCTGCAGCGTAGCACTATGTAAACAGAGATTTGTTTGTTGTGTCCAATTCCTTATTTAACTGGATAATAGCAATTCTCTTATAACTCAATTTTGATTTCACTGGTGTGTGTCTATACTTGTGGTGGCTTAGTAGGAAAGTAGTGTTGATTGCTTGCGTCCTGGATCATCTCTATTTTTTTCTCCCTCTCTTTGCTGCTGCTCTAGGACGGCAGCGCATATTATCGGCACGGCTTGGGAAGCAGTACAAAATTTCAACAATCACAACCCATGTCTCTCTTTGAAATTCACTTAAATGTTAGCCCAGAGAGCCCTCCTGTGGCCACTATAATCCTTTAATTCCAAAGGGCTGGCAGTGTGCGCCGTGTCTGCTGCATTACTGCAGTTAATATTCTATCTTCATGGCTGAGGAGATACTATAAGTAATAAGTCTGAAATCCAGAGCTCTGAAAAGCAAATCCACCAACAATGGATTAGAATTTAAACATTTTTCCCATAAATATCTTTAGTAAAATGTCATAACTAGACCACAATATTTCATGAATAAGTGAGCTGCTGTATCTTTAATGTTTGCAAATTTGCGCATGGCCTGAAATACTGATGTCAAAATAGCACTAGTGATGGCAGGCAACTTTGTGAAGCACTAAAACCTTCTAAGGGAAAGAGTCAGAAATTGTTTAGAGGTGTTAAAGCATCTGACATCCACTTTTCTAATGACGTCTCCTAGCCATTTTTTTATTTTTTACAAACACTATTTATTTTGACAACAGAGTTCAATGATGGCCTGTAAAACAATGGGCACTAAAAAACCCTGATGGTCATCATGGCCCATTTGCAATACCCTTTTCCAGTCGTTACTATTGAAAAATAAAAATACAAAAATATAACTAATGCTGACAGGAGGAAACAAACAAGAGTTTTGACAAAAAATAAGACATCTCATTCACTTTGCTCATCCACGTTTTTTTAACACTAGAATCCCTGAAGCCTACGAAAAAACTCATAATCCCGGACCACCTTAAATTCCTTTGCACCTCTCCATCAGCGTCTTTTGTTTTATAAATGTGTAGATCGGCACAAACAGCCTGCTATCCCAAACCCCCACCCCCCCTCGATGGTGCTCAACTCAGGTAAAAAGTTCTCCCAGCTCAAGGGTGAGGAATGGGATAGCAGGCTACTTGTGCTGATCAACACATTTACAAAACAAAAGTCGCTGATGGAGAGTTGCAAAGGAATTTAAGGTGGCCCAGGATTAAGAGTTTTTTCGTAGGCTTCAGGGATTCTAGTGTTAAAAATCTCTTTTTACATGTTATCACTATTATTGCTCCTATTAATATTATTAACCTAGTGCTTTCTTGAGATTTCCATTAATTCCTCACTGTCAGAGGTCCCAGAGCTCCCTTTTAACTATCAGAGAGTGCAGTGTTTGCAATCATTGCAAATTCTCTTACAATGGCCTTTGGAGTTACTGTATTTCTGATGAGCTTAGTTGGAAGAATATTAAGGCATTCTACATAACTCAATAAAAAAAATGTTGTTATCAAAAAAAAAAAAGTTTATTTGCACCAAACTGTGCATACCATACTTCGAATTTGGCAAGAATTCATTAATGTTATTTTAAAATAGACCTGATGAATTCCTGTCTGTGTCACTGCTAAACTCTTTATTACTTTAATTAGGAAGAGGCAGTACAACACAGTGGGCCTCTTGAATTATTAATTAACTCTCTGTTTAGGGTGATGGTGGGGGTTTTAGTGTGGTTTATGATTACAAATCTTAATTGTATTTCTGACTAAATATATCCCAAAATCCCAGACACAACCATGCAATACACAGTCCTATGTTCAAATAAGCCTTTATTCTTTGTTTTTATTCCTTTCACCAGGCTCCTTTATTAGAGTTTAACAAGTCATCATGTCTTTTCTATCTTTTCTTTTCTTCACCTACACTCCTGGGGAGTTTCGTCTCACAATGCTACCAACTCTGACTCATCTGGCTGAGGAAGACAGGTTTCCTTTAAAGTGGAACTTAGAAGTACTTCCAGTGCATCCTGGGTACCCCTTTGAAACACTTCCAAGTCAGAGAAAAGAGTGCAGGGAAGCTGCCATAGACATATATACAGTAGATAGACGCTGTCTTCACTGTGTTGCCCAGTCGACACGATACGTCAGTACATCCGCCATATTGCGAGTGGCAAAAGTGCCATTTAAACTAATACAGGTAGACGTAGAAACCGGGTTTTCTGATGAAAAAACAATAATGTTTAAAACAGTATCATTTACATACAACAGATTTTGGTGAACTCTTTAAATGCAATTATTTATATCCATTTATACACTAATAATGGCAATTATTAATAATAATTAAATAATTCCTCCCATATAAGTAACATTTCTCGTACTGCCTTCTTCCATCTCCGAAACATTTCTAGACTTCATCCTGTTCTTACGCAACACAGTACTGAAGTATTTGTTAATGCCCTAGTCACCTCACAGATAGCATTACAATAATCTATACATCTGGCATCCCACAAAAACGTATCCATCGCTTACAACTTCTTCAAAATTCTGCTGCCAGGATAATAACCTGCTGTTCTAAATCCATTGAACATATTACACCTATTCTCTCTCAACTTCATTGGCTCCCTGTTCACTACTGAATACAATACCGCTCTTAATATTTAAAGCTCTCCAGTCTTGCTCCCCCCACCTCACTGATCTCCTCCAGACTTACACTCCCTCTCGCTCACTCAGATCCTGTAATTTGAGAGTATTCAGTCTGGCAATATGGTGCAGCCTTAGTTTGTGGAAGACAGACACAACTAAAGACATGAGCATGAAATGATGGTTGTCAGTTTCAAACCGTGTTTCCTCAATGTGCTCCTTGAGAAAAAACACATTATCTGAACCAATCTCAGCCCGAATTGATTGATCAAAGATACACTGACAGCTTGTGACGATGCGGGTTCTGGCTCCACACTCCCATCGCTGTTGAGGAAGCTCTTGAACCCAACACCGTCGGTAATGTTACCGATGAGCTAGTCAGCAAAGGCAATAACATCTAAGCAAGAGGATGGTAAAGTGCAAAAGTGCATTGTGCTTTTATTTAAAACAGTCAACAGTTCAGGTGTTCAAATAATTAGTGCAGTTATTTAAAGTTCTTCAATAAATAATCCAATAAAATGAAAACGTGGAGGTTAAAATCAATAAGAAAAACAATCCTTTAAAACTAGAGGTTAAAATGATCTTTCAGGAAGCAGTCATTAAAAATCCACAACAAGTTCGGTGCCTTCAATTAAAACTAGCGTCTCTCCTGCTTCACCCATCAGGGCCCGGCAACAAGGGAGACGCTCACTCTGCAGCTGACCTTCTTCCTGCATCTACTACTGCTGTCAGTTGCCTCACCGATCCTTGGCTCCGGTCGGCTCCTCCGGACAGCGACTTGGGAATCCCTTAACGGCCAAGGCTCTCACGTTAGGGACACCGCGTCCCAAGTCCCGACTCCCGCTAACTCCCGCGGAGAGTCCTGCGCTTTCCCGGTCACTCCCGCCCTGCAAAAATAATCTTCTGCGGGGGCGACCACAACCACTTCTCCCAGGTGTTGGCCAAACACCCAGGCGGCCTTCAGCTGCCTGCGAGCGTTCGCTCGCTCGCTCACCTGCTTCCTCCTGCACCGATTTGCTCGCCTGCTTCCTCCTTCCCTCTAACCTCCGTTCTCTTCCCTTTCTTTTTCATACCCTTTCTCATCCGACTCGCGCTTCTTTTAAATGAAGAGGGGCCATCACAGCTGTAGCAATAGCCACGGGAGCAATCACGGATGTGGGCAGTTCCACACCTGTGCACTCGGTGAGAAACGCCCACAACCCCGAGCGTCCCGCGGCTCGCCACAACAACGCCCCCCTCACGAAGCCGTTTCGGGTGCGGCGATTATTTATTTAAAAATGAATGGCCTTTGCTCAGTGAGCTGTGGACCCGCTATACCACACAGCTTGCCCTAATGTCGACTGTTGGATAACATGCTCAGCTACTCTGACCACCTTGACTGTACCCTTAGAAGGAATCATCAAACCTCCTTTGTTTTTTAATGTGAGCAAGTGGTAGCTTTGATCATATGATGCCGGTACAGCATCTGTTACCAAACTAGCACAGCACACATCACTGGACAGCTTTCTCAAAATCCCGGCTAAGTGCTACCTCCCACTGCTTCCTGAGGTGGATTTCTTTGGAAAACCTTTAAAGTTTGAGAAATGTTAACAGCTAACAACAATCTACATAGTTAGTGACTAAATACGTTTAACCAAAACGTTGTTTAGAGGCTCACTTGAGCACATGAACGCATAGCTTTGCTAGCTTAGCCTGGCGTAGCTAAAGTTAAGATTATAAAACAGATTTTCTAATGGCCAAATATAACCAAAACAATTGTTCAGCCTTACCTATGAAATGTAATCTGGTTTGGAGCGTACAGCGGTTTGTACAATCCCAAGCAGCACATGCATGAGGCATCTTTATCCCTTACTTCACTCCACAGCAGTGCCACTCGCAATATGGCAGCAATATTGACGTACAATGCTGCTGGTCATGCGCCATCTAGTAATTCTATGCCTATGGAAGCTGCCCCCAAATAGCTCCCTCCAATGACCCCAGATGTCTCAGAAAGAGCCACACGCTCCAACTAAAATTCCCATGCAACCCTGTGGGAATCCAACAACAACATTTATTTATATAGCACATTTTCATACAAATGATGTAGCTCAAAGTGCTTTACAGGATGAAGAAAGTAAATAAAATTAGGCAATACTATTTAACAAATAATAAAAATAAGGTCCGATGGCCGTGGAGGACAGAAAAAAAAAAAAAAAAAACTCCAGACATCTGGAGAAAAAAAAATCTGCAAGGGTTCTGAGGCCACGAGACCGCCCAGCCCCCTCTAGGCATTCTACCCAAAACAAATGACCTCAATCAGTCCTCATGGTAGTCAGGTTTCACATGGAAGAACTTGATAAAGGGTCAGGAACATATTACCCAGACAGGCAGTCATCAACTGACTATCCATTGTATTGGCATCCAGTCCAGTAAAGGTACCACTAACTATCCTGTCAGAGTTGCCTATGCACCCACAAGCTCAGTAACAAGAATTATGTTTGACTATGGAATGTTTCAATATACAGTAGATTTTTTTTAAGCTTGTCATAGTTTACTTTGTCAATAATCTCCATTACATTTACTAATAAAAATAGTAATAGGGTATTAAGTTGGCTGCAAAGAATTTAGAGCCTATTAAAGCAAAACTATTAATATTGTACCAATTCCAATGGGGAAATACATCATGTGGCTCATGAGGTTTAGCAAGAAAAATGAGTAGGAATACGGGAAAAAATTAATTAATTCTACTTATGAAGATTTATTCTACTGTGTTTTGATTAATAAGACTTCTTATTTAGTTACTGAAATCAGGCACAGACATGGTTATCCAGCTGCTCTTTGTTGCAAGTGCTCAAGTGGAGATCCTTTTAACCTCTGTATAATTTTTTTTTTTAATTCCATAGTAACATCAGCAGTGGGACTGTGTACCATTTTCGCTTCATTGACATAGAAATCCTTATGATCCTTTAAATAGTCAGAAAATGCTGATGTCGCTGCTTGCACTTATCATGAGCATGAGGTTCATGTGGATGGTACTGGTTCTCTTTGAATGCCAGCTATATTTAGTTACAGAGCACATACATATATTTACATAACAATTTAAACCTTAAAAATACTAATCATGGGGTGTCATGCACAAAGTGTCCCTTTTTAAATTATGAATTGTAATTTGATGGGAATTCTAGTTGGAAATTATTCCATAAGAAAATGGTGTCTTGAGTGAATCTTTCATGTTATTTTACAAAATGTGATAACATACAGTAGCTTAGCTTATTAACATACATTACATAACCAAATTCTATTCTTTTGGCCAGTACTCCATTCATGAACAACACAATAACTGAATTCAGCAAACTCAGAATGATATCTTTCTAAGTGATATAAGATTTGATACTCTTTTCAAATAACTTTGATTGACAGAGTAAATAAGAATTTTATCACAAAAGGATTTTGCTTGATCATCTTTGGTAACTTGGCACATACAGTTTAATACTTCCCACAGTCAATTAAAGAAACATTACTATACTGCAGATTTTGTATTTGCTTAACATTCTATAGGAATGATGAAATGAGATGTGCTTCTTTGGAAGTTGTTTGGTGCTAGCTAATTAGTGGATATAAAAAGTGAGGAAGAGGATTGCACAGAGAGCACTACCTTATTTGAGCTGCGAAACACAAGCAAGAAAAGCTAATGCAGTTTGGGAATAATAAATGCCAGTGCAGTTACTGCATGTGCGTATTGTATGAGTATGATTGTATTGAGTATGTACAACTTCATTCACTAGCACCCTTGTTCATAGTGTACTATGTGAGATGATGGTGTGCACTGTAATTTATTATAACTATAAATTAGACCTGGGAAAGTTAACATGTTCATTTTTGTGATTAATGTGGTCTAAAAAATACCATTGCACCCTGGGCAGACAATGAAGCAAATGCCTTTGGTAGTGCTTTGGTCAGGGTGGCATTTTCATATATATATTTTTAAACATTATGAAAAATAGTACAAATAATTTACGTGTGTACCCAAAGAATTACATACACATCTAATAGCGTATTTATATAATACCTTTAAAAGCTTTATGAAATCTATTTTTTATTTATAGGTTTAACATTTCGAATTACATGGTTCACAATGATACACCGCATGTCAATACGTAGCACTGGTGTTCATTTTCTTGATTTACAATGCTGGTATACTGTAGGTTCAGTGAAGTGACAGGAAAGGGGGGTGGGTTCATAGCAATCTCCAACAGTGCTAGAGAAAAGTTGCGACGTTAAAAATTTTCAATGTGAATGTGAAAATTACGCTTTCTTTTATTTCATGTTTCTGTAAGATGATTGAATCAAAGTCATATGACATAAGCGCTAAAAAAGAAATCTTTGAGTGACACTAAAACCAAAATAACTAGTACATCTGTATTTAACTCCCCAGTCTGCCAGCCAACTTACAGTGCTGACTGCCCCAATATAATGACAAAACTCAATGAAACAAAAGTTTGATTATTCTTAACCATGATTCAAGTTTGCAGTACTTTTGCAAATTTATGCAAAGAATGCAACATAACTGTTCAAATAATGCACAGTGTCCGTTTTCAAGTAAGATAAAAGCTATGTTTTCCAACTGTTTTTCTGTGGTGGCACACTTTTTGTAACTCAAAAAATCTCAAGCCACACCATGATTCTACAAACCAAAAAATCATTAAATCTATGAATGTGCTAAACTGTCCGAAAGGGCAGTACGATTAAATCAGTCTTCAGCCCTGCATTCAAAATCAACAGTCATTTTGGATTGTTCCATTTTTAATTTGACACGTCCTTGTCTCATATGCTATGCCAATCTGATAATTGATACATTGGACTCACTTTATTACCTTCTTTTCAATGTGCCTTTTAGGAAGGCAAGCAAATTCAGGATGTAATTGCTCAAGTAGTATTTTGTTAAAAGTTCAGGTGTTAAATTTAAACTATGTCATTCATTTTTTAAAATTCCTTTTTGTTCATTTTACATTAAATTTATGATTCCGTGTGTATTTACTCCATAATTAAATGTTTTAGTGCTAGATGCAGTTAATTTTATACATTTATGTGATTAATTAGTTATTTTTTTTTATATAATTGATTTCTAAATAAATTAATAGTTACTGTGCATTTGTTACAGAATGGTAATGTCTCCTTATAAATGGCAATAGTTAGAAACTGAGCACATACTAAAGTTCGAGTCAGACTAGTAAAGTTTCTTGAATTTTTAGAAGCTTATTCAATGCTAGCATCCTGACTAATTATACAACTGGCACATTTGTTAATGGTGCTCATGTGGGTGGACACGCAGGCACTAACAACTGGGATAAGAATTACAAAATTGTTCAACATCTTTAGCCAGATTTAACCAACAGAAATGTTTTAAAATACTCTCCCTTTTTCCACATCTCCAACTGTTTATTTGTTCTATGCTTTTATGAGATTGGTGGTAGTTCCTGGCCCAGGCCTCGTTTTCTTGTTTTACAATTTTAGCAATGGCTTTCTGACTCTCTCTCACCCTATCAAACCTGCAGCATGAAAGTCTTCTCTTCAGTGTTGGAAGTGACACTTGTTTACAGGGACCACCGTACTGTGAGACATCTATCACACAAGCTGTTGCGTCTCAGAAACTTGTTTCACAATTGTTGTAGCTTTGGGTTTGCTAGACATTTTCCTGCCACTATTTCCTCCAGCTTCCAAATTGCATTTGATGGTGAAGGAAACTTGGTTCACTGACACCTTTGCTTTGTTTGTAATTATTCTAAAAGAAAGACTTGAACCTTTAAGGATTAAAAAGGACAGTCTGGTTTTCTTTGTTAATTGCCTTTTTCTCACCATTACGATAGCAATATGAAGTGCAATGGTTTTCCAAAAAATAAATATAACGAAGAGAGACAGATTTCTAAAATGAAACCATCAAGAATCTGTTACATTTTAAATTTTCATTAATTTGTCTGTTAAACACTCCTCTTCAGTGTTAAAGGAAATGTTTGGTAACCTTTTCAAATCAAAGTTATTTTTTCACAGGCATGGTATATATTAATTTTCCACATGAAATTGTGGTCTAAAGCCAAGCATATTTTATGTATTTTTAAAAATAACTAGACTGACCTTGAATGTTATAATGCAGCTAATGGGTGTCTGCATCCCATTGAGGAAAAAAAAAAGCCTTAAAACTCATCAAATACAAAAATGATAAAGTATTAGTCTGAATTTTGTCATTACATACTTAATAAAAAACAGCATATCCATGTCGTTTTAAGGAGGAAAAATGCAAAAAGGAAAACATTGTTATGAAATGTGGCCATTTTAGAAGGAAATTGGCTGTACACTTCACTGTTCATCTACCTCCACAGCAACCTTTCAGCTCCAGAGGCATAAATTCTCCTTGGAAGAACTGCCATTAAAATTAGCATTATTGTGCCGATACCCAGATGTGAATTGCTATCCCTGTTCTGTAGAGAACTAGATAACAATAGCTGAAAAAGTCAGACGTACAATTGGTCAAATTCTTTCAATATATATGGAGTTTAATTTTTAATTTTCATAAAGAGGTTGCCTGCTGTCACTTGAATGATCTTGCACATGTGTGTTTTGGTGGCCTAGCAAGAGAAAGACTGAGCATGTGCATAGCATTCAATCAGGTGATAGGAACTGATCAAATAGCCATACATTTAGTATTAGTGAGACTGAAGTTTAGAACAGATGTTTTAGCACAGGCATAGTATTGGCACTGAGCTTTCATTCCTGCCTTACAGGATCTGCATGGAGTTTGTGCATTCTCCCCATGCATTTGTAGACTGATTGGTATCAGTGAGCATCATTGAGTTTAATAATTCAGAAGTGTAGTCCTCAGTTCTTTTATTAACATATTCGCAACAGCAGCGACAAATCATGTGTAGGAAAATTCGAGAATTAGGATGTTAGTGGCACTTCGATCTCTTTCCTTGTGGTTTGGGGTGCTATTGAACACTCTACCTTTTCATTTTTTGAGTATTTTCATAGTTGTGCATGTGCACAACATGCTATGAAAAGTGTGACATTCTAGTGGCTTGGCTCTTTCAAAAATCTAAGGCTTTTATTAAAAATACAATGCAGTTTAATAAATTTGTTCAGATTTATTATTATTTATACAAAGTACAGTGAAACTCTTTATTGTGTGCTTTACATTATACTGCTACTTGGTGTCCATCTCACTCCATAGGCTTGTTAATAATGACAAAATGATTTTCTGAAAACCTGAATTTCAAATATATGATGTTACAAAAACAGTTTTAAAGAGTTTGCGTAAAGGAAAATATACTGGATGAATTTAACTCATATACATTGATCGCTCATTTTTTAAATAAAACCTACACTGAAATCCAAGGATACAAATTTCCCCATTTGTTGTTACATTGCAGAGAAATACTCTCCCTAAATCACAAATTAATTTCAGGCCCCTCCATAACTTCTGTACTAAGTAAGCCTATTATTAGATATGAGTAAAGCATACTTTTATTACTCTGTTTTACTTTTCATTAAGTGAGACATTTAAATATGCATACATACAGGGGTGAACGACAATGCTAACCACTTCGCCACAGTGGATATTGCATGTAATATGTTAGCTTGATTTTACAGAGAGGCTTTTGTCTCTGTGGTGGGGAATGGCATGGGATATTAGCAGATTTCAATTGTTGTCTTGAAACCTATGGAAGTCCACATAAACAAGTATAATTATCAACACTAGGTAAGTGCTTTCAAAAAACCAAAAATTATTTGTTTATTCCCCCATCCTATGAAGCTAATATGGTTTGCAAATAGTTAATAAGTTTTTAAAAAGTTCTATTAAAATTATGTATTAAAAACATCTTTGTTAATATCTCTTTTGACAAAAAGGTCATTGAACTATATTTTTAAAAAATTGTTATATTTTCTATAAAGTCATACAACTGTAAAATTTACAGTTTCATACTATTTCATGTACACAATCTATTTATGTTAAATATAGTACTGGGTGATATTGACAAAATTCAGTATCATGATATTTACTCAATATATCACAATATTTATCGATATTTAAATAAACGTTAATAAAGATAATAATACTGTGCCTCCAAAGCACCAACACCCTATACCAAAAAGATTCACTGCAAACTTTACACAGTATGTCAAAATTGAACCAGACAAAAAAATTCAAGAAAGCAAATTTGCTTTTATTTACTTTATGTATTATAAACTATTATTTTAAAACAATCTTAATATTTGTAGACATTGTAATAAAAGCATTCACCAAATTATATTATAATTAACTTTTACTGGATGCTACTTAAAATATTTCAAATGTGCAAAACTGCACAAGAAAAAATTATCACCAAAAAACTGCTCACTCAAAGAGACAGATACTTTAAACATGCAGTGCAGTCATAGAGATCATGCACTTTTATTAACTCAATATTCTGAGAACTGTCACAGGTTGTGGGGCAAAAAGACAAGCTTATCTATATTCTTTCTATATTGGGCTTGAGTGGTGCTCTATGCCAAAAAAAACAATGTTTCCTTCTGTGCTAAATGCCCATCCAGATGGGGCACTAGATGCAGGAATATACAAGTATTTCTTTGTAAGGTGACACACTCGAGGTAAATTTGTTTTATTGGTTTTCCAACATTTTAGAGGATCACATTTACTGTCTTCAGACTGTTTCTCTTTATCAGTTGCATGTCTGCTGGCAAGACCAATTTCTGAGTTTTTTTGAGAATGCTCAACACCCTGCTACAAACTGAACTTTTAGGAAATATTACTTTATTATATACCCTGGTCTTTAGTGACCTACCATATATACACAAGTGGGGTAATATAATTATTGTGCATAAAGTTTTTTTTGGTATGCTTTCCTCTCTGAAAAATAGCACCTATCTTAGAAGTAGTCTAAAAGGGTTAATACATGTCAGAAACTTGTTTAACCATATCAGGAAACCAGAAATAGGTCAAGTGGGCAACAAAGAACAAGAAGATTCTGGGTGATAGTACAAGGAGTTTGCTGACTACCATGTACCCTGTAAGACTTGGCAGATGTCATGCACACAGGAACTCAATAAGTACAGAAAAGTATTTTAAGGACCAAGAATATAACAGAAATTAGACTATTACTTACATGATATTTAGGTATGTAAGCTAATGAAACAATCAGATGATGGGAATGCAAAACAAACAAATCAGAGCAAATTGTCAGGTGATGTGTATGCATTAATTTGGCACTGATATGTAAATTCAGTTAATTATAACTATAGACCTCTGCTTTTATTTTTTGACCATCTGCTGACACCTCTGCTTGGGGAAACTGTCCCTTAGTAGACTGCTGTACAGGGTGCTTCCTCTTCATAAAGAGATAATTAAAGATGCAATGGACATGCTCCCTCCTGCCTGGTTCTTTGGTTTCATTAACTATTTGAATACTCAAAGAGGTCCTAGTCTAGGACAAGATTTCTCTCTTTAATATATATTTCAAAATTTTATTTCTACCACAATATACACACATATACAGTGCACAAAAGTTTGGGCACTCTTGCTTAAAATGCCTACTATTATGAACAGTTACTGTAAGTGTACAGAAGAGGAACTTATCACCAAAAGGCATAAAGTTAAAGATTACACATTTCTTTTCAGAATTTTATGCGACATCAGTCTATTGTTTTTGTTTTGTACAATTATACAGTGAAAAAAAAAGGAGCACCATGTAAAAGTTTGGGCACCCCAAGATATCTGGGGTCTCAGATTACTTTTACCAAGGTCACAGACCTTAATCAGCTTGTTAGGGCTGTAGCTTGTCCACAGTCTTTTGCATAAAAATGGGATGCATATCCTTAGCAATATGCTGTTATAGCAATTTCTTTCACAGATTTGTTTTTTTTTGTCATACAGGTATCTCCTGGCAAATGACTTTGTGATTGTGAACCAACTTAAAGTTCGTTTCACTTTTCTATCATGCTGCATGTCAAAAGAAGCTGCATCCCATCTTCTTGCACACTTACTGTATATACTAGTGTGGCTGCTATTGAGGTGTGCAGAAAGGATGCTTGTGTTGCCCCCCTTTGCATCAATGCACCTCTTGTAAAGTTTAGATAGTAGATTAATTTGATTAATTTACAAATTGTGTTCTCTGTTAGCATGATGTATTTCTCCACTTTCCATTACTAATCAAAACAGATATAGCGTTTTTGTGCTGCAAGCGCATACATACATCTGACAGCGAGATCATGCTGTAAGCTGTAGAGTTTGTATTGCGCATAGGAAGTGAAGTCAGATTATTATTTAAAGGGCCTAGGTTATCTTAAACTCAGTCATGTTATTCCTCCAGGTCGGGAAGCTGAAACACCAATATTTATTAATAGAACTATAATTATAAAGGTTGTAAACTGCAATTAATTATGGTTAAAACTAAAAAGAATCCCTACCTTTGTGTGAAACCGATACTGGTACAGGCAATATACCACAAAGCACTATTTTTATATATGTATATATTAATCATCATTTTACTGACTCTCCCCAAAAGAATTATTTAGCTTGAAATTATAAATTCAGGTCATAAGTAATATTTTCCCCACTGACTGACAAGAATTTCTGTCTATTTGCAACAACATAACAAAACCTAATGGTTTTCAAAAGATGATTTATCTCATGACCCCAAGACCCAGAAAAATCCAACTTCATCAAAAAATGAATATGTGGAAAGAAAAGAAAAAATTAAGAAATAGCCTCCTTACTCTGGTCTATACTGGATACAGAACAGCACAGATGGTAGCATGTAAAGCTGCCACGTCAACATGGTCACGATTCAAATGTCATTCTTTATTTTCCTTGATGTTATTTATGTTTTGCATACAAAAATACAGTCATCCCTCACTCTTTGCAAATAAGCCTGAAATGAATAAACAACACCTTGTCTGATTCCTTGGACTGTGAAAGCATCCACAGTTATGGGCCTGGGTGATACACAGCAATGCTGTAACTAGTTTCACATTCTTTTATATCTAAAAATCCTCCACATTAGGGATTAGTGAAACTAGTGTGAATCTGGCAAGAGTTTCTCAACAAAACAATAACTTAAGTATCAAAAATACAGACAAAGAGGGCAGCTCAAAATGTAATGCAGAAAAATATATTTGTGCCAGGTAGGAAAAAATTACAAATGTACTTACAAAAAATATTGAAAAATAAATGATAAGCAGAAACTCCCTGTGTCACATTACATTTGTTTGGCTTGTTGCAGTTCGATCCTGTGGCAATATATTGTAAACAAAGTTCTGTTTGCATTAATCTATTATCTATGCACTCTCAGGCAAGTTTGTTGTGAACTGAAAATAATGCAGGTTTTATTTGGATGGTAATCACACATCGTTTTGCTCCTCGACCCCAGGGAAAATCCAGTACAGCCTGATAAATTTGTCCTTGTGTCAACTTTGTTTCAAAGTCATAACGCAAGTTCTTTTTCTGCAGTTATATTCTTGAATAAAAGTGCACTTGTTTTGTTCTAATTGTACCTTTTGTGAAAGTGCTTATTTGATATTTTCCTTCCTTTGACTTTGGTTAAAATTTATTTTTCTCTTTTCAGATGCCAAACTGAAGGGGTCAGAGTGGACTACTTCCACTAGCAAGTCCTTGGGAGCTTTTTTTGAGGAGTTACATAGATTTGCTTTGAATCAAGCAGCATTTAAAACTTTGAGTTATCATGGTTTGCCTCAACACTGCAGAATTTTCAAAACATTCTTAGCTTGCCTGTGTATGAGAGGTTAATGCAGCAAGAAAATTCACCTTCCCCAAACTCGGCAATTATAAACTAAAAAAGTAACATGAAGCTTTTACTTATTACTAAATGCATCTATGCATTGGGTTTAGCACATAATATTGAATATGAAGCAAACATCCCATCAATAACCAAAATTTTTTTTTTTTAAATTAAAATGTGAATTTTTTACACCTGGTGTAGATGCATGATTATATTTTAATATGTGTATTCAATGCTGGTAACAATTTATGTACAGCATTATTAAATTGTAAACTCACACACACACAAAAAAAAAGTCGCACAACGCAACAAAATAAACAGCAGTCTATATCTGTGTAGCCACCTCAACAGGTTCTATTTATTTATTAATTTTTTTAATGTTGGCAAATATTTCTGAGGATATAGGCATAGGATCTCATATGGCAATTCATGTGCTGTAAACGGCAACATACAAATCACAAAGTCCTAAACAGACAATGTAGTGATAAAGGTGATGCAGAAATACACAGTATAGAAAGGAATCGCCTAAAAGCTAGGAATATCCTCCTCTTACCATGCATACGCTGTTAAGAAAATATCCTTTTTCTACTAGACAGTGGACGACTGATTAAAAGAAACAACATGTAACATAATAAGTGAAAACTTGTTGGCACAAGTTTATACAGATGTTTAAACAAGAAAATATCAATTCACCCCAGTACTGCCTGGTATTTTCAGGAGTTGCACAAAGCAAGCAGGAGTGGGTGGAACTTTTTTGGGAAGGAGCAGGGTCAGTACTATGCAGATCTCTACCATCATCTCTATCTTTTTTGAACAGCATATCAATGATTTGGACATCTACTCTAACAGATGTGCATCAGCATCTGATTGCTTTACCTCTAGCATTATAAATTTAACATTAATCTGGAAAAATGCTAAAGCAAAGACATCTGGTACTATAAGTGTGATGCAAACACCATTGATTGTAATATACTTTTGAACCAGCTGATTATCTAAAGCAAATTAAACGCAGGAAGAATATCTCAGATCACAGTATATATACAACTTGAACGAAACTGGAAGTTTGACTTTGGCTGAAATAGTCAAAAATGAAAAGTATTACAAACAATAAAACAGAATCCACTGTACATGCTACACAGTCTCAGAAGTATAAAATCTACGCTCTTTCTTTTAAGACAGGGATCTCCATGAATCTTACAGGTTTACACAGATAGAGTATAAAAGCTTTGCATTGGAAAGAAGGATTAAAAACTGAACAACAGGCCATCTGAATCCAAATTAGTGCACCTCGAAAAGAGTCCTAAAAAATTGTACAATACATGGATAAAACTAATAGAAACACACTAACACTAGACATGTCAAACTATTTCCTCTGCTTGGCAACTAAGAGCAAAAAAAGAACATGTTGGTAAACAACTTTCTAAATTTCTGATAATTAAACTGGACACATTTAATAAAAAAAGTGAAACTATTAGAAAGCAAACACATTTTAACTTAAATTCAAAGTTAAAAAAAACAAACCTTGCAAAAGGAATGAATGACAAACTGTACCTGTAGAAGAAAAAAGAAAAGAAAACATTAATTCTTTTGCAAACATAGAACATTTATTTTATGTAAATTGGAATCTTCAATATTGTGATGAAATCCAGATAGGCCCATTTTCACAGCAAAAAGATTTAATCAGTGATCAATAAATTCAAAAATCTCAAAAAATGATTTAATGGGAATGTTTTTCTAATCTTTAATAGAATTTAGTTATAAAGCTTCTTTAAGAAAAGTATTACATTTCTTGAGGAATTACAGGTGTCCTTATGCTGCTGGAACTAGCTGTAAATGGACAGCCAACAGTTACACCTTAGGAGAGAGTGAAGGCAGAAATGTTGACTTTTATATTAAAGAAAGTAAATGAAATAACTGAGAAAAGGCTATCTGAGAAGTCAGGCTATGCATGAAGAGTCATTGCATAGACTAAGAAAAGAGATTTGCGTCTTTGGCAGAAATGAAAATAGAATGAGTTCAAACCTTTTCATTTTGCGTTATAATTTTATAGAGTATGGACAGTGAGACAGCTGCAGCTCACATTTTTAATTAGAAAAAGAACAGAAAAAGAAAAATGTACATGCTTAGTAAACAACAGGCTTGCTATCTTAAGAGCCAAATATGTTGATTTTATTTGTAAACATGTTAAGCACATTAGCTATGTATCTTCTTGATAAACATGAACATTTTATTAAATTGTGGAGTGTAATTATGACAAGACTTTCTATTTTAAAGGGATCTATTGTAGCATTTTATATGGTTACTGAATAAACCTACAGAAATTTCTTTTTAAAAAATGAACACAAGCAGTTTAATTGTAAAAATACCACTTTAATGAAGAACATAAGAATTCTACATGGCTAGTTATGCAGGAGCTTAATGAAAGAAAAAACATTTAAAAAGATAAGGAAAAATCAAAATGGGTATTGGTATAGGTTAGTGATCAGTATTGGTACAAAAAAAATAATCAGAGCATCTCTAATTGTGAGATTAATAATGAATGGTGAACAAATTTGCCCATTGTGAGGATTGTTTTAAGGGAATAAACTATAGAGACAATTAAAAACAATATGATTTGTAATTACAGTCTATTTTATCATACAAACACACAGCAAAAACTGCATAAAATGTGATCCGACATTGCTATCATTCCATCAATGACATTTTGCCCAGAGGGGACTGGGCGGTCTCATGGTCTGGAATCCCTGCAGATTTTATTTTTTTTCTCCGGCCGTCTGGAGTTTTTTTTTTTTGTTTTATCTGTCCACCCTGGCCATCGGACCTTACTCTTATTCTATGTTAATTAATGTTGACTTATTTTATTTTCTTACTGTGTCTTTTAATTTTCCTATTCATTATGCGAAGCACTTTGAGCTACATTTTTTGTGTGAAAATGTGCTATATAAATAAATGTTGTTGTTGTTATTTCTTTACCAATAAAAAATACATTTTGGCATTTTTCTCTGTATTCATTTTAGACATCTGTCAGATTCAAAGGAATGCCAACATGTTTTTTTCTAATCTAGTACAAGTTTTACAGATTTATATCATAACAATCACCAAATGACCTCTTTATTTACTCTAAATGCTACTTCCTCTTTGTCTTTTCTTCAAAATTCCATCTGATAAAAAATGTTAAACACTACTAAATAATTGTGTGCTCTGTTTAATTTCTTTTTTTGTGGTATAGCCAAAAATTCCCTTACTTATTTTTTACTTATAAATCAAATGCTAGCTACACCAGAAGGTGGCAATTTTATATTATAACTTGATACATTTTCCACATCAGAATCTCTTATAATTTATTGTAACTTTTTAACTTCTTCAAGTACACTATGATACTGTTGTGACAATCTATAGGGGTATTGTTACTATTACCCACATGTTACTGGGAGCATGTGTATAGACATGACAGCAGAAGCACACTGCTTAAGCTCTCTATATACTTTGCACTTTTACAGAGTAAAGACTTGTTATTGAAGAAAATAGCACTTTCCTAAAGATAGATAGATATAGATCGATCTATATATATCTATATCTATCTATCTATATCTATCTATATATCTATCTGTATATATATAGATATACAGTGGTGTGAAAAACTATTTGCCCCCTTCCTGATTTCTTATTCTTTTGCATGTTTGTCACACAAAATGTTTCTGATCATCAAACACATGTAACCATTAGTCAAATATAACACAAGTAAACACAAAATGCCATTTTTAAATGATGGTTTTTATTATTCAGGGAGAAAAAAAATCCAAACCTACATGGCCCTGTGTGAAAAAGTAATTGCCCCCTTGTTAAAAAATAACCTAACTGTGGTGTCTCACACCTGAGTTCAATTTCCGTAGCCACCTCCAGGCTTGATTACTGCCACACCTGTTTCAATCAAGAAATCACTTAAATAGGAGCTGCCTGACACAGAGAAGTAGACCAAAAGCACCTCAAAAGCTAGACATCATGCCAAGATCCAAAGAAATTCAGAAACAAATGAGAACAGATGTAATTGAGATCTATCAGTCTGGTAAAGGTTATAAAGCCATTTCTAAAGCTTTGGGACTCCAGCGAACCACAGTGAGAGCCATTATCCACAAATGGCAAAAACATAGAACAGTGGTGAACCTTCCCAGGAGTGGCCGGCCGACCAAAATTACCCCAAGAGCGCAGAGACGACTCATCCGAGAGGTCACAAAAGACCCCAGGACAACGTCTAAAGAACTGCAGGCCTCACTTGCCTCAATTTAGTTCAGTGTTTACGACTCCACCATAAGAAAAAGACTGGGCAAAAACGGCCTGCATGGCAGATTTCCAAGACGCAAACCACTGTTAAGCAAAAAGAACATTAGGGCTCGTCTCAATTTTGCTAAGAAACATCTCAATGATTGCCAAGACTTTTGGGAAAATATCTTGTGGACTGATGAGACAAAAGTTGAACTTTTTGGAAGGCAAATGTCCCGTTACATCTGGCGTAAAAGGAACACAGCATTTCAGAAAAAGAACATCATACCAACAGTAAAATATGGTGGTGGTAGTGTGATGGTCTGGGGTTGTTTTGCTGCTTCAGGACCTGGAAGGCTTGCTGTGATAGATGGAACCATGAATTCTACTGTCTACCAAAAAATCCTGAAGAAGAATGTCCAGCCATCTGTTCGTCAACTCAAGCTGAAGCGATCTTGGGTGCTGCAACAGGACAATGACCCAAAACACACCAGCAAATCAACCTCTGAATGGCTGAAGAAAAACAAAATGAAGACTTTGAAGTGGTCTAGTCAAAGTCCTGACCTGAATCCAATTGAGATGCTATGCTGTTTCTCTTCCAAAACCCCTGGGAACCTTGTTAGGGTGCATAGCATCATGATCTGTTTGAAATACCAGGACATTTTAAATCTAAATCTGGTGGCCTCTGCCAGAAAGCTGAAGATGGGTCATCATCGGGTCTTCCAGCAGGATAATGACCCTAAAATATGGCAAAATCTACACAAAAATGGTTCATCAGACACAAAATCAAGCTCCTTCCATGGCCATCTCAGTCCCCAGACCTCAACCCCATTGAAAACCTGGGGCGGGGTGAACTGAACAGGAGGGGACCCAGGACTCTGGATGATCTAGAAAGATTGTGCAAAGAGGAATGGTCAAAAATCTCTGTATTCTCCAACCTTGTGAAATGTTAGAGGAGAAGATTAAGTGCTGTCTTGTTGGCAAAAAGGGGTGGCACAAAATATTAACAGCAGGGGGTGCCAGTAATTGTGGCACACATGATTTCATGTGAAAAATGTATTTCTTAATGTGGGATTTTTTTCCCCCAATGAATAAATGTACTTCAATTAAAGGATGGATTTTTCTCTCTTTTGTGTTGTGAGCCTTTATTTTATGGGGGAAAAAAAAGAATTTATTAGAAGCCCAAGAACACCTCTTAACCAGGGGTGCCAATAATTGTGGAGGGCGCTGTATATACAGTATATGTGTAATATATATTATATATAAATTATATATGTGTGAGTGTGTGTGTATGTATACCCTGCTTTAATACATACTACTTTATATAAACACAAGGGATGTGCCTAGTCTCCATTTTATTTTTTATTTTTCGGAAAAAAGAACTAGGTATTGTGAAGTAGTTCATTAACTTGGTTAGGATACACAGCACATCATGAAAAGGTGCATTGCCAAAAATAATCTGAAAAGAGACTGGCCTTGTTTAGGGTTTTATTAAAAGTTTATGCAGGCACCACATTTTAAACTTTGTAAAAGTACATTTTGCTTGCTTGCTCTGCTGTGTTCTCTCCTTCAGTAGTCTTGCTGTTATTACAGCATCCATCAGCGTGATGACCACTTTTTCCACCTTCATGCAGGTCTTGTGTCACTTTTTTATGTCATAAAAAGAGTTCACATGCAGGAAGAATATCTGCAGTGAAGGTAAGATGTTGCTTTAATTTAGTCACTTTAATATTTTGGCCTTTTTCTGTTTGGGTATTTGATTTTAATCCCCATTGATGTGTGACAGTCCCTTGTAAGAGAGTGAATATTTGGCAGAAATCCCTTATTTGTTTGAATGGTGTTGATCCATTGTGTCATGGGATAAAGGGGGAAGCAGTTTAAAAGTCCCCTCATCATCAGTTGATGATGTGTAGGTGTCATAAACAGAAATTAATCTTAAGAGTTGTTTTTTTTGGACTGCATTGGTGACTGATTAAAAGAGAGGATTTAACTCTTGCTAAGTCAGGGTACCTTCTAGTTTTTGGGAGTGCTTCAGCACCTGTGTGTTGTACTTTTTTTGGCAACTACAAAGCCACTTGATTAATCATTGGATTGTTATTTTTCCTATTTAGCAGCACTGGACCATTTGCTTTTCTATAATCAGCAACTGCAAATACTAAATATATTTATTTCTATCCTTTTGTGGCATTTTTTATTCTTCCTGCCTGTTTGGATTATTTTCATTAAACAATAATACATTATGGTAATGTACAGTATAGTTTTTGGTATATTATTTTTTGTGTAGTTATTTCATCATTTTTCATCAACAACAACTGCATTGTGACTGTTACTGCAGTAAACATTTGTATCTTTCTTTTTCTGCTGCTTTGTGCCACATCTTTGCTTTGGAGCATCTTGAGTGCTGCCTGGTTATGAACTACTAGAGGGAACTGACTTTCACCAGTGGTCTGTGACAGGTTAAAGCTATTTAGAGAAATTTTTAAAAAGCCAAACACAATAAATCTGAAAGAAAGTATACTTAGTTTTGCTCATTTTTAAAATTTTGTGAGTGTTGGAAAGATTAACAATAATGAATGATTAAAACAGATTCTAAAAGCAACTCACTCCTATGGGACTTTATTTGGAAGTTAAGAAAATGGATACCTGCCTCAGGTGTCTGTTTTTTGGATGTTTGTTTGTCTTCAGTCAAAAATATAAAATTACAAAAAAATTAAATGGTCAACCAGAAATGCATTTTTTTCATACTGAATACCACAAACCAGTTCTGATGTTTTTAGTTTTCTTTTTATTCTCAATTAAAATTACAGCTTATCTTTAATTAAATTTTGTGTGGAACAAACAGCAAATCAAAAATAACCTAAATTTTCTCCCAAAAACCTGACTGATGCCATGATAGTAACAGGCAACTCCCCATTCCAGATGTTTTCAAATTACAGTAATTTCTCCTCCCTCACATATAGTGCTACATAAAATATTTTGCTCATAACACAGACTTAGAAATTATTTTCACCTCACAGTCATCCACTACAGAAATCTGAGATGATGCCTTATGAAAATAGCAGCCATTTAGCAGACCTGACTTCAGCTCTGGCATAGCAAACCAGAAACTCTAACACCTATTTCAACAAGCTACTGTACATGGCTGCCAAACTTTGCAGAGTGCCAGGAAGAACAAAAACATGAATTAATTGAAATTAATTTATGTACTGTCAAATTTCAAGGGAATTTTAAAATCACGTAATAGGACGTGAAAAAACATCTGAAAAAAGCAAATGTATGCCAAACACCCACATTACCTTTGGAAGAGGCCACACTTGGTAACAGGGTGATTCAAAAACTGCAATGAAATTGTAATTTACAACTGGGTAGGTTGCTTTACCTTTGTAGCTACTAAAGAGCACTTTGTGAAATTCGCACGTACACATTTAAAGACACTGAATAGTCATCATAATGCCAGAGTGTCCAGTGTGAAAATCAGTGTTAACTAGTTTTGTGCAAGTTCATCGTTAAGTCTGCAATAAAAAAATTTTAGGATGAAAGTGGATTACTGAAATCTGCTAATGACTACTTCAGTCACACTTGAAGAGTTACCAAGAGAATGAGGGAATTCAACACTGAACCTAAAAACAGTTTGTATGCAGTGGGATTGAAGAGAGGTATAGGACTGGGAGACAGAATCCTCTGTACTCCAAAGTGAGATGGGCTTTCACTGGCACAGAGGTAACATAACTAATGCTGCAACTGTTCAGGATAAAGAAAGGAATTAAGTTTACATTAACGGAAATCCAGATTTTGCTGGCAATAAATGTTTCACAAATAATGCTAAGTACTGTAAAATTAATCAGATGAAATGACTGATCCACACTTAAATAAAGTACAAACTCCAAAATGACCTCTTTGCAAAACTGGACTTCAAAAATTTATAAAGATTAACAAAAAAAAAAATGAGCCACCGATTTAACAATAAGAAAGAAAAAAACAAAAAAAAAACAAAAGAAAAGAATCTGAGCATGCAACTAGCTGAATTAACATGGTTTAAAAATAGGACCGGTTCTCTTCTTTACTTCTTATTCTTGTATCTCATAATCAGCAGTAGGTTTTCAAAACCAAGATGCACAGAGCAGACTACAAATTATTTTACAGCCTATTGGTTTTAAAACTAACACTTTTTTGTTCATTTTACTTATAAAAAGGAATAAGGGAACATTTAGTAGTCACAAGGAGTAAAATGTGAACAACTTGAGTGTGGAATCACTTTAAATCCACAGTTTCACAAAGCAGATGTTGTAACCTGCACAGTGTAAGAATGGACATTGGCGTAAAGCAGAAGATCTTGGATGAAAAATTTCCTTGCCATTTCTTCCTTAACCAATTGTCACATAAGCCAAAGCAGTGTAATGCTGATCAGCTCTGTTTATTTTGAGGTGTATAATCAATATGGATTACACCCTTAACATTTATATAAAAAAAGAGAAAGATGGTGGGAGGAAGACTGATTTCAAAGGGGGTGACAGCAGAAGGCAGACAGTTTACCCAAATAATCAGTTGACAACAGAAGGCTTCAATGTAAAATACAATAGGTGGAGCTCTACTCCATTTTATGAAATACAGTCAGAAATGTAGACACCTAGGTTGCCTGCTCCTTAAATTATAATCTTGACTGCAGTTTTGGTATGCAGGGATATTCAAGGTTGCCAAAGGCAGATCTAGTAGAACACTCCATAAGTAAAAAGTTTAAGGGGACTAAAGGCAAGAGATGAGAAAAAGGGGAAAGTCTGGACTAACATGGAGTTGTGCACCCAGAATGAACAGGAAGAAAAAAAAAAAAGTCTCTTTTGGCTCTTTGGTGTTGGTTGATGTCCAAATGGAAAAGCAATCCTACCTTATAGACAATGGATCAGACCCATGTATTGAATCTCAATGAGGCATCTACGATTCTTATATATGTGTCTTTTGTTTACTTGAAGCCTTTGTGTTCTCCATTTAATTACCCCTCCCTTGTATATTTCCTTGCGTTCTTGATGAAGCTTTTGATTTCAGAGCTTTTGTTTTGGGTTAGACTGGCAGAAATTGGGAACCATCACTATACATAGAGATGGCACCTGTGACAATGCAGTATTGGGAGACCTGTATACAGTAAATTTGTTAAACATACAGTATGTTTAGTGTACCTGTCACAAATAAGATGTGCACTACCTCTTAAAACACAAAGTGAGTGTTATTCAGGCATTTACTGAAAATGCTAATCAGTTTCTATAAATGCAGTGGTTGCAATAAGAATTTTATGATAACATTCTGTGAAAAATTTGAGAAAATGCTAGTCAGTTTCCATTAATGATATGATTAAAATGGTACTTTGTGATAAGGTTCTGTGTAAATACTGATAAAATGCTGTACATTCAATGAAACTTGACAAACCTCAATAATTATATGCAAAGTAAACATTTTATGAACACAAATGTGCATGTTGCACATCTATCTTTGCCTCCATTAATACCTGTTTGAAAGCACTTGTACCAAATAAAAAGTATTTGCAGACACCAATATTTATTTGTTTAGGAACAAAAATCAAATATCTATATACTACTTGCCACAATGTAACTATCAAGCTATGAAACACAAAACTAAGAATTGCAAAAAACGCTAACCATAAAAAAAAATTCTCAACAAGAGCAAACAAGTCTCAGCTACAGAAGCTGAAATAGAAAAAATATGCAGTTAATTGGTTCATTACTTTGAATCCATTAAAAATGTTAATGGAAATAGAGTTCGAGTTATAAAGAAGTTGATATGTTGCAACATACACAAGCGTAAGTACTGTAATCCCTTCACATCCATGATGGTTAGGAGCAGAAGATCCCAGCCAGTGTGAAAATTTTCAAAAAATGCTTTGCCCACCCCCCACCAAAACGCAAATATACCGTATGATTAGGTAAGTGATTCTATTATAGACAAGTCAAGCTTTAACAATGGTTTGATTTATTGTACTGGAAATAACAAAACCTATGAGAGCCATGTAAACAGCACGGCAATCCATTCTGGCAGTTGGTGCAGGCACTACATTGGTGTCAAGAGCAGTATGAAAAGAAACCTATCATATGACTTAGCAAAATGCTGAATGCTATGAAGCCCTATAGCAAGCATATTTGGCTCATCAGGAGTTGCTGGAGAGAGTTGAAGTGGACATCCAGGATCTTTATAGCTGTTTGCAGCATTGGAAAAGTGGGGTCTTAGGCAGGGGTGTGGGTTATATGTGGTGGAGCTTTGGGCTTATGCTGGGGAAAAACGAGGGAAACTGATTATTCACTGACCCCAGGTGAGCCTTTTGAAGCTGGACTGGTGATAAAACTGCATAGGCAAAGGATGAGGCAGATCACAGAGGTGTTATGGGGAAGCCATATAGAGAAGAGTCTCAAAACTGAGATATGCAACTGGGTCAATTTTTGCAGAGTTTGTTCAAGGAAAGCCTAGGGACTGGTACTTAAGCAATTCTATAAAAGGAGACTTGCCTGCTAACTTACAACAGATCATCGGACAGACACACAATGATTAACATCTATGCTGGACTTCCTCACAGTTTTGTTTCCACCAAGAAATATTTTAATAAAGATAATATGCAATTACACTAATATACACTGTATATACAATCACACTAATATTTATGACATGGTTTCATGTGATACAAATAATTTTCAGTATTGTTTACCAATTGTTGGCTTAGGTATCATCTGTGAGTTTCTGAGATCTTTCAATAAGCTCCAAATTATTTCCATTTACAGTAAAACCTTGATTATCCCTCAGGGGTCGGGGCAGTAATGGATAAGGGAAAAGACGGATAACATAACAGCTACTTTAAAAATGATATACAGTAGTTTAGGAAAGAGTCATTTATTTACAAAAAAAAAAAGTTAAAATCAAATATAGCATTAACAAAATTAATTCATATAATATTGTAATGACCAGCGTGAAAAGCAAATACAACTCAGAGGTATTGGAGTTTTCATTGTTTTACCTGGAGTCTTTGTTCTGTAACAAATGGTGCCCTGTCTTATACACCATTATTTGGGTTACAGAGCACACCTCCAAAACAATAAAAGAGAGCTTTCCCTACCAATCAGTTTCTCCTACCACTTGCAAATTTTTTCTCTATACTGCAAACACTCCTGTTTATTGTCTCCTGACTCCCACCTTAAAATCACCACACTTTCCTTATTCTCTTATGTTCTCCTGTCACCTATCTCCTAAGAGGTGTGTTTGCCCCTTAAAGAACAGAAGCCCTTCAACCAGTCCCATCACTTACAGCATTCATTGCACCCTTTCTGCTCCTGCACAGCGCATCACAAGCTGCCTGCACGTCACAATATATTAACAAAACATAACAGAATTTAAAAATTACAATACAGAAGAACAATGACATTAATACAGAATAACATTACCGTCAGTGGTTTAATTTGATAAGTTTTGTTGGTATCATTCCTACTCTATTAATTGAAGCAATACATGAAGCACTTTCTCTGTTTCGTAAATGTTTAATAAGTTCAATTTTTTGTGACAATTCCAATACCACATGAATATGTTTATTGGCCCTAACAATGTATAGTAGATGAATTATAACAAAACAGCTACGAAATGCTATTAAAACTAAAGGTGCGTAACTGACACTGTGGTGTTGGGGAAGTACACTACATGTTAGCCCAAGGGAGAGCTGTTCCAATGTGCACAGCTCACAGTGTTCCTCCACATGGCAGTAATAGTACAGTAATAAGTAGGCGCTGGCATGTGCAATGTTTTTTTTTTTTTTGGCCTTGATGGTTAAATCGAGGGACAGATAATCAAGGTTTCCAACTTGTGAATAACTGAAACTGCAAATGTTGGAGGGGTTACTGTATTACAGAGACACGTTACATTTTAATAGTATATCAAGTAACCTGTCTCTTACTTAAATTACATAAACTAGGTATAAAATGTACTCATGCCAACCATACTTGCAACAAATAATTACAGGATACAAAAATGAAGGCAGGCAAGTGGAAGATGATTTTGATGATAATGTGATGACACCAAATTGACCTTTTAGTGCAATGTTTGGCACAAGCATAAAACCATATAAAATTTTTGAAACAATATCTCCAATTCAAGAGTTAAAATATTTGTGATGACAAGAGGCAAAATGTATGAAGAGAAATACAAATGAATTGAGGAAAGCCTGTAAAGAAATCTAGAATTTAGAAAAATCGCCTTCCAGCACATTAAGAAAAAAAGGAAATACAACCAAAAAACATGTTTCGGTAGATAAAACTAAAAGGTCAAAGTCATAGAGTACTGAGGTATAGTAAAAGCTCTGGTATTATATATGACAATAATTGAAAATTGTACTTTCTCAATGATCTCCTATTAAACCTCAAACATACGGAGTCATTTTTTAAAGAATGGGTGTCTACTGCAACTTCTAGATATGGAAAACTGGCAGAAGTGCTATGAAATACAAATGGCTCTAATTTCTGATCAACATTCTATTAAATAGTGATTTGAATGGTTTATGGGGTTACAGGAACACTGATTTTACTATTACAAAATTATAATGAACCAGGAATAAAATGTTTTCCTATGTTGTCTCTACTAGCTTGAATGTGCATTTTCAGTGAAAAGACCATAAATCACTTATGGTTTACCACAATGCACATAATTTATAAATAGTTATAATCCATTTAGATGCACATAAGAAATGTTGGTGTTGATCAATTTAATAGATTAAGATTCAACAAAATTTGTCCAATTGGGTAAGTGAGTTTCATAGTCGCTGTACAAGAGAATCACATATATGCATTTATTGTTAAGTCTACATTACTTATGTAGTAGGCTATAAAAATGAAAAACTTTCAAAAACAGGAAAATTAAAAATAGATATTCATTCCAAAGAAATAAATATCAAAATCATAAAACTGTCATGAATAGGTAAACATATGGAATATTTGAGACTGGCAGTAACTTAAACAGGTACTTTACCATGTTTAAAAGTAAAAGCTAAATTAGTTTTTCCATTTTTGTTTAACAAGCAGAGTGAGCCATTGAGGTAAGTGCTTTAAACATTGCTTTTCTGACAATCTATCCTGGCACTGCAGGGTTTTGCTAGAAGGGTGCTTGACAAAACAAAGACCAAAGCATTTACCAGCCTTGACGCTAGCAATTTTGCCCTTATACAAATTAGCCCAGCTAAAAGCTAGACAAATAATGGGCTGCTTTTTATTGTGCTGTCTGCCAGGAAGCCATCAGTAGACAAGGAGAAAAAAAATACAACACTGCCTGGCATTTTAAAGTCCCTCCATGGAGTCTCATTTTGGCATCTCCACATTGGAGGTTATAAATCATCAGCGATTAAATGCCTTAAGAGTAAGTGAGCAGCGAGAGTGGATGAGCTGTTGTCCCACTCCATGGTCAGCAAGGTTTACAGGGTGTTTAAAGAGGACTTGAGGGACATCTGCCTTGAAATAAAAGTGGAGCAATAGACAAGGAACATACATTCAAGCCAAGATGAACATAAAAAAGCCAATGAGATTTCTTCATGGTAAATCAAAGAAATGTGGGTCACAGCCAACATTTATCAATTACCCCCATATCAGCTAATATTGCTTCAATATATTTATGCTTGTAACATCCACTGACAAAGGGAAATAACCCTTATAAAATTACTTTAGGGAAACCAGCAATCTGTTTAAATATCCAGCACAATCACATAGAACTAGGACAATTACATAAGATAGTCTGGTGTCTGCATCTTTACTTTGTAAGGCAGTTTTTACCCAGCAGAGAGCAGTCAAGCTCTCCACATCTGCTACTGACAACTGCTAATTACTTCTGAACTACCTTGCTGAAGAACAGGTATACTTTTACAAAGGTGTAACAATATACCGCAACAGTAAGTACTAAAAGACTTACTGACCATTTTGGTTGAAGAAAAACAAAAACTGTACATGCATTTTAAGCAATCATAATTTACCAGATATTCCCACTGCACCTTTGTTAGTTTGCACTTTTTTATGCAAAGAATAAACGTTATCCATGTAAACAGTGAAATAAATACAGCAAAATATTTAATTAAATATGAAAAATGTTTACCACCACTGAAGAAAAACTTTTTGATGTAAACATAAAATTAATCACAGAAGCTAGCATATTGCTGGAAGTACTGTTCCAATCTGCATACATTGCTCTGCTAATACTCTGAAATTCTCTACACAAGCAACAGATTATATGTAATTCAAATTACTCACTATTGTAAACTATAAAGACAGTAATAAAAAATATACAACCTGTGAAATTTTGAAAATGTTATGATAAATTGACATTTTATAAATAAAAAAGTGATAGTTTAAAGCATACTCCCCAGCTCTACCCTGTCTTTTCTTCATTCTTAGTCAGAAGTATATTCTTATCATGACACCTTTCCAACCAAATACATTTTTGTTATTTGTCTGTATCATTTTACATATACTGTACTAGGTTTAAGACATATTTATCTAAAATGAGTATTGTTCAACCTTCTTAATTTCATGTAATGCATTTTAAGTTTAAAAGGACTACAATAAGAGGTTTGAGTAAGATTTTGTGATAACAGGTGGTATAAAAGGCGACTCTTGTGGCAGCAGCCTGTCCCAACACCCCAAAAAAAATACTAAGGATACAAAAACAGGTAATTACTACAAAGAAATTACAAGGAGAGGAACATAAAAGGAGAGCAAGAAAAAAGAATACCAGGCATCTTTCCAGGCCTAGCTAAACAGAGTGTGAATCAGTAAGGCTGCTAACCTACTTCTCCCGAAAGTACCACCTAAATCACCCCCCACCTGACTCTGTGCTCCTGGTTCTTTGAGTTTAAGTAGGTAGTAGCAGATGTCTGATTATATTAATAACTACATTGAAGACAGAGGCCCCAATGGTAGAATTCTACACTAAGTAGAGGTCTGAAGCAAATAAATGACACGATAATATGGCATGTTTATTTAAAAAATAATAATAGGAAAGGATACTAAATGGGAGCACACAAAAATAAAAAAAAAAAAAACAGGCAAAATAAATCAGTTGCCTCCTGTGGCATTTTCTTCTTGGACATAATCACTTTAGAGGTCTATTAGGCATCTCTGCCAGGACCTCAGTCAATTGACCCCCAGTGTTTTGGAAAAGCATTACGCTAATTTTTAAGCTGCTTCTGTTTTTTACATACACTGTAGCTCCTCTACCTAATTCCTCTTCATGGCATTTACCACACAAATGAATTACTGTCCTCTATGTATTCCTCCTTTGCAATATGTAGTACATCTACTGCTATGAGTCTCTGTCTCTCATAGCCCAACCTACACCCATAATGGCTGTATAAGGGACTGGGCTCTGCCATGTACTCAAACTAGTGTTGCCACTGCCCATGAAAACCTCCTGTCAGCTAGGCATCAACTCATAAGATTTATTCCAGTACAGCTAGTAAAATTTAGAAATTCTTAGTTCTCTATTGCATGCATTTCAAAAAAGTTTTAAACTGTGATTCACATGACAGTATAATTACACCAGTAGTTGATTACACAACTTATTAGTCTTAATATAAATCACTAAAGGTTACAGAAAGGATGCTTCTATCCATACTTGCAAGCTAATACAACTAATCCTCATCAATTAAATTTTTTTTTTCAGAAAAATGTTTTCTAGTTATTAATGCATATTTTTCATTAATTATTTAAAGAATACAAAGTATTTGCCAAAATGTTTTTTTGAGTTATAGTTGCATCCAGTTTCATTCAAATGGGAAACAAATGAGGCAAAAGTTTCAACAGCAAGTGACCATGAATAATTCTACTGCTTCTTCTACAACTTTAAATATAGGCTGCTCCAAGTGAAATATTCATCATAACACCAAATATATGAAATATTACTAGATTAACATTTTATTTACACTTGAAAACTGAAAATGGATATATTCACTTAACCAAGTATTAGCATTAATCATTTAATTGATTTTGGAGATATTTTCTGGAAGAATATTTACAAAAGGTTCAAATCGCAGACTTCACCATAACATGTTCTTTTCATTTTTTACATTGTGTCTAGAGGCCATGTCACAGACAGCTTTTACAGCAATTTTCAGTTGTAGCCTTCATTTACACAGTCTTAGCCAGTTAGAGGCAGCCAGCGGCACCATTTTGTGAAGTCAATTGTTTAATATGACATACACAACAACTGAGACCGACTAGTCTATGACTGGCTAGGATAAACATTTTTTCTTTGTTAAGAGGGGTGGGCTTTCTATGCAGGAGAAACAACCACCAATGAATGGTTATCAGGAAGTACAAGACATAGAATGCAGTGATGGAGAATAATGGACAAACGAGTTTTGAACTTCACAAAGAGAAGAAAAGCTTCTCTGTCTGACGTCTTGTATTTTACATACCGTAACAGAATGTAAAAAAAGAAAGGGCAGAGATTACTGCTGAATTCAATGAAGCTGTTAACCCTTCGTTAAGTGCTGCACCATTAAGCAACAAGCTATTGGCCAAAAGAAAAGGGAAGAGCATGACTGCGCTGGAAGATCAGCACTGACAATATATGTGACATTGACTGCGATTTAGCTGTGTAATTTGACAAGTTGCAGCAACAACATCAGAGACCATTTTTGGCAAATCTGTCATACCCTGCAACAAAAAGTCATGCAATGTAAATAGACTGCATTTTTTTGACTTATTTTGTCACTAATTTTGTTTTGGGAAATGTCATAATCATTACTTAAGCAAAAATGTTTTTTGGCATCAACAACAAATCCAAGGAACAAGAAATTTGGTCTTGACAAATAACATACCACAACACAATGGCAACTATCTTGATTTTAGTACTAACATACATCAGTGTAGCATAAAAAACTGACATGTGGGTGATTAAATATAAAAATGTTTACAAAAATGCAACACATTAAATTATAGTAATAGTCAAGGCAGTTAAAAAGTGTACAGTATTTTCATAGTGTGATTTTAATTAATTAATAAATATTAAAATGTTTCATATCTGTGAAATTTTGTTGGTTCATCAAGGCCATAGGATTTTTTTCAAACTAATAGACATAAAAACAAACTTCCTTAAAAATGAACCAAGTTTTCATCGAGATAATTATGAAACAACCCATTTTACTGCATTTGATTTATAATTTTGTAAAAATTGTTCTTATTTCTGATATTTTAAAAATTATACTTCAAGATAGTGAGGTGAGCACACAAAGTGTAATAGACTGGTATTATTTGATATATCTCATAAGCCTATAAATGTATACCAAATCTGAAGAGGCTCTGTCACCAGTAAAATTTTGGTTTTATAAAAATTGAAAGGAAAGAAACAAGTAATAAAAAATCTAAAAACAAAATTCTTCAAAATATACAGGTACTGCCATCTCAAGAACCAGTGTGCCAGTTTTAGATGACTGAGAAATTCACAATTTTGCATAAATACTGCCAATATTATAACAATTAATGCTTTAAATAATTGAATTTACCTAGACAGTTGTTATAATTGACAGTTTTCTGTCTTGCCCATTCCTGAACAGGAAACTCCTTCCTACAGATTATTAGCATAATAAAAAGAAAGTGTATTTGGCTCACTTTATATGGACCTATGGCTATGCCTCATTAATTAAATAATCTATAGCTTAATTTCTGTAAGCCCTATAACAAATACTGTTGGCAGTAATGTACAATAAATTAGAAATGTGTTACTTGAGAATCACAAAGATTAGAGTTTACATTTCCTACTGTAACATACTCCTTTACATCTCCATTCTTGAGTTAGAATTTGTTAAAAGTAAACAATAGAAAAAACAAAATGCAACGTGTAGTTCACATACTAAAAATGCTATGTTTTTTAAATATTGCAATTTTTTGATAAATTGTAAGCTTTTATAACTAATTGTATTTGGGTAATTCTATTAAACAGATTGGGTGAAAATTTTCTAAAATAAATATATTAGGCTATATTAAACTGTACTTCCAATTACAGAAATGGAATGCTGCTTACATAAACTACACTATCTCTTAAGAGACAAATAAAATATGGTGCCCCAATAAAATTACAAGGCAACATGGGGGCTTGCATGTATGAATGGTAAGAATCTGTGCTAATGAGAATTCCTACATTTCAATTTAATTTCATGAGTACTTCCACACTCAACTTACTGATTAATATGATCCCAGATGAAAATGATGCAACCTTTGAGTAAAACCTTTAAAATATAATCTATATGCATACATTAAAAAGTAGGAGAATCTAAACAGTGATTAAAACTGTGTTAACAATCAAAAGGCAAAAGTAAACGTGAATTTTGAGGAAAACCTGATGGAGGTGTGTTCTTCACTCTTTACTTCTTTTTAAACCCACTTCAGGCTTTTTCCCCAAAAATATAAAATTTCTCATTTTGCTTTTAATGTTAGCAGACCACAGTTCCATATAAAACTGCATGAAACCTGAAACAAGCTTTTATGCCGTATTTGGACAACAGCCGACAGATTATAAAATGAATAATTCAATATTCTAGGCATTTATCCAACTGTAGCAGCTCCCGAATGCAAGCACATACTTACTGAAGCATACAAGAAAGCCATAAATCCACAACATTTGAGTGCTTTTAATGAGAGACAAGCTTCAGAAATCACATTATTGCTTTTGGTTGCCTCTAATCACAGGCATAAATATGCAAAATAAATAAATGTACTGATACTGCACAGAATCATGGTTCACATTTTAGTTTATTTTTTAAAGCTCAGCTGTTTAACTGAACTAAAACAAATAGTAAGAATACATTAAAACTCAACAAATTCTTTCCAGTTACAAATGCATATTTTACTTTGCATTTCATATACAGATAGACAATTCCATATCCTGTTGGAGTAACATGCTCTTTTTAATTGTAATGTATTTTAAAAACAAGTACATTTTACAGATCTTTTGTGGAAAATAGATCATTAGTACCTACTGCTGTATCATACTTCCTGGCCTCGGGGTCTTCTCCTGTTGAAACTTCAAATTTAACTGGATATTCTCTTTATTTTCTCCTATTTTACTGCAGAACATTTACTTGAAGGTTGAGGTTAGAAGGTGATAAATGCATATAAGGCAAAGAAAAATTGTCAAAGAAAATAAATTCATGTCATTAAAACTATCAGCTTTAACTGACCTTCCTATTACCTGCACAGTTATGTATTCTGCAGAATGAAGTATATTATCTTTTGGTATGAGAAATGCAACTGTGTTGTGCTGATGCTGTAGAAGGTCTCTAATGTTTGAAAACAGAACTTTCTTTCTGCATTGCATGTGTCAGATTTTTGCAGCAACGCTTCTAGGCAAATGCTGCCACAAAAAGTGCCAGTTTGTTTCAGCTCTCCTTTAAGTAGTCTATCATTTGTACTGTATGGACTCAGAGTTTCATATGTAAATTATATTGTTTGGATAATAGTGCAGAAATGTTACCTGTGATGAACAACTCAACTGACCTTACCCAATCTGTGTGCTTCAGCCAATGAATTACCCTACTGTCCTTGTTCATAGAATGTTAAGCAATGATGGAGGAAATCTGAATGCAACTGTTGCAAACTAAGGCATGTTCTGCATGTTGTGGATGTCATTAAGACAGAAGCATTTCAAATAGTCATTGGTCTTCACAGCACCAGTTCAAGTGATCAAGCACACATCCACAATTAGTCAACACAATGTCAATTTAAATTTATCAATACACCTAAAACAAGCATCTGTTTGGGCATGTGGTGGTAAAACTATAGTAGCTAGATGAAAACTTATTTGGAATACAGGTAAAATGAGTAAACATCACACACGCAATGACCAGACATGGGATTAAAGGCAGCCAGATTGGTGAGCCTTAAGCACTAATCACTGTGCAAACAAATAGACCTTGTTTTATACAGTACCTTTCTGTAGTGAACATCATTACAAGGCACTTAAATATTTTACTTAACATCAGTTTTTTTTTTTTTTTATTTTTTAAATCAGTTGGAACACAAGGAGGTTAAATGTCAGGGTCATACGGGCAAAGCAGCTGGTTTACACTCCAGTTCCATAGTGTCTGTCCCATAAAAAAATATGTCCAGCCAAACTTTTAATCTAAGAACGGTACTGCAGAAGATATCCAAAGAGTCTTGCACAGGTGTTTACTCATGTGCTTTTCTATCCTAATCTCTACAAAGGTATTCATGGTTTTTGGTGTACTGTAGTGTGTTTTTTAATGTTTCAGTGTTAGTTTATTCTAATGCTGTTTTGTTACAAGTGTTAGTGCTATGCACCTAGGACAAAGAACAGCATGTATGCCTCACTTGTGGGTGTGCAGACATTTTTGTTCCTTTGTTTAAACAGTGGTGAGAAGATACTATTAGAGCTGACAATCATGAAATTTTAGTTGATAATTGTCATACAAATAATTACAATTAATAATTGTCTTTTTCTGTTAATTTTATATCACTATTATAGAGTAAGCCTAATAATAGATTAATAATGCACACACCTTATGAAGAGGGCAGTGTGGTGGTGCAGTAGTAGCGCTGCTACCTCACAGTAAGGAGACCAGAGTGCGCATCCTGGGTCCTCCCTGCGTGGAGTTTGCATGTTCTTCCCATGTCTGCATGGGTTTCCCCTGGGTGCTCCAGCTTCCTTCTACCATTTAAAGACATGCAAGTTAGGTGGGTTGGCAATACTAAATTGGCCCTAGAGTGTGTGTGTGTGTGTGTGCGCATTTTCTCTGTGATGAACTAGCAACCTGTTCAGAGTTTGTTCCTGCCTTTTGACCTATGTTAGCTTGGATGGGCTCCAACACCCCGCACGACCCTTTTCAGGACAAAGTGGTTTAGGAAATGATTCACTGACCTTATGAAGAAAGAGGAGACATTTATTGGAATTAAACACTGGAACATATAAACATTGCATTTGTTTGTTTTTTAGGATTTGTAAACAAAATATGTACAGGGAAAATATGACATACATAACAACCAATAACCTAGGAACTATGATCAAAAAAACATTGTACTATGGCCAAAACCGGGCATATCCCTGTCTCCATAACCAGAACCAATCACGCTCCTCACTGACTAGGTACATTCCAGGCAAGGGGCACAAACATATTTACCTTACCTGGCTTAAGGAAACATCTTACTGAGGTCACAGTGTTGCCAGCCATACTGAACATTCTCTTAGAGACAGAACTTGTTGCACAAATACGAATGTGTTTTTTTGTTAGCTTCACCATCAAAGGGAACCTTGCTTACTTTTTAAAGTAATAAGTAACATAACACAATACTTATTTTCCTGAAGTAAAAATACCCTTGTTGCTAAAAAAAATTACATTTTGCAGTCTGATATTCATGACCTAAATGCATTATTATTAT
Organism: Polypterus bichir lapradei; assembly: GCA_026402145.1. Classification (NCBI taxonomy): domain Eukaryota; kingdom Metazoa; phylum Chordata; class Cladistia; order Polypteriformes; family Polypteridae; genus Polypterus; species Polypterus bichir. The sequence goes on along the minus strand of JANRMT010062831.1, from coordinate 13,881,785 downwards.
AAACTGTAGTAATATTTAGTTACCATATCAGCATAAACTGGTATAATAAAAAAAAATCCTGAATATCTTTACAGTATGGGTCATTATGCAGTCATTATCTACAGATGCTTATTACCACCATTCATTTAAAAAATAATAATAATAAAAAAAAGCCTTATTTTACTAAGCTATTACCTGTCTGATGCCAGCACCTTTACAGAAGAACACCTGATTAACAACTAGATATTGTGTTTTATTAAGTACTCTCAATTGTAAAAATAGGTTTATTCCTACATGTGTTGAAGAGCAAATTACATCTGCCCAGTTTAGGCTCATAGGGAGCTACTCATGCGCTTGGGGTTCCAGTCTTTTTGCACGGCTCAATAACACATTGTACACATAAAAAAGCGGCAAAAGATTGTGCTGTGGAAAATCCAGTAGCAGAAACCTAATAATAAAGTACCAGCTTTAATCCAGTCATTTACTACAGATATTTTGAAACTGAATGACCTAGTGGTGAAGTGCCTAGCATTCTTACCACAAAGCTTTAGTGGTTCAGGCTTAATTTTTAGCTTTATGAATTTGTGCAGAGTGGTTGCTCTGGTGTAAGTGTGTCCAGTGAAGCACAGGGGCTCTTCCTGGACTGATTCCTGTTCTGGGCCAAACAGACATTGATATTAAATAAGTTTCTAAAGGTTTCAGTGAATAAAGTTACTTGGCATGCATGCAGTCTGTAGAAATGTGTGTGGGATGACATACTATAATGCTTCTAGCACACATGTAGCAGTAGGGCACTAGAAATAGAGACAGAACATTGTTAAAATGTTAACAGCATATTGATTATTGAGTAAATGATTTGAGATGTTGCTATAGCAGATGTACAATATATTATGTAAATATGCTGGTAGAAAAACAGTACATACAAGTCAAAACTTTAAACTACATTCCTGTTATTACTAGTTAAACTAGTGACTTGAAAAAAAAACATAAAAAGTAAGGTAAGAACTTCCTGAAAACAAATTTCTGTCAAAGTTTGGAAATAGGTAAATAATATGATGCTAACCAATAAACAAAAAGAGCTTACTACCAAAATAAAAAATAAATAAATGGCTAAAAAGAAAAAGGTGACAGAAATGGCAATTGACTGGTAATTGACAATGATGGTTGGGAACATACGAAAGCAAAATGGAATGCACAAACTTTAGGGGTCTTAACATCAATCTTACAGTATTTTTCAGTTACTCGAAACTAATAGTCCCTGATTCTTACAATAAATCTTGATCCATTCATTGCAGTGTGCATACATATGGGAAATCAAGGGATTCTACAATCAGTTTTTTTAAGGCTGATACCAATCACTGATTTTAATTGTACTTAAGTGGCAGATTCTTTTACCAATTTTGATTTTTTGTTCTTTATACCTTTAAAAAAAAAATTTTTTTTTTTTACAATATGCTCTTGCATAACCACACACATAACAGCCTTATGTACTATATTAAAGTGTATTTGAATAATTAAACTACAGACCACAGGTGTTAATTTTTCATTTTTTATCATTGTTGTTATTGTTTATATCACTCCATGGGCGGACGTGGAGATAGCGTGTGACATCATCCATTCCGCAGTTGCTAAACTACAAACGCAGCACCCCGAGGCACTTGTGCTAATCGCTGGAGACTTTAACCATGTGACGCTGGACAAAACATTACCTGCCTTCTCCCAGTATGTGGACTCTAACACCCGGGGAAATAGGACTATTGACCGAATGTATGCAAACATTAAAGATGCATACAGCGCCACCCCGCTGCCTGCGCTTGGGAAAGCAGATCATAACCTGGTTCTGCTTCAGCCTCACTACAAACCAAGAGTGGGGGAGCTACCTACAACCACATGGGAAGTGGTCCCCTGAGGCAGAGCAGGCTCTGAGAGACTGCTTTGGAACTACAGACTGGGATATCCTGCAGGGGTCACATAGTGAGAACATTGAGGAGGTTGTTGACTGCACTACTGACTACATCAACTTCTGTATGGACATTGTAGTTCCAGTAAGAACAGTACGCTGCTATGCTAACAACAAGCCATGGATTACAAGGGACATCAAGGGCCTTTTGAACCAGAAGAAAAGGGCTTTTAAAAGCGGTGATCAGCATGAGCTCAAGCGCGTGCAGTAGGAACTCCGAGTCCAGCTCTGGGCGGCAAAGGAGCAGTACAGAAGAAAGCTGGAGCAGAAGTTGCAGAATAACAGCATGAAGGAAGTGTGGGATGGGATGAAGATCATCACTGGCTGCAGCTCGAAGCGGGATGCCACCATCGAGACAGACCAATCCACTACGTGCCAGCAAAGCAGCAGGTCCAGATGGAGTATCGCCACGACTGCTGAAGGCCTGTGTGTTGGAGCTGGGGAGTCCTCTACAGCACATCTTCAACATGAGCCTGGAACAGGGGAGAGTCCCGAGGCGTTGGAAAACATCTTGCATCACCCCAGTCCCAAAGGTATCATGTCCTAGTGAGCTAAATGACTTCCGGCCTGTCGCTCTGACATCACATGTAATGAAGACCATGAAGCGGCTGCTGCTTCACCACCTGAGGCCACAGGTCCGCCACGCCCTCAACACTCTGCATTTCGCATACCAGGAGAAGGTGGGAGCGGAGGATGCCATCATCTATATGCTACACTGATCCCTCTCCCACTTGGACAGAGACAGTGGTGTGGTGGTGTAAGAATTATGTTTCTGGACTTCTCTAGCGCCTTCAATACCATCCAACCTCTGCTCCTTATGGACAAGCTGACAGAGATGGGAGTAGATTCATACCTGGTGGCATGGATCGTGGACTATCTTACAGACAGACCTCAGTATGTGCGTCTCGGGAACCGCAGGTCTGACATTGTGGTCAGCAACACAGGAGCGCTGCAGAGGACTGTACTTTCTCCAGTCCTGTTCAGCCTATATACAATGGACTTCCAATACAACTCGGAGTCCTGCCATGTGCAAAAGTTCGCTGATGACACTGCTATCGTGGGCTGCATCAGGAGTAGGCAGGAGGAGGAGTATAGGAACCTAATCAAGGACTTTGTTAAATGATGCGACTCAAACCACCTACAACTGAACACCAGCAAAACCAAGGAGCTGGTGGTGGATTTTAGGAGGACCAGGCCCCTCATGGACCCCGTGATCATCAGAGGTGACTGTGTGCAGAGGGTGCAGACCTATAAATACTTGGGAGTGCAGCTGGATGATAAATTGGACTGGACTGCCAATACTGATGCTCTGTGTAAGAAAGGACAGAGCCGACTATACTTCCTTAGAAGGCTGGCGTCCTTCAACATCTGCAATAAGATGCTGCAGATGTTCTATCAGAATGTTGTGGCAAGCGCCCTCTTCTACGCGGTGGTGTGCTGGGGAGGCGGTATAAAGAAGAGGGACGCCTCACGCCTGGACAAACTGGTGAGTAAGGCAGGCTCTATTGTAGGCACGGAGCTGGACAGGTTGACATCCGTGGCAGAGCGACGGGCATTAAGCAGGCTCCTGTCAATCATGGAGAATCCACTGCATCCACTAAACAGTATCATCTCCAGACAGAGGAGCAGCTTCAGCAACAGACTTCTGTCGCTGTCCTGCTTCACTGACAGACTGAGGAGATCGTTCCTCCCCCACACTATGCGACTCTTCAATTCCACCTGGTGGGGTAAACGTTAACATTATACAAAGTTATTGTCTGTTATACCTGCATTTTTATCACTCTTTAATTTAATATTGTTCTTTATCAGTATGCTGCTGCTGGTGTATGTGAATTTCCCCTTGGGATTAATAAAGTATCTATCTAAAAAAATGAAATTCTGTAGGCTTATTGGTCAGTGACCATAAAAATACTGAAATAAAATTTCCTCATAATACATACTTCAACTAATAAAATATGTATGAAAAGTATTTATCCATAATTCATGTCATAAAATAAAATAAAATGATTCTCATAACTTACAAGCTGTCCTACTGTTTCAATTTTTCTGTACTGTACCTATCTGAAACAAGGCTTATATTTCACCATTTGTCTAACAAAAAAAATATATATTACACAAGCTCACGCAATCAATTAATTGATATTGGCAATTAATCACAGCTAAATGCAAATATGCATGCACTTATAGGTTTTAATCATTTTAAATTACTTGTACTATAGCTTTTTGCTGTTAAAAATATACATTTACTGTATTTATACACGCTTTTTCTTTCAGTGTACCAGCTAGATAAATACAAATTACCATTCTATGTAGTACTTGTTTCTTATCAAAGCCTATGCTGTATGACAAACAGCAACAAATAAACACAGTACAAATCTTTAAAAAAAAGCCTATTGTTTAATAAGCAGCAATTTTAAATCTATCTTTTCTTTTTCCAATTAAAAGTGTAAGCTTCTGCATTTTAAACAAGCTCATTGTCCAAACTCAAGCATTTTCCCTTTTAATTTAAAGGACAAAATAAAGGTCTGAATTTTTTTTAAAGTAGCTTTTCTTGCAGTTTGTTCATTTGCACAGGATGATTTCTCTGATTACTTTTTTTTTTAAATTATTCCACTTTCTTTAAAGTGAAGGTTAATTGTTTACAGTGCAGGAAGTTTGCTGCAAAAATGACACATGCTATATATATTACCTTGCATAAAGGGGAAATGCAATTAAATTACGGTAAAGCTTAGAAAAGCAGGGGCTGAAAGTATTGGTTTTGGTGATTGGCCTTTGTACTTGATTACTGATTGGCCGATGTGAAAAATCGGCCAATCGATTGGAGCATCCCCATTTAAATCAATGATTTGTTTGCTAAATCTGCCATGAATAAATGATACTTCTCTCTCGTGGCATTAGATGGTGACTTTTTATTGTGAATGAATAAGTCAGCATGTCAGAGTCTCATTAATTACTGGAAATAAGTCAAATAACAGGTCCTCCCTGCGTGGAGTTTGCATGTTCTCCCCGTGTCTGCGTTGGTTTCCTCCGGGTACTCCGGTTTCCTCCCACAGTCCAAAGACATGCAAGTTAGGTGCATTAGTGATTCTAAGTTGTCCCTAGTGTGCTTGGTGTGTGTGTGCCCTGCCCGGGGTTGGTTTCCTGCCTTGAGCCCTGTGTTGGCTGGGATTGGCTCCAGCAGACCCCCGTGACCCTGTAGTTAGGATATAGCGGGTTGGATAATGGATGGATGGACTCTTAAATGCATATGCTCTAAAATTTATCATCTAAAATTTTTGGTTTGCCCTGGTTGAGTAACGTAAGGTCCAGCATAAGCTAGATATGTGGGATCCATGAATGTTACTGCTTTGATGTTATCTAATACACATTATTCTCTAAACTATGAATTCAATGTAAGTGTGTATGCAGTGTCAAGAGCAGGGATGGATTAATATCAGCTATGAGAGAAAGAGCAAGAGAGAGAGAAAGAATCACCACAATTTTAAGATGCTTATTTTCCGGAGAGCGAGAACGTTGGTTTTACACCAAAAACATTTCACACTAACATCTGCCTGAACAGAGGAATCTAATGTAATAAACAAACTAATTGCCTTTACTTCACTATTGGCACATAGACTTATCTTGCTCAACTGGAAGAATCCTAAACCACCTCTTAAGTCAGTGGGCAACTGATGTTATGTACTATTTGAAACTGGAACAAATCAAATTCTAACTTAGAGGATCTGTTCAAAACTTTTTAAAAACTTGGCAGGATCTAATCAATAACATTTTAGAATAAGCACTTTAAGAGTAGGAAAAAAAATTCCTTTTCCCCAATTTAAGTTTTACTCTGTCTGTTGGCCTTCCTCTCTTTCTCATGGGTGGGGGCTGATTTGAACATAAGTTTTGTCAAGATTGACAAATGTATGGAATGTTACTTGCTTTATGAATTTATTTAAAATGTTTAAAAGAAAAAGTATTTTCATTTGAGGGGTATTATTTGCTAACCATAATGATAATATTATGAGAATTGCCACTGAGAATATATATATATATATATATATATATATGGGGGGGGGGGGGCCCGCCCAAAAGAATTTACAAATCTCTCATTTTGTTGAATGACTGCCGCATTAATAGGAATGTGTCTTGAACGAGCATCACTGAACCACATAAAAACTGCTTTTTCAACATATTCAAATGCAGCAGTTCACATACGTTTGCAACCCGAGATTTTTCTTCTTTTTTTGCTTGGTCTTTCAAGAAAGTTAACAGCATCAATGGCAAAATTCCGAATTCACTGGCAACACCTTTTTTCTTTTTGCCGCAATTGAGAGCTGCAAAGATGTAAAGTTTTTTTTTCTAATATGAACGGTTATCATTTTTTCATGTCTGCCGTTTCTATAGGAGGGTGACAATGAGCTAAATTCCAATGGATGTCTTTCAAATGTTGAAGAGAAAAAAGCAAAAGGTATCACTGAAAACCGCAGGAAACAAAAAAGGCAAAAAACAGTACAGTAATCCCTCCTCAATCGCGGGGGTTGTGTTCCAGACCCCCCCGCGATAGGTGAAAATCCGCGAAGTAGAAACCATATGTTTGTAAGGTTATTTTTATATATTTTAAGCCCTTATAAACTCTCCCGCACTGTTTATAAATATTCCCCGCAGAGTTATACAGCATAATCCCTTTGTATTCTCTTAGATATTAGGTAAGATTAATTGAAATTATCTATATAAACACACTGTTTGTATACAGTAAAACCTAAATATTATTTTAAAGATATTGAGTGTCTCCGATATCACATATGTTACAGCCATTACGATAGACAGGCCACCAGCAATAAATACGTACAATGCAAGAAAAATAGTATACAATAAATGTGTGTACAGTGACACTAAACGTACGTACATGTACTAAGCACTGTAAGAAGAAAATTAATTATGGTTACTCACCAACAATGACACGATGACTTGCCCGATAACAATGAGTTTAATTTTACTGCACAACAAAGGAGAGCGTTACAGCCCTTGTAAAGGAGCCACTTCAGGCGATTGTGTAGCACTGCCGTTGTTGTTCTTCTGGCAGTCTTCAATCCAAATCCCTAAAGCAGATTCCATCCAGACTACTGCCTTATTACATCCACTTACAACTCGTTTTGCACCCTGGTTAAAAGGACACTGCAGCCGTAGATCTTATATTCCTTTCCTGCTTTTTAAATAAAAAGAATCGTAGCCTTCAACAAATCCAAAACGTTTACCTTTTCGGCAATCGTTAACATCTTCTTGCGCTTGGGCACAGCCCCTGAAGCAGTAGCAGATTGTTTTGGAGCCATAATGAAGGGCTTGACTATGCACAAAGATAAACACTAAAGAGCACAACTCTTTACACAGCGAAACACGTTGATGCTGAATGAGTGAGACGAGACTTCCTGGTTAACACTGCATTCAGCACGCAGGAACTCAACTGCGTGCTCTGATTGGTTAGCTTCTCAGTCAGGAGAACTTAACTGCGTGCTCTGATTGGTTAGCTTCTCAGCCATCCGCCAATAGCGTCCCTTGTATGAAATCAACTGGGCAAACCAACTGAGGAAGCATGTACAGGAAGTAAAAAGACACATTGTCCGCAGAACCCGCGAAGCAGCGAAAAATCTGCGTTATATATTTAGTTATGCTGTCATATAAAATCCGCGATAAGAGTGAAGCCGCGAAAGTCGAAGCGCGATATAGCGAGGGATTACTGTACAAGGAAAGTTCGAAGAAAGAAAAAAAAATTACAATGTTTCTGTTTGGGGATCGTGCGCAACTCAGCTGCGGCTACAGAACTAGCTGCTCTGTGGATAATTCATTCAGGCATTTCAAGGTCTTTTGGGCACTTAGTTGTAATGAAAGTATTTGTTGAATGCACTTTGTAGTAATGAGATTTCTATAGACTCGCGTCATATGGGAAAACTGTCGGGACCAAAAAAATACTTAATTGTAATGAAAATTTTGTTGTAAAGATATTTGTTTTAACAGAATTTTACATGTACATACATACATACATACATACATACATACATACATACATCACATTAAATCCATGTGCGCTCATTATGGATGTATCATTTGCAGCTACAAGTCAATAGCAGCATTAAAAAAGCCCTCCCTGTGTGATGCATCTGCATGGATCAATCCAAAACAATAAAGAAGTAACAGCTACGTGCAGCAAGACTTCAAAAAATGCTGTGTGGCACGGCCAATCGGTGCCTGAGAGACTGGAACTCTGTGAACATAATATTATATTTATGCTTTTATTTCTAGTTTGTGGTCATTTGTTGTACTTTGTATGTAGTTTTCGTTCCAGTGGCTCAGTGGTTAGAACTACTGCTTCACAGCTCAAGTCAAATTTTTGGCCATAATAATTGGACAGACATAGAGCAAGGGCAGCTGCAACATCAAACAATGGAATGAGCCTGTCCCATGCTGCCATTTTCTGGCATGGCCAATGTGTGCCCCAAGACTGGAACTCCTTGGAATACTTGTGTGCACATAAAATTTTTTTTTGTACAATGTACAATTCTCAGGACAGTGGAATAGGTTATTCTAAGCCTGTCTACTGCAGTAATTGCAGTGGAAAATGTGGTTAACATCCATTCATGCATGGGGAAAAAAATACCGTTGAATACCGTGAAATTGGTATAATTTTAAAAAATACCGTGATATAGAATTTTGGTCATACCGCCCAGCCCTAATAAATAAATAAATAAATAAATACATACAGTCGGCCCTCATTTATCGCGGTTAATCAGTTCCAGACTCTACCGCGATAAATGAATTTCCGCAAAGTAGGATTCTTTATAAATCGAATATTTTTGCAGTTAGAGCATAATAAACCTGTTCCTGTTCCAGAACCCCCCACGAAAGGTGAAAATCCATGAAGTAAACACCATAAGTTTATATTGTTATTTTTATATTGATACGCTTGGGTCACAGATTTGCACAGAAATACAGGAGGATGTAGAGACAGGGACATTGCAAACAAACATTTGTCTCTTTTTCAAAAGTTTAAACTGTGCTCCATGACAAGACAGAGATGACAGTTCCGTCTCACAATTAAAAAAATGCAAACATATCTTCCTCTTCAAAGGAGTGCATGTCAGGAACAGAGAATGTCAGAGAGAGAGAGAGAGAAAAGCAAACAATCAAAAATCAATAGGGCTGTTTGGGCTTTTAAGTATGTGAAGCACCACCCGACAAAGCAGCTGCAAGGAAGGGAGCAATGTGAAGGTAGTTTTTCAGCATTTTTTTTTAGAGGAGCGTCCGTATCCTCTAGGCCAGTGTGTGAACAGTCCCTCCGCTTACACCCCCTCCGTCAAGAGCAGAGAATGTCAGAGAGAGTGAGAGAGACGGAGAAAAGCAAACAATCAAAAATCAATACGTGTTGTTCGGGCTTTTAAGTATGCGAAGCATATCGTATATCATCGAGGAGTTTTATTTTATACGTAATATGTGCTGTGATTGGGTAGCTTCTCAGCCATCCGCCAATAGCGTCCCTTGTATGAAATCAACTGGGCAAACCAACTGAGGAAGCATGTACCATAAATTAAAAGACCCATTGTCCGCAGAAATCCGTGAACCAGCGAAAAATATGTGATATATATTTAGACATGCTTACAAATAAAATCCGCGATGGAGTGAAGCCATGAAAGTCGAAGCGCGGTATAGCAAGTGATCACTGTATAGATATAGATATAAATTAGCTTTTCTAAATTGACATTCAGATAATACTCACCATGCCATTGCAAAAAACTGCAAAATACAGAATAGAACAGCAAGACCATTATTTTTCCACTGCAAAAAGAAGAAGAGACAGTTTCTAAGGTCAAAAGATAGCAATAGTTCAAAACTCTTGAAACGTTTGTAATTAACAACAATAAGAAAGCAAAATGCAGTTAAACACTAAATGATTAAATTAAATGCTTTTAAATGAAATAAAGATCAAGAACAAGTGCTTTTAGCTTTCACAAACAGTAAAGCTAATTATTTCAAAACAATATAGACGGTGAATGTTCAGATATAAACAAACAATAAACACTAATACAGAAATCCCAAAGACTCTTATTAATTTATTAACATTTAAAATTGTGTTATTTGATAAAAAAAATATTTAAAAGAGGATCGGAAAATGTTGGAGAACAGTCATCTCACACTGAAAAAATGAGAAACATCTGACTTAATTAAAACAAGTTATCAAGTCATCAAAAAATCAATATTTTTAAAATCAACATTTTTTCTAACCCTTTTACTAATTTTTACAAGGGGTGCCAATAATAGTGGAGGACACTGTATATCAACTATGGATGCAGCCAAACTAAATTAATAACCAAATAATGTATATACTTATACAGTGTTACTACTTAAAATAAGATAGTAAGGAAGTAAGACTTCCAAAAAAAAAAAAAAATAATAATCATACAGTAATGATCCTTGGTCAGTTGCGTATCATTCTCTTCCTCAGTAAGAATGCTTGTGTTGAAGAGATGGAGTACGGGCTTGAGGCAGGAAACACTGACATAGTGTTCACCTGACCAGGCATCTGTGAAGTTCTGGAGTGGGCTCAACACCTTGTTCACAGCCTCCAGCACATCCACATCATGCCAGCTGAGCACCAAGTGCCTTAATTTTCTGTCAGCATTTAGAACCTGACTAATGGCACTCTCCTGCTCAAGTACTCTTTGTATCATCTTTTGACATGCCCCCCACCTGGTAGGTGTCTCAGTCATAAGCTTGTGCTTTGGCAGGCCCAGTTCATCCTGAGCAATGCCCAGGTCCCTTCTTTTCTTTCAAGAGTACGAGAAGGCAGAGACAATTTTTTTGCAGACACCAACTGCATGTTGTATGGGTTCATCTTTCACACCTGTCTCTGTAAAAACAACAAACAATTCTATTTGCTTGCTAATTCAAATGTTAATTACAAGAGATTTATTGATAGTCCCAATACTCATTTATAAACTCCTCTACAAATTTCCACAAACCCACACAAAGTTAAAAGTAAATCTCACATTATGTCATGTAACGTGTTACTGGAAAATTATGATACAGGTAGCCCCCTAGTTACGATGGGGTTATGTTCCGCATATCAGATCGCAAGTCGAATTGATAGTAAGTCTCATAACCTAGCTTAAGGTACTGTACTCAGAGCCTACTTAACTCCTTGAGGGCTTAATATTTTTTCCAAAAAACTCAGTTTTCTGAAAAGCGCACAAAGGAATGGTTTCACATTTAAATCAACATAAAATGTCTATTGCTGAGTGCTGCACCTGCTGTCAGCAGTTTCCAGCTGCACAGGGGGCGGCTCGATGGCCAGCAGGAACGCACAGTGGACTGGATGCCTGGCTGTCTTTGTGAAACAGGTGCGTAGGGGTAACGATTGCAGTGAGACGCAATATGTTGTGAATCTTAGCTGGGTGTTTTAGTCCACTACAGACCTTTGCAGAAACTATGAAGAGGTCACCTTTCACTGCAGGACTTCAAGATAAAGCATTTAGGACTTGGTTACTGCATCCCTTTATGCAACACACTTTAGAAGTGAATCCTTGCAACTGAAGAATTCATTTCAAGCCTTGATGATGGGTTGGATGTATTAAAAACTTAAAGCATTGCAGTTTGTATAAATCTCAAAAACTGTCCTTCCAAAAAACATAACTTCTTAATTACCCATAATATCATCAATAATTCCTTTTCTCATATGGACCAACTTAACTCAGGTCCGTGGAACACTGTAGAAGCATATGCCTTCACTATTTCATCACATTTGAAGTCATGGGTAAACACAGCTCTAAACTGAACATTACTGGTACCAGTATGGAGTTGGAACAATAGGTTTATTTGTGGTTGTGTTAGAATGGGTGTTGACATTATGTTCTGTAGGTGCAAAGCCACCCCTCTGGCATTCCTCAGTCCATTTTCCATGATAACCATTTTTCATGAGAAGATGATGAAGACAGACAGCAATGTCCTCAAAATGTGCAATAAACTAACCACATCAACCCACTGTAGCAAGAAGATTTGTGCCAATGTAATTTGTTACATTTATTTCACAAATTCATGTAATTCAGCCGAAAGAGACTGACAAATGACAACTGTAAGTCAGGCAAGGGACATAAGCAGAAAACATGTGAAGGACACAAACAGGTTGTTTTGGGAAGTTCTGATGTCTGCTTAATTAATATGGTTACAGATCCCAGTGTGTGAAGGTATTAATAACTAGTCAGTTCTGACATGAATTCTATGAATATGTAATTATGTGAGTGTTTATAATGAAGATCCAGCATGACATCAGAAGCGCCACTATGCCACCAACATTCTGAGAAGGGTCTAGTTGCAGCCTGCAATACCTATGACATTAGACACGGAACGCCCTTTGATGTCAGTTTTGATACGTCAATCATTGTTTTTGTCGGCGCTCAAAGGAATGGTGGACTTTGAATAAATCTTTATGAAAGCTTTTTGAGAAAAGAAGAAGAATAAGACAGAGTTTCAAATCAAGATGGCATTGAATTATTGCAAGTCTTATTAATATTAGATAATAATATACTTTACTGGTAGGGTAGGAATTATACTAGAGTGTATTAAAGATGCAAGTTGAATCGACTTTCCGGTGCCATGCAATACTAAGCGCTTCTTAGAAAGTATTAAACAACAAGCAGGTCCGTTTGTGTAGCATATTGCAACAGGTCTGTTCGGAATACTCAATTCGGAAGTCAACAGATTCAGCTGTCGATTATTTTTTATAATAACTATTATAATATGTAATTGTCCATTGTTAAGTATAATTGACCATAGCTAAGTGTAACGGATTGTAATCAAATATCTGTAACCGCGATTAAGTACTTATAATTGCCCTGCCCTATAATTGTCCTGTATATCATGTATGCTAGTTAATCAGAAGCAAAACCTTCCTGTAACCTGGTATTTTAGATACCAAAATATATTTCAGAAAGTCAGTGAAGAGAGATTGAGCCAATATAAAGTGATTTACCACTGAAAAGTGGAGAAAGAGCACAAGTCTCTAAGACAAACAATTAATAGTGGATATACTATTTGTTCTCGTACAGTAATGTTACTATTCAAAAGTTTGAATACACTTAGGTCACTTTAGATCTTTTTTCATAGTTCTGTATATATTTACAGTACATAACGGAATATTTTAACAAGTAGCTACAAACAAAGGTCAAGTGTTACAGCAACATTCAATTACCTCCTGTTCAAGAAAGTTCAAATTAGAATCTAGACAATGGGGAAAAGAACAGCCAATTATTTATTATTAATTTTGTAAAATTCTTTCAGTGATAGTATAGTTTGTTTAAACTCTTAAAACAATATTCAACGTCTCATGCTTACCTCACCTACATTCTTCAAAAGTACTGCTTTAGAAGTTTTTTGTTTTTTTTTAATTTAAATAAAGTGAAACGATTGTTCTTGTGCATATTTGTCAGTTTTAAGAACTTTATATCTATTTCATATTCACCAGAGACACATAAGTATATTTAAGTCCACAGAGGAACCTACAGTTGTGTTTGGTGCTCAGGAGTTTGCTTGTCTATTTTCCTTTAAAAGAACAGATTATGCAGGCCTCATCAGCCACATAGAAAGCCACAGAAGGACAGTGGTGGTCCATGGAGGGATGTGAAGCTCTCAGAACTTGTAAACTTTAATCAGTTGACACTTTTAACACAATTGAATGCAGCTAGATCTCCACCTTAACAAGATTTTATTTGACAAAATAGTATACTGTGTACCTTTCCACATTTTGAAAAGCTTGCTTTGATTAATTTTAGATTAATTAATTCATGACTGTTTATTAACACAATTTTCTCTTTTAAAATATGTAGTAGGATATGACAAAGATCATAGTACAAATACTTAAATTTTTAGGAACGTAAATGTGGAGTTACATTACCTACAATTGACTGGCAACATATTTTTTCATAAATGTTTAAAAGCATCATTGGCTGTATCTTTTATTATGTTGTTTGTTCTGATTAAAAGAAATAGCATGCTATTTTTTTATTCATAGAATTTATTGCAATTTCCTGATTTACATTTCTTAGGTGTCTTCTCTTACATTGGAAAGCCAGCATTAAATTAAAGGTGTGTAACTTTTCAAGCTTTTTTAAGGGAAGAACAGTTATCAGAATTTGTCAGCTTATAGTATTTCTGAATTTTTTTTCTTCCAGCCAAGACAGCCATCTTCAGTTTCCACACGAGAAGGAGGACATTCTGTGTACCACAGGTAGTGCTTCCTAATTCTCAGTTTAAAAGTTCTCTGACACTCATTTTATGTATTAGAACTTCACAAAAAGTCTTTGACCAACAGGTCACAAAGCAGGTCTCCACTGAGGCCTTCACTGACTAAACATGGGTGGTTTGTGTGCTCTAACTTATTAAATGGCAATTATTTCTGCTTCTAGTAATTCCAGACAAGATAGGGAAAACAGCAAGGACCTTTCCCTCTCTGCTCCTTCTTTTCCATTACTTAAGCATATGCTGCCTATCTCTCCTTTTATCACTCACTCACACATTTCTCAAGGGCTTGATATTGTGTATGATTACTCCATATGTGATAATGTAAAATATATTTTGCAAAAGTATAATGTGGTATGAGACTATTGAACTGGAATACAGTAGAAAGTCAAGTGTTTTCACCTATAAATACCCAAACTTTTATATAAAATGCATTTTTGAAAATGTTGACTGAATTATTTATGGCAGTACAATGAATAGTATCAAATTTACTGTTCTTAAAATTTAGGCAATGAATGGCTTCATAGGCTTGCTTTTGTGGAGTGTAACTTTTAGACTGTTTTCCTTGTTCTTCAAAGATCAGTTTCATCTGTGGCATTAGGTAGCATTAACTGAATTTGCAGGTCGGCATATTTATGGTTATGTGTAGTTAGTAAATTGTAATGTATTAAAATTATTAAAATGCTACATAATTGATTTGCAGAAATGCATAATATTTAATAATCTGTACTGCTGTGCCTTGTAGCATGGAAAATGTGGTTCGAAACAAAGGCACAGCCCTGTCAGGTACTGTGTGTAGTTAAATGATTCTTACCGGCTTAAATCTTTTAAAGGTAAGGATTCTCTTTTTCCTTTTCGATATCATTCAATCAATCTAGAAAGGAGTAATTGTTTGATTCAGGTAAACACTTTAAATTCTGTGTAACTTTTTACATGTAGCATTTCTATTGCAATATGTTTAGGTGAATGTTTTAGTAGTTTTTAAAAGTATACTTACTACATTGGTAACAGTTAAATTACCTATTATTTGAAATAATGAATTTGGCCTTCACAAGTGACTATATTGTGGTAATTGGACTATTTTTGTCTTTCAGGTACTCACTTAAGTACAATTCCTGTAGATGTACAGATTGAATTGAAAATGGGTCTTACAGCAATGTATTAGTAAATAAAAATGGATGCTTTTTTCACTTCAGAGCACTTAGTCATTTTTAATTATTTGTGCACTTTCTGAATGGTTTCTAACTAGACACGATATTCCCTTGAAGATTAACTGCTATGGTTGTACACTGGGGTTTATTTTTTCTTTTTTACTCTACCTCATGAATACAAGGAGTACAGCAGAGGCAAACAGCCAGAGAAATCAATCGAGCTAAGCATTCCTATGACAAGTTTTGGTCATATTGGTGTGTTTATTTCATAAGCCAATTTGACCGTACTTTGAGTGAATGTGGAGTTAATGTGTTGCTATTCCTAATAAAATACTTCACACTCTGTATTGTTTTCTTTTTCACAAAAAAGTCTTCATTGATCAAAAACATTCTGACTGCTTGTGACCAACTTGTTGGGACAGAACTCGGGTCAAGAATTCTGGATAATGAAGAGCATAAAGTAACACACACAAGTGGAAAATTAGACCAAAGGAGAGACGCTGAAGATATTGAAGAAGTCATGTCCTCCTTAAAGGTGAAGAAACAAGTTCCCATCAGTTGCTGCCGTTCTACCAGTTAGGTTGTTATGTTTTGTTTTGATTTTGTCAACCTTCAAAATTTCCACTGTAAAGAAAGGTGGGGATGAACTGGCTTTCTGACCTGGTTCAGTATTTCCTTGTCTACTCAAAAGACCCATATAGTGGATGGAGGACACAGATGGATGTTCTGACTGGGATTGTGTGCTTTATTAATTTAAAATATATTTATATTTAACTTGAAACTTGTATGTGTGGTTGTGTCCAGGGTTGGGGTGCTAAAATGCCCCCTACAGGTTACACTCCCCTATGTGGTAGTTATAACAATGAGCTTTGTGTTTTGATACATCACTATAACTTTCAAGACCTAGAATGTTGGCTTGCAAGTTCAAGATGGGAGTCTAATTAAAAGCAAAAATTAGCTGCGACAAAAATCTGCAGCCCCTGGGACTGAATATGAGAACCACTGTATCAAAAAATACCATATTACAAATCAGGATTATTAATATATACTATATATATATATATATATATATATACTATATATATATATATATATATACACTATATATATATATATATATATATATATATATAAAAATATAAGAGAGAGGGAATATACTGTATGTTTGTTTTATGATTTACATCTTTTGTAATTTTTAAAATGTGCTTATCTGTTGATTCATCCTTTTCATGTCCATAACAGTATGTGTGTTGTATGTGATAGCTCATTTTAGAACTAACTACACTCACTCAGATTTCTTAAGCAACTTTGAACTTAGTACATAACTTTGCTCCACTTCACCATGTCCATGATGCATACTGGTACAGCATATCATCTTGGCATATCTGGATAAGTAAAAACTGCTCTTACAGAGGTATGTTTATAGACAGCAGCTTAGCATTCAACACTGTTGTGCCAACAGAACTGGATTTTGGACCATACCGAACAGACTGCTCACCTGCAACCCAGGCACACTATGGGTTAGTATGCTAATCCCCCAGTGTGACTGTGTGTCCGGACACCACACCAGCTCCATCATTAAAAATGCTACTCCCATCACAGTCATAGGCCCGATCACCACCAATGATTAAATGGCTCACAGACAATAGGTCTATCTACTTGACTCAGCAGTCCCAGGACAATCTTACCTTTAATGTCCAAAAATTCAGTAGCAGGTCATAGACTTTAGAGGATGGATTACGCTGTAGTTTGTTTTTGCGGAGTGCTGTGGAAAAGGTGAGCTTGTTTAAATTTCGTACAGTAACAATCATTGATTAATTGAGGAGGGAACAGCACGGTTTGTCTATTGCCAAATTCACCAATGCCTTCCTTTGGTGTCTCACAGATACTGTCTGGAGTCCATCTTCACTGGCTGCATAAAGTCCTGCTAAGACACACATGCCTGGGTCACTGCAGAGGGTGGTGAAAGTCACAAAATATTACTGGCACCCAGCTGCCTTCTGTCCAGGGTTTTCAAATGACATTCTGCTAAGATTATTGCGCACTCAACCATTCTGCACAGCTGTTTTTCTTGCTCCTGCCTTCTGGGAAATAGTAAAGAACCAGTGGCCCTCAGTATGGCTTCAGAGAAAGTGTTTTAGTTGTGAAATTACTGAACAGCCAATCGTAATAACAAATATTATAAGAAAAAGACTATGTATAAATATTTGAAATACAACTGAATATACATCTATACTGTACATTGTATTCTATGTATATTTTTTGTGTTTTGTTATATTATCACTGTTCTGGACAGACATGTAAGTAAAAATCTAATTATACTGTATGCACAAGACAAATACTGGATGTTTAATGATGAGATCACCTCGGGATGATTCCCTGCTGAATGCACACTGCAGCCGACCCACTATTTATTATTATTATTAGTAGTAGTAATAGTATTTGATATTTATCAAAAATAAAAGACGACGACTCAAAGACAGCTTGTTTTTATGCCGATCTAAGTTAGGTCTTTGCGATCTACTTAAATGTTGCACGAAAAAGGTTTAAGAACAATCACGATTGTCTCAAACTCAAAAGTTATTCAAAAATGTAAAATTTCTTGGCTGTCACATACCGTTCAGTTGATGACATACAGTATGTCACACATAAAGCTTTTATTAATGAAAATGTTGATGGATTAAATAAATAAATAAATGACTGACTGTTTCCTAAAATGTTTCCCAGTCAATTTTAAAACCAATTTTATATGTAGCACTGTTTTTGCAAACCTTTTTAAAATGGTAATTAGATTTGTTACTTTTACTACAGTAAACCCTCGTTTATCGCGGTTTATCCGTTCCAGGCTCTAACGCGATAAATGAATTTCCGCGAAGTAGGATTCTTTATTTATAAATTGAATATTTTCGCAGTTAGAGCATAGAAAACCTGTTTACGACCTTCTACATACATTTAACATTATTAGAGCCCTCTAGACATGATATATACCCTTTAGTCAAAAGATTAAACTGTGCTCCATGACAAGACAGAGAGGACAGTTCCCTCTCACAATTAAAAGAATGCAAACATATCTTCCTCTTCAAAGGAGTGCGGCGTCAGGAGCAGAGAATGTCAGAGAGAGAGAGAGAGAGAAGCAAATAATCAAAAATCAATAGGGCCGTTAAGGCTTTTAAGTATGCGAAGCACCACCGGACGAAGCAGCTGCAAGGAAGGGAGCAATGTGAAGGTAGTCTTTCAGCATTTTTTAGAGGAGCGTCTGTATCCTCTAGGCCAGTGTGCGAACAGCCCCTCTGCTCACACCCCCCTCCGTCTAGAGCAGAGAATGTCAGAGAGAGTGAGAGAGACAGAGAAAAGCAAATAATCAAAAATCAATACGTGCTGTTCGGGCTTTCAAGTATGTAAAGCACTGCACGGGGAGCATATCGTAGATCATTGAGGAGTTTTATTGAATACGTAATACGTGCTCTGATTGGGTAGATTCTCAGCCATCTGCCAATAGCATCCCTTGTATGAAATCTACTGGGCAAACCAACTGAGGAAGCATGTACCATAAATTAAAGGACCCACTGTCCGCAGAAATCCGCGAACCAGCGAAAAATCCGTGATATATATTTAGATATGCTGACATTTAAAATCAGTGATGGAGTGAAGCCGTGAAAGTCGAAGCGCGATATAGCGAGGGATCACTGTATAATGTAAACGGTTCAGGAGAAAATGTAATGAACAACCATTCAAAATAGTACAAAAAAAAAAAAAACAAAACAAAACAAACTACGTTATATCGGCCAAGTGCTTAGAATGGTTGGATAGCATAAGTATGAGACTGGAAGTCATTTATGTTTGTCCAAATAGAAACTGTTTTAATTTGTACAACTGTAGCATACTGTGCAACGAGCGTGTCAATACTGTCTCGCAGAGGGCATGATGCAAGTGACACTGGGAAAGGGCATTACGATAATCGTGTCATTACATGGACTGTGCTGTCAAGGGCATTGCGTGACTGATGTGGGGCGTTCCATGTCTAACATCAGAGGTATTGCGGTCTGTAGCTTCACTCTGTTGGACATTCTCGATGCTGAGTGGCATATATGATTTGTCAGCATTCTCCTACTTGCTGCGATGTCCCAATGCTTCTCTCCGGCCTAAATATGTATGCACAAAGGGTTATGCATTATAATTCTGGGAACGAATGTTGAAGCAAGTTAAATACATATCTCTTTTTGTACCATATTTCTCTCTATTGTAATTATTTTCTGCCAGGTACAAAAGTTATAGTATTTGGGTTCTAGTCAATTCTGCAACAAGAAACACTTTCAAGGGAGAAAGTAGGATAAACCCACCAGCACTAGGAATCATTTTAAACTCTGGTCGCCCCACGTGGTCCGAGGTGGGCGTAAGCCCTCTTCCGGGGCGTCCCGACTGGGTCACCCCCCCAGCCACCTGCAACAACTGGGATTGCATTCTTTTAAAATACAATGCACAATATCTTTCTCCAGCATGTTTGGCAACTGTTGTAGACATAGCTTTCAATAATCATATGCAAAATCACAAATGCACTGTGCTAGGCTTGGCACTGTATTACTTAAACCATTCTTTAATTTTGCTCCAATAGGCAGCTGGCAGGAATGGTTTAAGAAAGGCTTTTCAAACGATGACCAGTCTCTTGTTCCATGCAGACGCCCAAAAACTCCAATCTGATCCCTATAATGCTGCATAGAGCGTGCTATTAGCTCATAATAATCTATTGGTCTGACTGATAAGAAAGCTTTGCTAAGTTCAACAATTTGGAGCACATCATCCGCAGTCCACAATTTTGTAAACTCTAGAAACATTATCTGAATTGTGGGCCTGGGCATCGGCAAATATTTGTTCTAGGAGTTCTAACAGTAGTGAAGTATAACAGCAGAATATGAAACTTTAAAATACTTGTGCATAGTCACCTTAACTTCTGCAGACCAGCATTGGTCTCCACTCAGATAGCACTCAATTATTGACTGCACCGTCTCCATAAAACCTCATTTCACATAAGCTTGCACTTTGGCTACAGACATTTAAGTAAAGGTACATAAACCTCTCTTTTTAGCCACTGAGCTTTCAACTGTTTTCTTCAGCTCACTGATCTGTACCATGATATCATTCAAACGCTGATCTACCGCCTCCTATTCCACAATATTTGGCTCTGCTGGACCATCTAAATACAGTCATTTATGGTGGATAAATATTTCACTAATTTCGTCTTTCATCCTTATTGTAGCATGTGAATCTCTGCAACACACTTTAATCAGGTAACTCTGGCTTTACTGAACTCTGCTATTTAGACAGGAGTGGATTTTGCTGCAATTTGAACAGCAGGTTTTCAAAAAGGGCAGCAAATGTAGCAGTTTGAGATTATTAATTCTCAAACCATCATACCAAAAAATGCTCAATTTGGAGTCTAATTTTCTCACGGGGAGTTCTCACTTATGAACAGTGGCAGGTTTGGAGTTTGATCCACCTGTCACAAAGTAATGCAGGTATCCGAATGGGAGCTCAGAGGATAGAAATCTACTGAGGAACAAAACTGAAAAAGGTTGGCTCAAGGGCTGACCTTCAATAGATCACAGTGAGAAAGCTGCTCTGCAATGTACAACACCACGGCATAGAATCAGGTCATCTATGAATGATTAAGCACATATTTCCCAATGAACGTGCAATGCAGAAGAGAAAGAGCTCAGCCTAGTTGCTCATCCAGGCTGTTCATCAGTTCTGTCTCAAACAGGTCTTCGCACCAGTCAGATGGCCTCAGGCTGTAACTGTCCCACAGAAGCTCGGCAGTGTTAGCGTATTGTTATGTTTAGATAATTCTGTACATGAAAGCTTTGAACCACTGGCTCTTCAGCTAAGCACATTATATATGTCTGAACCTGTGGTTCCTCTTGTGCTGAGCAGGGCTGATTTTACAATAAAACTTTATGATTAAGGCAAAAGCTCCCTTAACCTTCATTTTATGTATGAGTATAGACCATGAACGGCAATCCTTAGGGATTTTTGGGTTTTAAACAGGTGGCTTGTGGCACCCAAACTTTCACATCAGTGTTTTGATTTTAAGTCCTCTGATATCAGCTTTTCCTATCACTATGATACAGAATTCACCAAACATTGGATTGTTCAACCAACTAATTGGGGAACAGAATTGTATTTAGACCATTGTGAAACTGGTTAGTTTTGCCCTACTGATGGATGTGTTCTCACAGCACCCATCCTGATTATAAAATAACAACAAAAACAACTTGTGGCTAATGTGTATGATGATCTTCAGTCTATGTGTTCACTTACAGCCTGTATGGTCAAGGCGCGGAAAAACCTTTAATCCAATTCACAGTTTAAAGATAAAGGAGAGCTAAATGCCACATATGCGTACCATTCGCCAAATTATTTTTACCTGGAATTGTATGCTGAACACTGAAACGCAAAACAGTCACACCACACCAAACTTAACTTTTCAACCCTAACTTCAGGGATATTTAACCTCTAAACTGCTTTGTTAACACCACTAAAAGCCATTTTTACTCATACTTCACTCTGCTAATATTCATTATGTTAAAATGACTGTCAATTTCTCTGCTGCCCTCACCCCCTCTATCAATGCACAGACTTTTATGTTTAAATGCTTTAAACCAATTGTTTTCTATAGGCTTAAGTATTTACAGTACACTTAAAGAAATCTCAAACAAATGCTTTAATATATATTTCTCAATTTAAAGTTGCCAAACATAATAACTCTGTCCCTGAAGCTGATCACCATTTAAGCACAAATCAAAGATACAAACACACAGGTAAATCTGAATTTAAAGCGAGTGCCATTCACATCAAAAAATTATTATTTTTTTAAATCCTAGGAGAATAGCATATTTTCTGCATGCTACTGTAAAGGACTGACTTTGCCACTAACAGGAAACAATGGTAGATGGAAAGATACTGAAGGTTACATATGTAAATGCATACACACATCTCATCGTATTTGTCTCATAGCTCTTTCTTCCATCTTGTGTCTGGAAAGGGTATTGCAATCTAAGGTAATGAAAGAAAGGCCATAGTACTGTGAGATTTCAAAACTTAATTTTAATTCACAAATGTCAAGCTTTTGGAACAGTAAATTAAATATTAATCTGAAGATAAGTATATTTTTTCAAGAGTATACATACTGTGAGGTGTTAAGGTGTCCAGGGATAACAAGTCTTCATATGCACATATAAAAAAATATACAGCAATCTTCTGATGCAGTGGTTAGTAGCAAACCTGTATTCCCCGAGGTCTATACAAAAGGATGTAGCACAATAGGACAGCTGCTTAAACGTCTAACTGCATTTCTAGGAAGGCTGTCTGACTGAAACTCAAAAATAAAAAATATGGATAAAAAATGCATCATAAAATAGGCAAAAAGGGCCTTCGGAGGAGCTGGATGTAGAGCCCAAAGGATTTTTATTCTCTTATTAATTAAAATGGAACACTTAATTGAATTGAAAACTAAGCATAGTCTGAATTAAGGTTTAATAAATAACTTCATGCATAAAATGCACATTAATAGTCTTATTAGGTGATAGAACTTTCTATATGGACAAGTACATGTAGGCCTGCTCACAATTTTAAGCACACTATCAAATATTTCTGAATCTACAGTATATTAATAAAAGGCAAAGCCCTCACTGACTCACTCATCACTAATTCTCCAACTCCCCGTGCAGGTAGAAGGCTGAAATTTGGCAGGCTAATTCCTTACAGGTTACTTACAAAAGTTAAGCAGGTTTCATTTCAAAATTCTACGTGTAATGGTCATAACTGAATCCTACTTACGTACATATATATGTCCATAGCCTGCAGCTTGGTCGCCGTGTGAGGTGGAGTTGCGTCCCCCATCCCCACGCCTCCCACGTAATTGGCTGCCTGCCCATATAAGGCCGTCCGTCGCTCCGGTCTCTTCATTCCCTTCCTTGCTTCGCCACGGTATTCATGTCTCCTTGCTGATAACTGCAGCCTTTTTATTTAATCCACGGCTTCTCCGCTGTTTTATTGTTCATTTATTACGCTTATAGTTATTGTGTAGGTATTTTAGACTTACTTTACATTGTTCAGGTACCAATTTCTTTTACCGTTCCAACCGTATCCCCATTAACATGTCTATCGAGGTGATCACTATCGATCAAAGAACTGCCACTTACAGAGTGGTTTCCATGCCTGGAGTTGCCGCCTGCCTTTTACATTCTCTGTTTTACATATTGCACAGCCATATCAGGCTCAATCTTGATATCCGGAGGAACATTGTGTCTTATGTATTGAATGACTGGGACAGGTTCAAGGTGTGGACTGATGACGGTACAGGAGATAATTATACTACACAGGGGCACTATAAGAGTGAAATGCTTAAGCCCTTCACCAATGCTTCTGCATGTGAGTTGATGGCTGCCGCTGAATTGTTCGGTTGTCACTTTCAAGTCTACCGAAATGGCCAAATATTTTACACCTTTGGAGAACCGCCAATGCCTCTTAAACATCTTAGATTCACAGGTGATAATTTGAGTAGTGGACACTTTGATGTTTATGAATGTTTCAACTCTCAAAAGCTGGATGCGAAGTTATCAATGAAGGCGGTTGTGTGCTTACAACGCTTGACAGATGCCGAATGTCACTTCAACACAAGTCCTGCAAATACTAACGTAATTGAAACAAACCATGAAACTCAAACCGATTATGACAGCAGCAATCCAAGCTGTGAGAAAACAGTAAAAAGGAGGCGTGTCAGACGTTGTGGTACATTTTCTGATGCAGCTAGAAGAAAACAACTTCATGACGCTGCCACCAAATACTCGCAGAAAAATCCACAAGTTAACAGACATGCTGTCGCTAAATACTCGCAGGCAAATCCACAAGTTCATTGAGACGCTGTCTCTAAATACTCACAGGCAATTCCACAAGTTCATAGACACGCTGCCGCTAAATATTCGCAGGCAAATCTACACGTTAATACCGGGAATGCCTGTTAAACATCTTAGATTCATGAGTAGTGATTTGGGTAATGAACACTTCGATGAATGAAACCGATTATCTTTACAACGGTTGATCAACACGGAATGTAACTTGAACACAACACATCCTCCAAACATGAACCTGATTGAAAGAAATAATGATAATCAAATCCTTGATGACAGCAACACTCATAACAGTGACAAAACAATTACACTGACAATCATGTTACGTTATTTTTAAAATGTTTCCTTTTCTTTTT
>JANRMT010062831.1:13825257-13856769 GCA_026402145.1 Polypterus bichir lapradei | reverse complement strand
CCACCATCCATCCTTGGAGAGAAGCACATTTGCACACCCACCTATGCCCGACTAATGCCTGCACTTTTGAAGGAAGCGATAGTTTATTTAAAATTAGCCACCTATTGCTAAGCTGGGGACTGCTGTACCATAGGATGTCACTAAGGTAGTTAAGCAACTCCATAGTTGCAAGGTTCCAGAGATGGGTGAAATCTGCCTAGAAAGGCCGAAGGCTCTGGACATTGTTGGGCTGTCTTTGCTTACATGCTTTTTTAATGTTGCATGAGTGGCAGAACAGGAACAATTTTTCAAAAACGAAGACCAGAGGGGGTGCTTCAACTATCAAGGGATCACACTCCTAATCCTCCTTGGGAAAGCATCTGCCAGGGTATTGGAAAGGAGCCTCTGCACAGTCATTTAACCTCAAATCCAGAAGGAGCAATGTGGATTTCCATCAAGGCCATAGAACAGTGGACCAGCTCTTTACCTTTATAAGGATCCTGGAGGAGGCATGGGAGTATGGTCAATCTGTCCCCAAGTGCTTTGTGGATTTAGACAAGGCAAATGACTATGTCTGAGTGATTCTATGGGGGTTGGGGTTGCTGTGAGATTACAGGGCCCGTAATAAGGGCAATTTGGTCCCTGTATAATTGCTGTGAGAACAATGTCCAGATACTTGGAAAAGCATAAGCACTGTGAACACCAGAACGCATTGGGATGATTTGCGACTGACAGGGAAGCTGCAGGGTTAAAGATCATCATCTCCAAATCCAAGGCCAAGGTCCTTTGTAGTAAAAAGGTGGATTGCCCTATTCCAATGGGCATAATGAGATAATATACTGCCTCACTTACGGTGTTGTTCACAACTGAGGGGTAAAAGGGACTGTGAGATAACAGATGGATCGGGCTGGCAATGAGTGCAGTTATATGGCCAATATACCGATTCACAGAGGTAAAGACGACTAAGCTCTCTGTCTACTAGATGATCACCATTAGCACTGTTGCTCAGTGGTTCTCAGAGTTGTGTTTTGTCTCCTATCCTGTTTGTGATTTTAATGGACAAGATATCAACGAAGAGCCGGGGAGGGTGTCCGGTTCAGCGGACAAGGAATTGCATCCGTACTTTTTACAGATAATGTGGTCCTGTCAGCTTCATCTGGCTGTGAACTCCAGCACGTATAGGGATAGTTTACAACCGAGTGTAAAGCAACAAGCTAAGTTCTCGATTTGCCAGGTGATCAACATACCTAGCCTCCCCTATAGTCATGAGCTTTGGGTAATTAACAAAAAGGACTATATTGTGGGTGGGAGTGGCCGTAATGAGTTTTCTTTACAGAGTGACTAGGCTTTCCTTTAGAAAGAGGGTGAGAAGTGCAGACATCTGGGAGAGGCTTAAAGTAGAGCTGCTGACCCTCCACATCAAGGGAAGCAAATTAAGGTAGTTTGAGCATCTGGGTCATGAGCTTTGGGTAATGAATGAAAAGGAAAATATTGTGGGTGGAAGTGGCCAAATGAGCTTTCTCTGCAGGGTGACTGGGCTTTCCTTTAGAAAGAGGGTGGGAAGCGCGGACATCTGGGAGAGGCTCAGAGTAGAGCCACTGACCCTCTGCATCAAGGGAAGCAAATTAAGGTAAGTCGAGCACCTGATACAGATGCCACTTGGATGCTTCCCTGTATTAGCTTTATGAGAATAACCAGCTGGGAGGAGATCCTGGTTAAGACTCAAGGCTCACTGGGAGGATTATATCTCCCAGATAGCCCGGGAACTCCTTGGGATCCCACGGCATGAACTGGCAAGTGTAAATGGAGAAAGGGATGCATAGGTCACATGGCTAAGACGGCTGCGCTTGCAACATGATCCAGGAAAGGTGTTAGTAAATTAATGAATAAATCAATAAATTAATAAACAATTCCACATAATGCAAGATGTTCCTGCACTGCTGGCCAGTGGATGTTGTGCAGCCATTCTTCTGTAACGTTTTGGGAAACAAGGCTTTTCATTTTGTAGTTATGATTTTACAAAGGTTAGCAGCATAATAATGTGCATCAAACAGGATAATCTCCGGCATCATTACCTGTCAAAACACATTAATACATCTTTAAATATTACAGAAATTGTGAGTCTGCAGACACTTGCTGCCAGGGAAAGGAAAACAGAAATTTAATTCAAACTTGGTGATGTTAAAGAAAAAACAAATTTAGCTGAAATGTGTTTTTTGTTGATTTTTTTATATGTTCATATTTATTAATATTATGGTAACTTATATGCTCTCCACTGTACTGAGAGTGTGCTTTATGTAAATGATGAATGCAGCAGAAGCGACTAACTAGCCATGCAAAATTCACCACTAACAAACAGGATGGACAGACAACTGAAGACAGGGTGGTGACCTGGATTGGGGGGAAAGAGAGAATTTAAAGAAAAATGCAGAGCTAAATGGTTAGCAAGTGCTGAGTTTCGCAGTTGACAACTGGAACTCTTAGATGCGTAGCAACTCTCATCTTGGTTATCCAATCTGCTACATCAACCTACAGCCCCTGGTCACAACGCTGAAAAACTACAATGGGGACCAACTGTCCAAACATGCTCTTTGATCGTAATGCTGCAAACTCCAATGAAGTGGGCCTATTTCAGTTCAAAAGAATGCACTTTCCTGTAAAATTGTGTTTTGCAATGACCACCAAAAGTACCCAAGTCACTAGGAAAAGCAGAAAAAAAGCAGGAACAGATATTGTGCAGGAATGCTTACTCATGGACAATTGTTTAAAGCAAGTTCAAATGTAAATAGCTCCAGTGACCTAATAATAGTGTTATTATTAATTATTTGACTGATGCCTTAATCCAAGTTGACTTATTTCATTTGAGATACAACTGGCTACATTTCATTTGTTTTTCCAATTTGAGCGCAAGCAGGTGAAATGCCCTTACTCATGGTATCAGTATTGGAATCCACAACCTCAGGGTTTGAAGTCCAAATGCCTAACCACTCCTGTACAATAGTATCAACCCTTTGGGGAGATTTAAGCATGCTCTGGTAGCACATTGCCACACCCACCACATGAACCACCACCTGGACCCGGATGCAGCAGGTGACACCTCAGCACCATACTGGATCAGTGTATGGTTTTTTCCATTAGTTGAAGTGCCAATCCTGCCACCAACCCTCGAATTTTTCCTGTAAGTTGGAGGACCTGGATGCAGATTAATGTCATACTCAGGATGAAGCAATTACAGGTTAAGGGCCTTGCTTAAGGGCCCAACAGAGTGGAGTCACTTCTTCCGTTTTTTTTTTTTTTGGTGTGTGTTTTTAAAGAAGAAAAAAAAAAAAAAAATTACAATCATTGTATACAAAAAAGTACTTCTCATACACCCAATTAACTGATGGCACTATAACTGAGGTCCACTGTCTTATGGAATCAACATGGGCAGGTAACACAACTAATATGTATAGTGAGGGCAATCTTGTATAGGTGTGTGCATTTCTCCTTGTGTAATTCCCCGTCCAATTGCTTCTGTTGTACTGCATCTAACTTTTAGTACCTCAATACCCCCCAAAAAAACAATTTATTAAAACCCGGATCTCATGTAGGTGTTGTTCATTAGCAGTTCTCTGGAGTAGAACTGTTAATGAACATCCCTGTAGATCATAATCTCTTACATAAAAAATATAGGCAAGCTAAAAACATGCATTATTTTCTTAAGCAAAACAAATGCTTGTCAAACTGGACACTTTTTTTTTGCAAATTGTTTTTTGCATAGGAAAAAAAACTTGTATAGTACCTGGTATACAATAAAGAATGAAATTGACTAATAAACCTTTTACTTACCCAGAAAGCAGAACAGAGTGTCAGCACTAGGCACAACTGTAACAAAATGAAAAAGAAACTGGTAAAAAAAATAAATAACTACATTATCAAAACTACAAAATGAGTTTGTGAGCTGGAAAATTGCCTTGATTGCAATATATTTATTATTTATAAGGGCTTAACTCACATACTGCAAACATGTTAGGATAGAATGGGCTACAAACTGTATGTCCAAAAAAATAATGCAAGACAAGAAAGCTACAAAGAGGAAGACATGCATCTTATATGGTCTAGCCAAGGGGTACTCAACCCCAGTTGGATTAAGTGGCTTTGAAAGTGATGAATAAATGCTTCTGATGTTCCCAAGCTACACAAAATCTTCTCCGAAGCCTTTGCCTAAACTGTAGAGCTCTCAAGGCTCTTGAAGATGTGCAAAGAGGCAGATGGTTGTCTTTAAATTGGTCTTAAGTAAATAAACCTGGCTATCTTCTGTATTAATTCCTAGAAAAGGTTTTGACACCCCATTACCCAGTTAATTTGAAATGAGTACAATCAAAAAATAAATGGAGAAGTACTACTATTATTCTCTGCAATTGGGACAATCCAGCAGAAACTTGCAAGGTTATTCCTCCTAGAACTCTACTTGACTATAAAGAACTGGGCACCCTTTAGGAAATATGAAAAGGAGACAAAGCTCTCTGAGACAGTCTTCATGACGGAACTAAGACAATGCCTACCTCAACACTGGGCAAATGATTTGCTACACTCCTTTCTGATGAGAAGCAGTATTTTCTCCTTTAAAATAGAAAGGCTTTTTTTTCCCCCCCAGCAAGGATGCTCATTTATTAGGTTTAAGTATTCTTTAGTGGAGCTAATTAATGATGTTGCATGAACCAATACTTTGGTATCATATCAATACCAAAATCCTGAAAACGTAATGGTGCTAGCTTTTCTATAGTATCAATATTACCAAGTGAAAGTCAATACTTCACTCATGCGAGACTACGTAGAAAAATTACTTCAGAAGGCACAATAATACAAACGATTAAAAGCTACCTATAAACATGGCACAAAGAACCACATTAACAAATGATGTAAAGAAAAACAGAAGAAATCATGACTGGAAATACTCTGAATTTGACTAAGTAGAACTTCAGCACTTAATGTTACTAAAAAATGCCTATCACTAATTATACTCAACCCCAGTACTTTATTTAATATTTATAAATGCCAATACTAGTTTACTTAAATGATGTCTAACTACTTGACGGTTATATCTCCATTTTAAAGCTGCTACTATTCGCATTCATACATTTTATATTCTATTACAAAAAAAAGGCCTTGTATCGTTCACTTGAATGATGGAAGTACTTTTAATAAAATGAACGGTATTTCTTTTTTTGACGTGGTATTTAACAGGTACTGTGAAATTTCATTGGTATAGTTATTGAACACAAAAATTCTAGTATCGTGGCATCCCAACTGCCACTTTTACTGAAGAAAAGGACTAGGTTTAAATAAATCTAACCATTGACATTTTCCAAGTGTCATTCCATTACAAATTCATTCTAAAGTTGTGCCAGTTTAAATGCATTGAGACGTCCGCGTAAATGTTTACAATCACTTTGAACTTTACTTGGGCACTTTGCAGTCAAGCTCTGATGCTAAGCCAAACACACTTCCTTCTACATTGGTAACAGAGGGAGAAAAAAAAAAAAAAGTTTCCTTTATAACCCCACTTTATAAACAAAAATTTTTCTGATGAAAAGTGTTTTAGATAAAATCGATTTTAACTATATTTTGATTCACCAAAAATAAAGATTATAGCTTGTTTTACAATTACTGCATTTCTGTGCCTTGCTTTTCCCTCTTGAACAATTATGTATCAATGCATAAAATGCCACAATCCCAGTTCTTAATGGGTTTATGAATGAGCTGTAAAATATACCCAAAATGAAATGTAACAGTTAAGGAGTGAAATGAATGCAGAGCTTGGGTTATGCCCTCTCAATGTCATCTTTCTCTGAGCACAATAAGGAGACTTGAGACACATTTGATTTTGTATATGTATTCCAAAAATATTATAATGACATACAATCCGTAAAGAAAATGTAGGCTAGTGTCACGTGTAAAAACAAGGCAAGGTTTGCCAAACAGGCTGTTCTTAAATGCATTTACCTGCACATTACTCTAACAGAAAATCAGTGAGAGAGGTGCAATAAAATGCACTAGTAATAGTGGTACCTTTATGTCATGTTAAATGATTGAGGACATGCTGAAATTCATGTTAAACAAAGATATTACAATACGAGCACATATTTCTTCTCCTTGTTGACTATATACAACGCTGAAAAAAATACGCTACGAATACAACGTGCCTGTCAACACTTACTTTTTTTTTTACCGTACCGCATTAAAAAAAAAAAAAAAAAAAAAATTATATATTCTTTTTATAATTACTTACAATGATTAGTGAAAATATAGGAAGGTTCGCACAGTAAAAAAAAAAAATGACCATGTACAGTACCAAAGTCAAAAAATGAGATTTATCACAATGATCCAAGAACCTCCTTATAAGTGCATCAAGGCAAACTGAATCATAAGGCACCTCATGAGTTCTCTTTAAGGTAAATATCAGAACATTAAAGCAAATATTACATTTAAAAGAGTGGCATTTACTACTTAAATTGCTTCATGACCACAAGGTACAACTAAACTAAATAAATAAAAAAGATGATTAAAATTAAAGCACTTACCAACATTACAGCAGTTGCAATAGCCCGGGTTGGTTCAACCATTTTTTTTAGTTGTTTCATTGGTCCCATTAAGAAAAGAGTGCTAAAAATTAAATAAAATCATGTTGAAGTTAACAAGTAAACACTGTTTGAAAGAGAAGATGTACCATTTTATACACTTAGAATAAAGTAATTCTTCCCTAAGCATCAATCCATCCACATCACCTGCACAAAATTACATATCAGCTTAAGTAGATCAACACTACACCAATCTCCCACATTAACAAAACTTAACTACAGTATATATTAGAGGAAAGCAGACGTTTATTTACAGTACTGAAAATCCAAAAATGCTAGTATGCACTGTTTTACAATTTGTGTTATACCTTGCAACCCTAATTTATGCACATACTAAATCGAAACCACTGCTTGAGTGAGAGGGGACAGGCAGCTGGGAAGGAGAGCCCATTGAGGGGAATGTGTGACTGATGCTCAGGGGCTGAATAAATGATTGCTGTAGCTGAGCGATTTAGAAAGCCACAGTGATATGGTGTTGAAAAGGGAGACATGCCGTGCAAGTCCGGGAAGGCAGCGGGAGTCGACGAAGCTTGGACGGAGAGCCCCAGTGCGAGTGCCATGCCCTTTGGGGACCGAAGTCTAGGTCCGGAGTGGGAGCCTTGTTGTACCCACAGAACGACAGGGAACCAGACCCGTGGAAGGTCAGCTGTGTTTGTCGGCAGGGTGACTCCTATGCTTCAAGTTCCATATGGGATAAGCAGAGGATACGTCAGTATTACATGGACGCACTGGGAACTTGATGTCAAAAAACTTATTTGGATTTTAACCTCCACTTTCACTTTTATCAGATTATTTATTTATTGAACTTTGCATTGCACTTTTTAAACACTCTTTGATTTAATAAAAGCATTTGACACCCTTTATACACTTACCCCTTGCTTCGTGTTGTGTCCTCATTTGCTGGGTCATTTGGTTACATTATCAAGGGTGTCGGGTTCAAGAGGTTCCCGGAAAAGAACCGGTAGCAATGATCCAACCTGCACTGTCATAAATGCATCTATGCTTCTTAGTCATTTTTACAGAAATATAAGCATTACAATATTTAGAAACTGTTACTAACACTCCTTGATTGTTTCTGTTTTCAGTATCTGGATGCGGCATGAAGTGCCACAACTCTATTGCCAGCTTGCTGTCCCACATATGGAGAAGTCATGCCGGACAAAATAGCTTCAGACTCATTGGATTAAGAGATTCTACAAATTTTACCACTTCTGAATAAGTTTTTAATTTGCTTTTTATATAGAGATTGCACGAACATCTACACAGTATCACAGTATTACAGTATGGACTTTTTGGAGGGTGGCTTGGACAAGTCATTCATCCTTTAAGTCTATGCTTACAGGACATGCCTGCCGACTCAGTACTTTGAGCTCACGGTCACTAAACTGAAGGATGAGGCAGCTGGTCTTCACTGTAGTACAGAATTGGAAGGCTTAGCTCAGATGTCCTTTATGGAGAATGTGTGTACCCCTAAGGTGGTGTAGGAGAAGACTCAAGACGAGAGGACGCAGAGATAGGTGGGTCACAGTCAGATGGCGGTGTAAGGTATAGTGTGCACAGTGTTCAGGGATACCAACCTAAGAATTAAGTGTCAAACCATTTTCAGGACCTTGTGGGGCTGGACAGTGAATCTAAAAATCCTAAGGTAACAGGCAGGCATCAGGAGCACCAAACCAGTCCCAAGAAAATGAGAAGTTGTGATAGTAGGGAATTCGATTATTAGGGAGACGTCAGTTTTGCTCCAGAAAAAGAATGTCTCATGCAGTGTGTTCAGCCTTCTGGGTGCACAGATAGTGGACCTCAGTGGAAGAATAGATATGCTGTTGGACCCAGGGGTGTATCCAGTAGTTGTTGTCTATGTTGGAACAAATGACATACGTAAGGGCAGGCTGTTAGCTGTAGTGTCCAATTTAAAAAGTCAAGCTGAAAAGCAGAACTGGCAAGGTACTACCTGTGCCACACAATAGTACAGACAAGACTGAGATGATTAGAAGGCTTAATGCATGGCTCAAATCATGATGTATGATAGAAGAGTTATTGGGCAAGGCCCTGCTTATTTGAACTTATCAATACTTACAAACCAGACCAAACCAGACCAGATCTCAAGATGCTGGACTACTCATGATAACAAAGATTAATAAAACAACAGTGGGAGGTATAGTGGACCACCGGGACACATACAGCTGCCCTAACCCAACACAGACAGGCAGTGACACAAGTGTTTCACAGCACGCGTTTTTATTTCTGTGGGGAAGCGCTTTTCTTCACTCCCCACAGTAGCACAATACAAAAAAGCAAAACACAGTCCTTTCGCCTCCAGACCTCCTTAGCAGTTTCATCCTTCTTCCTCCCAACTCTGGCTTTTGAGTAGTGGTGTCTGGCCCATTTTATAGAACACCCGAAACCACTCCAGGTGCCCAGCGACCTTCTTTCAGCAGCACTTCTGGGTGTGGCAGAAGTGCTGCCAAACAGGGCTCTGTAAACACCTAGGCGCCCCATGGCGATGGCCACGGGCCCCAGCAGGGTTGAGCCTCCATTCTCCAAACCCATGGCTATGCTGCAAGTCAAGAGTGCTGCCCTCTTTCGACAATGGTATGGGGGAGATAATGTCCTAAAAAAGCTGTCACCCCCAGTCCTTCCACTGTCAAGGCATTTAATATTTGTTGATATTTGTCATTAATATTGCTCTAGCAAGTGGGACATTCTAACACACTTTGTCCCCAGTTTCTCCAGAGCACCGACAGTGATCTTACGGAGAAACATGCCAATCCAATTTAAGCAAAGGAAGGCCATCTGCAAAAAGCAAATGAAATGAGTAAAGTTCAGGGATGCTCAAAGAAGATGTGTTTAGTAAGTGCTTGCGAGACATGGCAGCTGTGAGCACAGTCAAACTCTAATCCAGTAAAATGAGTATTAAAAACCATCACCACCTTCATCTTATCTGCAACCTTGTGCAAATAAATTCAATGCCTACAGATGACTACAATTCCCATCAGTCAGCGAGCTGCTCCAGACAATTCCACACAAACTGTGCTCACAAAATATAAATAAGAGCATCGATAAAAGTGCCATGTCATCAAATATAGCAACTGCTCAGCCTCTTTGGGATAACAATTTCATTGTCTCGCTACATTACAGCATTTATCTTACAGTAGTCCTTTCTTAACTTTTGTGGCCTTTGTGACCAATTTTACATTTTTAAGTTCCTTGACAACCAACAGACTGCATTTGAAGAGGATGGGGTGTTCTGCCTCATTAAATTGAGCACGATTCAAAGACCACAGTCCCCTTGGTGAAATGAAGGCAGTTAGAAATGGGGGAAAAATAGCATTGTCAACCACACTGGAGGACTGGGCCTGTATCACATGCAACAATAACTCTAAGATAAAATGACTTGCAATACATTTTTTTAATCAGTGAATAGTTCTAGATTTTTGAAAAAGCCAATACTGTTGTCCACCTGCACATTATTATTAAGTTCACACCACCAATCAATGTGACCATTATGCCATTAGTGTGCAAGAACTTTCACTGCTCTTTAGGATGCACAGGTAGAGTAGGATTGAAATGGGAAAGCAACCTTTAACACTGATCTCCTCAATAGTCTGTATGGATACTAAAAAAAAAAAAAAAAATCAAAATTTCAGTGCTGGATTTTTTATTTAGTAACATTACAGAATTAGTCAAAGTACTGAATACACTGTTACTGTACACATCATGATTGAAAAATTAAAACTGTTCTTTAATACTATTGCCCTTTCATCATTCTCAAAAATTTATGAAAACCTTCTCATGTTTAGAGAGATTTCTGCTCACCACAAACTGGTATCTTAAGCAACTTTATTCCAAAAAAGATTTTTAAGTTATATCAGCACGGGTTCCATGTAAATACAGCAGCACTGACAGCAGGGAACCTCATTAGATAGACCCCAGTTTTTATGGGATACCACCCTCCCCAAACACTACTTATATAGATCTCAATCCTATCGCCCACATACAAAGAATACCCATTTTGAAAACCTTGGCCTAAAATCCAGTATATGAGACCTCTGGTGTGTTAGATTTTATGGATGAATATATTACAGTACATTAAACAAACGTTGAAGATTAGAAGCTAAGTGTCTGCTTTTAATAAATCCATTTGGTCTTGTGCTAATACATAAGGAAGCACTTTCTCGATCCTTCTGGCTAGAACTTTGGAGAATATCTTAATATCATTACTTAGGAGTAAGACCGTTTTGTATAATGCACATCCATATTTTTCTTAGGGAAGACAGTAATTAATGCTTGGCGAAACGTTTGAGGTATACTTTTGTTTTCTCTAGTATCTATAAACACTTCTAATAATAGAGGAGCTAACTTACAGTGCATCCGGAAAGTATTCACAGCGTATCACTTTTTCCACATTTTGTTATGTTACATGCTTATTCCAAAATGGTTTAAATTAATTTTTTTCCTCAGAATTCTACACACAGCACCCATAATGACAATGTGAAAAGAGTTTACGAGGTTTTGCAAATTTATTAATAAAAAAAACTGAGAAATCACATGTACATGAGTATTCACAGCCTTTGCTCAATACTTTGTTGATGCACCTTTGGCAGCAATTACAGCTTCAAGTCTTTTTGAATATGATGCCACAAGCTTGGCACACCTATCTTTGGCCAGTTTCGCCCATTCCTCTTTACAGCACCTCTCAAGCTCCATCAGGTTGGATGGGAAGCGTCAGTGCACAGCCATTTTAAGATCTCTCCAGAGATGTTCAATCGGATTCAAGTCTGGGCTCTGGCTGGGCCACTCAAGGACATTCACAGAGTTGTCCTGAAGCCACTCCTTTGATATCTTGGCTGTGTGCTTAGGGTCGTTGTCCTGCTGAAAGATGAACCGTCGCCCCAGTCTGAGGTGAAGAGCGCTTTGGAGCAGGTTTTCATCCAGGATGTCTCTGTACATTGCTGCAGTCATCTTTTCCTGACTAGTCTCCCAGTTCCTGCCGCTGAAAAACATCCCACAGCATGATGCTGCCGCCACCATGCTTCACTGTAGGGATAGTATTGGCCTGGTGATGAGCGGTGCCTGGTTTCCTCCAAACATGACGCCTGGCATTCACACCAAAGAGTTCAATCTTTGTCTCATCAGACCAGAGAATTTTGTTTCTCATGGTCTGAGAGTCCTTCAGGTGCCTTTTGGCAAACTCCAGGCGGGCTGCCATATGCCTTTTACCAACGAGTGGCTTCTGTCTGGCCACTCTACCATACAGGCCTGATTGGTAGATTGCTGCAGAGATGGTTGTCCTTCTGGAAGGTTCTCCTCTCTCCACAGAAGACCTCTGGAGCTCTGACAGAGTGACCATCGGGCTCTTGGTCACCTCCCTGACTAAGGCCCTTCTCCCCCAATCGCTCAATTTAGATGGCCAGCCAGCTCTAGGAAGAGTCCTGGTGGTTTCGAACTTCTTCCACTTACAGATGATGCAGGGCACTGTGCTCATTGGGACCTTCAAAGCAGCAGAAATTTTTCTGTAACCTTCCCCAGATTTGTGCCTCGAGACAATCCTGTCTCGGAGGTTTACAGACAATTCCTTTGACTTCATGCTTGGTTTGTGCTCTGACATGAACTGTCAACTGTGGGACCTTATATAGACGGGTGTGTGCCTTTCCAAATCATGTCCAATCAACTGAATTTACCACAGGTGGACTCCAATTAAGCAGCAGAAACATCTCAAGGATGATCAGGGGAAACAGGATGTACCTGAGCTCAATTTTGAGCTTCATGGCAAAGGCTGTGAATACTTATGTACATGTGCTTTCTCAATTTTTCTATTTTTAATAAATTTGCAAAAATCTCAAGTAAACTTTTTTCACATTGTCATTATGGGTTGTTGTGTGTAGAATTCTGAGGAAAAAAATGAATTTAATCCATTTAACAAAATGTGGAAAAAGTGATGCGCTGTGAATACTTTCCGGGTGCACTGTATTTGAAAGGTTTTTATTTTTTTTTTATTTTTATAAAACTCCACTGGGTAGCCATCAAGGTTATCCAGTTCCACTGTACTGAGTATCTAACCATGGTATCTGTAATGAATAAAAAAACTCATTAGATTGTGTCTTACATTCTTTAAACTGAGTAGAATAGAAAGTATTCTTGTACTCTCTAAATGTGTGGGTTATATTTTTATATATATGATATATCAATGATTTTATGTCCATCTGTGTTAGTAATTATTGTTATTACATTGTGGATTTGTTTAGCTAAGATCTTACTGGCCTTCTCTCTTTTTTCATAAAAATAACATTATGATTTAAAGATGAGCTATTCTGTTTCTTTAGTTGTCAAAAGGTTAAATTCTGTTGCAAAACCTATCTTTTCTTATAAAGTGGCTCATTTGGAGACCTGGCATGTTCAATATTTATTCTGTTAATTTCTCTGATTAACTCATACCTTCTTGGTTTCCAGTATTTTTGTGAGAAAGATATGAAATAATCTGTCCTCTTAAAAATGACTTCAGTTTCCTTCGAGTAGTCCTGCAGAGACCTCTGAGGATGCATTTGCCTCAAGAAAATCAATTTGCTTGGATATGAATTCTTTACAGTTCTCATCAGTTAGTGACAGGGGTTTAGCTACAAGAGGAGTGTGTAGGGCACATTAATTTAAGATCCACGATCAGAAGGGGTATAAACAAACAAATATCATGCCACATTTGCATTATGTTGTAAAATACATAAGTCAAATAAACAAATGCATTTTCACTTGCAAAATGTGAAACTACACTCCCACATTTATTATTACCTTAGATACTTAAAATTGGAACCAGGTGCACCAAATTAGGTGCAAGTATTGAGAACATTATAAGATAGAATCTTGGAGAAACCAGTTTAATTTAACTTCAGCAATTTAGTTTGGTTTGCTCTTTGTTGCTGTGACGTGTGTTATCACTATGCCTAGCTAGAAAGAACTCTCTAAGACCATCAGAAAGAAGTTTATAGATACCCAAGAGCCTGGGAAGAGGTGTAACAAGACATGCAAATATATGGAAATCAAGTATTTGACTGTTCAGAAGACCACCTACAAGTGGAGAAGATTTCAGACTACCAACAACTTGTCCAGACAAGGCTGCCCCAGCAAATTCTAATACCTCCATTTCAACAAAATTCCATCATGGGATCTACAGGTAGCTCTTGCTGACACTGATGTCAAAGTACACAAATCTACCATTAGAAAGAGACTGCACTAGATAGATTAGATAGATAGATTAGATAGATTAGATAGATACTTTATTAATCCCAAGGGGAAATTCACATAATCCAGCAGCAGCATGCTGATACAAAAAACAATATTAAAGAGTAATAAAAATGCAGGTAAAAACAGACAACTTTGAATAATGTTAACGTTTACCCCCCGGGGTGGAATTGAAGTCGCATAGTGTGAAGGAGGAACGATCTCCTCAGTCTGTCAGTGGAGCAGGACAGTGACAGCAGTCTGTCGCTGAAGCTGCTCCTCTGTCTGGAGATGATCCTGTTCAGTGGATTCTCCATGATTGACAGGAGCCTGCTCAGCGCCCGACGCTCTGCCACGGATGTCAACCTGTCCAGCTCTGTGCCTACAATAAATTACATCTACATGAGAGGTGTACAAGGAGAAAACCTCTGCTGTACAGAAAAAACATCAATGCAAGACCTAAGTTTTACCATTGAAGATGAACTGGTTATACACAACATCTAAATTGTTCAGCAGTGTACATCGCAGGTTTGCCCCACAATCTACTCAACCTCCACAAGCATAGTTTAACTTCATTTGGGGCTCAAAGATTGAAAAGTGAAATGGTCAGTCATGTACATGGAACCCCATAAGGGTGAGAAT
Source organism: Polypterus bichir lapradei (assembly GCA_026402145.1). Classification (NCBI taxonomy): domain Eukaryota; kingdom Metazoa; phylum Chordata; class Cladistia; order Polypteriformes; family Polypteridae; genus Polypterus; species Polypterus bichir. The sequence continues at coordinate 13,842,316 of JANRMT010062831.1, read as the reverse complement.
GGCATCCTAGACATCCCTACCAAGCCTTTCTTTGCCTGCAACTGCATCTTCAGAACTTTTGTAGCAGGGCTACAAGTGCATAAATACAAAACCTTTTTAGTTATACCCAGTATAAAAATGTTGTTTGTAGTTTCCCTTTTACTGTACAAAACTTGTGTGCTTGGGGAAAACAAAACAAAACAAAAAAAGCAGGAATAAAAATAAAAAATCATGCAGTGAATAATTTTAATAATCAATAGCTGCTGTAAATAGAAAGTGCAGTAAAAAATTCAGAGGGTAAATTGTTACAAACTTCATGGAGAGCTTACCACAGCTCCACCATAGACATTGGCTGTCTTATTTGCATCTGCCTGGCAATGGGGTGATAACGGTGCCCTGACCAAAGCACCGTCTGACATTTTCATGTATTTTTTTACATTATTAATAAAATACAAAAAAGTTATGTACCTAAAGAATTACATACACATCTATTACCTTATTTATATGCTATTAAAAATTTGGCAAATTTAAAAGTTTCAAAATTACATGTTTCATAATGCCTTGCTCCATATCAGTACATGTTACTGCTATTCATTTCCTTGATTTATCCCCTTCTCCAGGGTGTCCTCAACCTGCTCACTACTATCGCTACAGATCACAATGCCATCAGCAAACATCACAGCCCACAGGGACTCCTACCTAATCTCATCTGTCAACCTGTCCATCACCACTGCAAATAAGAAAGGGCTTAGAGCTGATCCCTGATGTAATCCCACCTCCACCTCCACCTTGAATGCATCTGTTGCTCCTACTGCAAACCACAGTCACACTTCCCTTGTACATATCCTGTACAACTCTTACATACTTCTCTGCCACTCCCAACTTCCTAATACAATATCACAGCTCCTCTCGAGGAACCCTGCCATATGCTTTCTCCAGGTCCACAAAGATGCAATGCATCTCCTTCTGGCCTTCTCTATACTTCTCCATCAACACCCTCAGAGCAAACATCGCATCTGTGGTGATCTTTCTTGGCATGAAACCATACTGCTGCTCACTAACCATCACCTCACTTCTTAACCTTGCTTCCACTACTCTTTCCCATAACTTCATGCTGTGGCTCATCAATTTTATCCCCCTGTAGTTACTACAGTCCTGCATGTCCCCCTTATTATTAAATAAATATTGGCACCAGTACACTTCTCCACTCCTCAGGCATCCTCTCACTTTCCAAGATTCCATTAAGCAATCTGGTTAAAAACTCCACTGCCATCTCTCCTAAACACCTCCACACATTCCACAGGTATGTCATCTGCACCAACAGCTTTTCCATTCTTCATCCTCTCCATAGCTGTCCTTATTTCCTCCTTGCTAATCCGTTGCACTTCCTGATTCACTACCTCCACATCATCCAATCTCTTCTCTCACTCATTCCCTTCATTTATAAACATTTCAAAGTACTCTTTCCATCTGCTCAACACACTCTACTCGCTTGCGAGTATGTTTCCATCTTTATTCTTTATTACCCTAACCTGCTGCACATCTTCCTAGCTCGGTCCCTCTATCTAGCCAATTGGTACAAGTCATTTTCTCCCTCCTTAGTATCCAACCTCTCATACAACTCATCACAAGCCTTTTCATTAACCTTCGCCACCTCTCTCTTCACCTTGCGCCTTATCTCCTTGTACTCTTGTCTACTTTCTGCATCTCTCCGACTATCCCACTCCTTCTTTGCCAACCAATTCCTCTGTATACTCTTCTGTATTTCCTCACTCCGCCACCAGGTTTCTTTTTCCTCCCTCCTCTGTCCAGATGTCACGTCAATCACCCTTCTTGCTGTCACCCTTAATACATTTGCTGTAGTTTCCCAAACTGTCTGGAAACTCTTCACTGCCACCCAGCGCCTGTCTCACCTTCTCCCTAAACTCAACTTTGTAGTCTTCCTTTTTCAACTTCCATCATTTGATCCTTGGCTGTACCCTCACTCTCTTCCTCTTCTTGATCTCCAGCGTCATCCTACAGACCACCATCCTATGCTGCCTAACTACACTTTCCCCTGCCACTACTTTGCAGTCTTTAATCTCCTTCAGATTGACTCTTCTGCATAGTACGTAATCTACCTGTGTGCATTTTCCTCCACTTTTGTACGTCACTCTATGTTCCTCCCTGTTCTTAAAATACGTATATTCAATGCACACCAAACTTGCAGTGCAAATGCACTAACAACATTCATCATCACACCTCCAATTTCCAGCTTCATAATCATTACTCTGTCTGACACTCTTTTCACTTCCAAAACACTGTTGACATACTGCTCCTTCAGAATAACCCCTACTCCATTTCTCCTCCTATCCACACCAAGATAGAACAATTTGAATCAACCTCCGATCCACCTGGCCTTACTCCCCTTGCACGCACAATTTATCAACCTTCCTTCTCTCCATCATATCGACTAACTCTCTCCCCTTACCAGTCATACTGCCAACAATTAAAGTTCTTACCCTCAGTTCTACTCTCTTTACCTTCCTCCGGACACGTCTCCCCCCTCTTCTTCTTCAGCCAACAGTAGCCCAATTTCCGCCAGCACCCTGTTGGCTAACAGTACTGGTGGCGGTCATTGTTAACACAGGGCTCGACCGATCTGGTATGGAAATTTGTACTGTTGTCCGCATATTGATTTGGCAAAGTTTTACACCGGACGCCCTTCCTGACATAACCCTCCCCATTTATTCGGGCTTGGGACTGGCACGAAAAAACACACTTGTTTGTGCATCCCCTTTGGCTAGGTTGTAAGCACTCACATACACAAGCGTTATTTTAGTGTAACCAAATCTGCATATCTTTGGAAGGAAACCAGAGCACACTGAGGAAACCCAGCAGGAAAACATGTAAACTCCAGGCAAAGAATGCCAGCGATGCGACTCCCTGCAAGAAGGCAGCGCTAACGCACCGCCACCGTGTCACCCCCATGTGTGTAATTATGAACAGTATTCATTATGTAAACGAAAATAATGATTTATCTGTATAATGTAACATACATACTTTAATGCATTTCATCACGAAAGTGATATCAGGTATAAATCTAAGGATTCTAAATATGCAAAGAGTTGGAATATCATACATTTAAAGTGCTCAGTGTGGCGATCTATTGCTGTTTGCCACTGCTGTCAGGACTGGAGGAAGCCCTAGGGAAAAAAAGACGGCACAGAAGACGGTATGTGAGACTTTTAAAATGTATCGTGTCATTACGATAGGGAATATGCGACGCTTGAATATAAAAGCACCACAAATGCATCTGTATGTCAGCATTTTGCTTCACCACATTGAACCACTCAAACGTCAAAATTACCCTTTTGTTTTATTTTGTGTTTCTGTAAGAAACAGTCATATCACATAAGTGCTCAATAAGTTATGTTTGAGTGGCACTAAAACCAAAATAAGTCTCTAGTATCTCTGTATTTAACTTGCCAGTCTGCAAGGTAGCTAAGAGTGCTTACTACTCTATCATAATGACAAAATTCTACGAAACAAATGTAATGATTATGCCTGCCCATTGTTCCAGTTTGCAGTGCCTATGCTAATCTTTGCAAGGAACTCAAAACAACCACCCAAGTAATGCACGGTGTTGGTTTTTAAGCGAGACAGCAGCTGCGGAGAACTTTTTTAGTGTGCCAGGAGCAAAGGTGTAGGTAGAGCAGTGTTTTCCAACTGTTTTTCTTTCATGGCACACTTTCTATAACCAAAAAAAAAATCCCAAGGCACACCATGATTCTACCAACCACAAAAGCATTAAAATCTATACACTTGCTAACCTGTCCTAAGGGGAAGGACAATCAGAGATGCCAGCAAAAAAACAAAAAAAAAAAACAAACAAAAAAATAAAAAAAAAACACAGCTTGGAGGTTGTCATTCACAAGCATAGCACTTTGGATGCAAATAATAAAAACCATCATTTAAAAACTGCATTTTGTGTTTACTTGTGTTATATTTGACTAATGGTTAAATGTGTTTGATGATCAGAAACATTTTGTGTGACAAACATGCAAAAGAATAAGAAATCAGGAAGGGGGCAAATAGTTTTTCACACCACTGTATATATATACACATATATCTATACTAATAAAAGGCAAAGCCCTGACTGACTGACTGCCTGACTCACTCATCAGTAATTCTCCAACTTCCTGTGTAGGTAGAAGGCTGAAATTTGGCAGGCTCATTCCTTACAGGTTACATACAAAAGTTAAGCAGGTTTCATTTTGAAATTCTATGCTTAATGGTCAAAACTGAATACTACTTACATACATATATACGGCCATAGCCTGCAGCTCGGTCGCCGTGTGGAGCAGAGTTGTGTCCCCCATCACCACACCTCCATGTTTTTGACTAAATTTACATGTAAAGAAGCGATCTCACCAGCTCGGCGACAATTCCTTTATTGAAGAATGAAGTCCATCTCACCCGGGTGACTCGCCGTTAGCGTCCATCCATGGCCGACGCCCGCTCCACAACAGACAAGTAAAGCCGTGAGGTCTGAATATCCCTTTTAGGTTAGCAGGCACCCCTTCTGCAACAATAGGATTGTTGAGCCTTATGATAATGATCCCGCACGGAGGGTTTAGAGACACGCACCGGGAGAAGTATAGAATAGGGAAGCCCGTGTGACTGTTCTAGCTTTAACTACTGTGAAATAAACAGACATAAACTAGAAGCGTGAGTCTGTGCCTTTTAATAATCTCGAGAGAGAAACATGGTGGCAGCGTAGGTGACGGAACTGTGCCGAAAGTCACGCCAGTTTGCTGTTAAAAGTTCGGGACGCGGAGACGCTAACACGATAGGAAAATGGACGGTCAGAGACTGCCGCTGACATTAAGCCTCGATGCTAAAGACCTGGCAAAGTAATGGAGAACATGGAAGGACGAGTTCAGATTATACACAGAACTTGCAATGCCAGAGGCAGAGGAAAACACTAAAGTCAGATTATTCCGTTATCTTATTGAAGAGAGCGGCAGAGAATTGTGTCAGGCGCTGACCGGTGATGTAAGACCTGATGAGTTAACCATGAGCTTGAGGATACGTAATTTGATGAACATTGCAACCCGAAAATAAACAAAACTGTAGAGAGGTTCAGATTTTTTTCAAGAAATCAGTAAAGGGGAGAAAATATAGACAACTATGTCACAGATCTGAGAATGTTAGCAGGCACATGCAATTTCGGGGAGATTAAAAGTTCCCTTATACGTGACCGAATTGTGTGCGGAACCAGTGATGCAAGTTTACGACAAAGATTACGGAGAGAAGACAAACTGACTTTAGAGAGGTGCATACAAAATATGCAGAGCCATAGAACTGTCGAAGGAGAACAGCAGGACAGTCACATGGGCTTCCCTATTCTATACTTCTCCCGGTGCGTCTTTCTAAACCCTCCGTGCGGGAACATTATCATAAGGCTTAACAATCTTATTGTTACACCTTCTACGTGCACCCAACCATCCTTATTACGGAGTCTTCCTTGCTTTACCGCTGGATGCTTCTTTCCATTCACCTTCCCAGCACTATATTTAAACAGTTTTTCATCTCACTTTTCCGCTCCTTCGCTGTCTTCTCCCTTTTCGTTCAAAATACGCGCCTCCTTGCCTTTTTACAGTCAGTTTACCTTACATCACACCATGGTACGTTTAGCAAGGACACGCAGGCGTAGTCTGCCCCCAATTCTTCTTAAACAGATATCCCACAGACAATAATTACTGGGATATAATCTCTAAAAGGAAGCACGCAGCAGAAACAGTTAAAAGCACACAATAAAAAATATGTGACAACTGTTACATGACGCTGTCGCTAAATACTCACAAGAGATTCCACAAGTTCATAGACACGCTGCCGCTAAATATTCGCAGGAAAATCCACAAGTTAATACTGGGGATGCCTGTTAAATATCTTACATTCACGAGTAGCGATTTGGGTAGTGAACACTTCGATGAATGAAACCTGTTATCTTTACAACGGTTGACAAACATGGAATGTAACTTGAACATAACACATCCTCCAAATATGAACCTGATTGAAACAAATAATGATAATCAAATCCTTGATGACCGCAACACTCATAACAAAACAAAACAATTACATTGACAATCATGTTGCGTTATTTTTAAAATGTTTCCTTTTCTTTTTCAAAACTTCTTTAACACACTACTTCTCCGCTGTGAAGCATATATATATATATATATTTATTAAAAATAAAAAAACTGACCACCATAATGTTACCGAGATGAGCCAGGCAAATGAGGACATATACACACAGTAATGGGTAGGTGCAAAAAAAGAAAAAAAAAAGGTGAAAAGGGTATTTTGCTAATTATATAACATATATCTATACTAATAAAAGGCAAAGCCCTCACTGACTCACTCACTCACTGACTGACTGACTCATCGCTAATTCTCCAACTTCCTGTGTAGGTAGAAGGCTGAAATTTGGCAGGCTCATTCCTTACAGCTTCCTTACAAAAGTTGGGCAGGTTTCATTTCGAAATTCTACGCGTAATGGTCATAACTAGAAGCTATTTTTCTCCATTTACTGTAATGGAGTTGTGCGCGAAAGACTTGGGGGCGGAGTTTCGTGTGACATCATCACGCCTCTCACGTAATCACGCAGTACGTAGAAAACCAGGAAGAGCTCCAAAAACCGCTGAAGAAAACATACATTATATAATTAAGAAGGCAGTGAAACAATTAGAAGCGAGCGAGTGACATATAAAACCATATTCAGCGGCTCACGTGAACTGATGCAGTGCGCAGACAAAAAGCAACAGTTCCAAAGAGTGCTGAACAAAAACCGAATTACATTGCTACGCTCAAATAGACAAAGCACACGCCGTGGCGCAATAGTAGAGCCTTCGCCTCTAGCGCCGGCTTCCAGGGTTCGATTCCCGAGAGGGGATGCACTAAGTATGTACGCGCGCTTCCCGATACATTTTAGCCTCGCATCCCCTTGGTTTGACACGTATGAAAAAATATGCGGTTAACGCAGAAAGACAGATCACCAATTGAAGCTTTATGAATAATGGATACTTTATTCGCGATCAATGATTGTTTTGGTAAAGCCATACTCAGTGTATTCATTAGATGAACGGTAAAAAAGTAAGAGCGAGGGGAGGATTACTTATTGAGGCACGCAGGCAAAACCACAATAGCACGCGGGCTCGATGTACTGTAGTGCGCGTCAACTCTATCTGAATTGCGATCACATTTGAAAAAATATATCTTTTCAAGTTCTATTTAGTCCACATCCGGCCCGGCGTGTAATTATATCCGGCCCGCGAGATCATTTTATATACTGTATTATTGTTATTAATGGCCCGGGGATATGAAGCGCTGGTAACACAATAAACTACAGATCCCATAATGCAGCGCTTCAGCTGCCTTGCCGAACACTTACCGCGTTAATCAAGTCTAGCTTATGATGCTGCAAGTTATTGCGAAGCTAGCCCACACGATGCCGAAGAGAAAAGGTGATTCTGAACATAGAGCCTTTAAAAACCGATGGGAGGCTGAGTATATGTTTACTGACATTGCCGGTAAACCCGTGTGTCTCATTTCTGGAGCAAATGTGGGTGTAATTACAGAATTTAATCTAAGACGGCACTATGAGACAAAACATCAACATAACCTGAAAGACCTGAATGCAATGCACAAGATACAGAAAGCAGAAGAGTTAAAGAAGAATCTGACACTTCAGCAGACGTTTTTACCCGTGCAAAATCACAAAGTGATTTCAAGTAAAGCTACTTTTATGGGAGACACAAATGCACCAGTGCAACTTGCCCCACTTTCCCTGTTGCCAAGTAATGTTGAACCAAGTCGACACTACGGTGTTCCCAAATACGCACTTTGTTCATAAACTGAGCGCACTGCGCACTGAGTTCGCACGGCGCTTTGGTGACTTTGAAGAACAAAAAAAGAATTTTGAGTTGTTTCGCAACCCATTTGCTGTCGATGTGGAAACTGCACCTGTGCAGATTCAGATGGAGGTGACTGAGCTGCAGTGTAATGGCACACTGAAGGCAAAGTACGATACTACACGGCCCACACAGTTTATTCACTCCATTCCCACACAAATGCTCCAGCTCCGTCTACATACGGCTCGAACCTTGTGCATGTTTGGTAGCACATATCTGTGTGAGAAGCTCTTCTCAGTCATGAAGACTAACAAAACAGCACACAGGAGTCGCCTCACTGATGAGCACCTGCAGTCCATTCTAAGAATCTCCACAACACAGAACCTCACACCAAAAATAAACAAACTTGTTGCCAAAAAAAGATGCCAGGCTTCCAAATCTGATAAAATGACATAAGAGCAAAGACAACTGAATGATTTGATTTGTTATTGCTGAAAAGAACAAAACCTGGAAACATAAATAAAATTTGTTATGCACCATGTTCATATTTGAATTTGTATAATTTTGAAAGGATATATTTTTATGGAGAGCAAAATCTTTTGGGATATTTAAAATCTAAGTTTATTTTTTATATAAAATTACATCAGAGTAAAGAAATTTGAATGTTTGTTCTTTTAACATTTACTTTATTTCTAACTTGTATAATTTAGAGAGGATATATTTTTATGGAGAGCAAAATATTATAAGTTATTTAAGGTTTGAGTTGATTTATTCCGGAATAATATTCTGTCGACTAAATAAAAATTCCTTCTATTTAAAATTTAAATAGAACTTCAACATATATGATAGTTGTGTGTACGTATATATGTAGATATGTACAGTATGTATATATATGTATGTGTGTGTGTGTATATATATGTATATATGTGTGTGTATAGATATATATGGATAGATATAGATATATATGGATAGATATAGATATATATGGATAGATATAGATCTTTGACAGCAACACTTATCACTCATAACAGTGACAAAACAATTACATTGACAATCATGTTACGTTATTTTCAAAATGTTTCCTTTTCTTTTTACTTCTCCGCTGCCAAGCGCGGAAATAATATATATATATATATATATATACACACACATATATTAAATACATATATATTAAATACATATATATATACACAAATTAAATACATATATTTTTATATATATAAAATATGAGATAATCTGAACTTTGTGACTGATGGTGCAGGTCAGCCCCATGCTACCAGATCCCATCAGGAGCCTCCAGAACCCCCAACTGCTGATAACATTTCCGAGGGATCAGCTGAGAAAATGACGACATCACACAAAGCAAGGGGAAGGTTAAAACAGTGCTCAGTACTTTAATTAAAAGAAACAAATCAATTTAATGTTCAAAAGTGCTGCGCAAAATCCGTAATAAGTAAAAAAATCCAATAAAAGTGAAAGTGGAGGTTAAAATTTAAATAAAGCCATTAAAAATTATTTTAAAAACAATATGGCAAGAAACTGCCCTTTTCCAAAAGCCAGGTGCCTCTTTCGTAAAACTGACGTCTCCCTCTGCTTGTCTCGTAGGGGCCTCAAAGCAGGGAAGTCGCCCTGCCAACAGACACACCCAAACTTCCACAGGTCTGGGTCCTTGCCGTTCCATGGCTACAGTAAGGCTCCCTCTCTGGACCTAAGCTCGGGTCCCCAAAGGCCACAGCTTTCACAATGGAGCTCTCAGTCCAAGCATCATCGACCCCAGCTGCCTAACCAGTCTTATGCGGTGAGTCATTCACACACCTGGTCACTCCCACTCCGCGTACATGCTCAGCTGGAGTCACCCATTTCAACCGCCCCAAGTGTTGGCCACACACTCCTCTCCATGGGCTCTCTTCCCAGCTGCCTGCCTTCTCTCTCTCGAGCCCGCTCTCTTCAATTCGCTCATTTCTGCATCAGTGCACGTTCTCCCTCATGTCCTCCTGTCCTCTTTACTCCCCGCGATCCCTTATGCTTCCCTTTTATATGCTGAAGAGCATTTGCCCGATTGCTGCACCGGGCTGCTAATGTGGCCATCAGACCATCCTAACATGTTGGCAAGGCAACACACAGACAGCTGGCTGCCTTGCACCCATCCGAAGACTGTCCGCCTTCTCAGCAGATTTTGCTTGCACTTGCACATGCACCACCCCCAGCCCCCCTCCACCCCGTGTGAAAGTGTCCATTTCTTTAAAACATGGTCATCAACAATACTCAGACAGGCTATGGCATTTAAACAATGCTCAAATGGTACTAAGGGGCCCAAACTGTGCTAAGAAAATATCTCCTACACCATTACACCACCACTAGACTGAACCATTGATATAAGGCAGGATGGATCAGTGCTCTCATGTTGTTGATGCCAAATTCTGACCCCACCATCCAAATTTTGCAGCAGAAATCAACATTCATTAGACCAGGCAACATTTTTCCAATCTTCTTTTGTCTGATTTTGGTGAGCTCCAGTTGCCTGATCTTAGCCGGCAGGAATGGCACCTGGTGTGATCTTCTGCTGCTGTAGCACATCTGCTTTAAGGTTCGACATGCTGTGTATTCAGAGATGCTCTTTGGTACAACTCTGTTTGTAATGTGTTACTGTTGGCTTTCTATCAGCTCAAACTAGTCTGGCCATTCTCCTCTGACCTCTGGCATCAACAAGGCATTTTTGCACAGATAACTGCTGCTCACTTGATATTTTCCTTTTTTTGCACCACTCTCTGTAATTCGCAGAGATGGTTGTGTGTGAAAATCCCAGTAAATCAGCAGTTTTGGAAATACTCAGACCAGCCCGCCTGGCACCAACAATCATGCTATGTTCAAAGTCACTTAAATCACCTTTCTTCCCCATTTTGATGTTCATTTTGAACTTCACCAGGTTATCTCGACAATGTCTACATGCCTAAATGAATTGAGTTACTGCCATGTGACACGAAATGCAAGGGCTCATCAGAAACTTAGCGGACATGAAAACTATGGCTGATTGAAGGTGGCCTTAGGGACATTAACTCCAAAAGCATTTGTGTGTGTCATCTCTGCTCATTCACCTTCTGTTCTATGACATTTTTTACTAAAATATTCAAGAGGATTTCTCTTACATGTTCCTTTACTGGGTTTCTACAATATCTATCCTTAAATCTTTTACTAAAATCAAAAGCGAGACAATTATTTCCAATAAACTATATTGATGTTTAATTAAAATAATTTCACTAGCACTGCAGTACTTTGAAGAAACAAACAGAAATGAACAAAATGTTAAAAATACTATTTTGATCACATGTAATGAAAGTCCTTGAAAGTCAGTAGTTTTAGCTGTGTGATATAATCTATGTCTTGTCAAATATTTACTACTAAACATCTTTGCTGATAGAGTAATGACTGCTGAAAAGTGACTGTGCAGTCATGTATGAATACAACATTTCAAAACAGTCATTTTAACAGTAATGCAACATTTGTAATATTTTGTCTATATTTTAAAATCTATTTAATGGTACCTTGATTACAAAAAGTACCAATTCTTGCCTAAAACAAATATTTCTAGAGGAGCCCAACATTGTGAATGCTAATGTAGGTTGAAGGACCATGTAATGAAAAGCCTTTAGTAACCCTTGAGACTATTAGTACTATCAAAATATATATTTCAATAGGAAATTTTGGAACTCTGGACAATAAGACTAACACCAGTTTTGAGTTCAGAAGAGTATTAACTAACAAGCAAGCTGCACCCTTGTTCAAGACCACTAAGTAGGCAACCAGGGACCAGTGGAATAAAAAGCCAGGAGCAGAGTATTTTTCTCCAGGACCCAAGGAAGTGTACAACCCTGGATGGGGTACAAAGTTAATATTTTACTCCAATTAATTGAATATTTAATACCATCTTAAAGGATCAATTACTCATAAATCGAAGAGTATCGTAACACCAGGAATTACTTCAAAGTTATACTCTAATATTCATGCAAACAAGACTAAATACAACAGACAAGAGAGATGGTGGTCACAATGGAAGCAAACGCATTTAGTTGAAATGCATTTCCACAAGTCATGCATAACCCTTGAATGCCAAGTGTCAGGAGTAGAGGCCACTAGACAGCACATCTCCATGAATATGTAGGTAGGAAATGGGCAAGATCCTTTATTTTCTCCATTTACTAAATGTGTAAAAGAGTCTGATGTAGTCTCTTGCCTTCTAATATTCACTTACCCCAGGTGTTCTCTTACCTGCAGATAGATGTAATATTTCCAAGAGTATAAAAGACTGCAAACAATGTTAAACCATTTCTAGGAATCCAAAGAAAAATAACTCCCTAAAAAAATAAAAGAAGAGCTGAGGTAAGAAAAAAATACAAAACACATAAAATATTTAATGAACTTTCTGAAGGGTTGTTTCCGACATAATCAAAAGTTTGATTTAAAATTGAATACAGAGCAAGACAGATACTTTAACAGTCTTAACAGTCCAAAAAGTTCAATGATCTGATTTTCCTGAAGAAACTGAATACATTTTTTCTGGGTTTTATTAGGCAAACTAGTGTTGAAGTGTAATGTACTGAGGCAGTATTCCTTTCATACATATAGCATAACAGTATGCAATCTTTCTGAAAACGTTTGTTTTCACAATTACATACAGCATATCACTATAAACCTGCAGAAAAGAAACACCTGATATACAATATATGGTCCTCTAAATGACAGAAATGATTTTGTACCAGATACAGTAATACAGCACAAGTGCCACATCACATTAAAATGTGAAATGACTACATTGTTACAGTACTTGTTTTTCTCAAAATTACTCTTTTTTTTTTTTAGCTCTTTCCAATTTTAAAATTATGTAAAGAATATCACAATGGACATATTTGGTACAGAGAGGAGAACCCAACAATCTTAAATATTTTACAGTCCCAAAACAAACATAGTAACTTACAAATTTTTCTTCAGCATTCTACAAAATCAATAAAGCAAACAGTATATTGATGTAGCTTGTAAGTAAGAACACTGAAAAGCATAATGCCACTCACTTACCTGCCATTTTGTAATATTTGCAAAGGATGTCTTTTTTTAATCCTAAATGCTTTATAGTGATGCAGATATCACCAATTTAGAGAAGTATTTGTAGTTTTTTTTGGGCTCTACAACCACAAGCAGTCAAAATGTTCCACATTTTGTAACTTCCATATGTGTAGACATAGGTTGGTTAAGTGGTCTGTACCTTTGATACAGCAGAGAATTTCAGTTGGGATTAAAGTTCCGAAAATTTATTCGGCAGAACTTCGACCACGTCCCGAGGGAGGTGGGGGACATTGAGTCCGAATGGGCCATGTTCCGTGCCTCTATTGTTGAGGCGGCTGACCGGAGCTGTGGCCGTAAGGTGGTCGGTGCCTGTCGCGGCGGCAATCCCCAAACCCGTTGGTGGACACCGGCGGTGAGGGATGCCGTCAAGCTGAAGAAGGAGTCCTATAGGACCTTTTTGTCCTGTGGGTCTCTGGAGGCAGCTGATAGGTACCGACAGGCCAAGCGGAATGCGGCTTCGGTTGTTGCTGAGGCAAAAACTCGAGCATGGGAGGAGTTTGGAGAGGCCATGGAGAACGACTTTCGGACGGCTTCGAGGAGATTCTGGTCCACCGTCCGGCGTCTCAGGAAGGGGAAGCAGTACAGTGTCAACACCGTATATGGTGGGGATGGTGCGCTGCTGACCTCGACTCGGGACGTTGTGGGTCGGTGGGGGGAGTACTTCGAAGACCTCCTCAATCCCACTAACATGCCTTCCAATGAGGAAGCAGAGCCTGGGGACTCTGAGGTGGGCTCTCCCATCTCTGGGACTGAAGTCACCGAGGTGGTCAAAAAACTCCTTGGTGGCAGGGCCCCGGGGGTGGATGAGATACGCCCGGAGTTCCTTAAGGCTCTGGATGTTGTAGGACTGTCTTGGTTGACACGTCTCTGCAACATCGCATGGACATCGGGGACAGTGCCTCTGGATTGGCAGACTGGGGTGGTGGTCCCCCTCTTTAAAAAGGGGGACCGGAGGGTGTGTTCCAACTATAGAGGGATCACACTCCTCAGCCTCCCTGGAAAAGTCTATTCGGGGGTTCTAGAGAGGAGGGTCCGTCGGATAGTCGAACCTCGGATTCAGGAGGAACAGTGTGGTTTTCGTCCTGGTCGTGGAACAGTGGACCAGCTCTACACCCTTAGCAGGGTCCTGGAGGGTGCATGGGAGTTTGCCCAACCAGTCTACATGTGCTTTGTGGACTTGGAAAAGGCGTTCGACCGTGTCCCTCGGGGAGTCCTGTGGGGGGTGCTCCGGGAGTATGGGGTACTGGACCCCCTGATAAGAGCTGTTCAGTCCCTGTACAACCGGTGTCAGAGCTTGGTCCGCATTGCCGGCAGTAAGTCGAGCCCGTTTCCAGTGAGAGTTGGACTCCGCCAGGGCTGCCCTTTGTCACCGATTCTGTTCATAACTTTTATGGACAGAATTTCTAGGCGCAGCCAGGGTGTTGAAGGGGTCCGGTTTGGTGGACTCAGGATTGGGTCACTGCTTTTTGCAGATGATGTTGTCCTGTTTGCTTCATCAGGCCGTGATCTTCAGCTCTCTCTGGAGCGGTTCGCAGCTGAGTGTGAAGCGGCTGGGATGAGAATCAGCACCTCCAAATCCGAGACCATGGTCCTCAGCCGGAAAAGGGTGGAGTGCCCTCTCAGGGTTGGGGGCGAGATCCTGCCCCAAGTGGAGGAGTTTAAGTATCTCGGGGTCTTGTTCACGAGTGAGGGAAGAATGGATCGTGAGATCGACAGGCGGATCGGTGCGGCATCCGCAGTGATGCGGGCTCTGCATCGGTCTGTCGTGGTGAAAAAAGAGCTGAGCCGTAAGGCAAGGCTCTCAATTTACCAGTCGATCTACGTTCCTACCCTCACCTATGGTCATGAGCTATGGGTAGTGACCGAAAGAACGAGATCGCGAATACAAGCGGCTGAAATGAGTTTCCTCCGCAGGGTGTCTGGGCTTTCCCTTAAAGATAGGGTGAGGAGCTCAGTCATCCGGGAGGGGCTCAGAGTAGAGCCGCTGCTCCTCCGCATCGAAAGGAGTCAGATGAGGTGGCTCGGGCATCTGATCAGGATGCCTCCTGGACGCCTCCCTGGTGAGGTGTTCCGGGCACGTCCAACCGGGAGGAGGCCCCGGGGAAGACCCAGGACACGCTGGAGGGACTATGTCTCCTGGCTGGCCTGGGAACGCCTTGGGATTCTACCGGAAGAGCTGGAAGAAGTGGCCGGGGAGAGGGAAGTCTGGGCTTCTCTCCTTAAGCTGCTACCCCCGCGACCCGACCTCGGATAAGCGGAAGAGGATGGAGGATGGAGGATTAAAGTTCAGTTTAATTTAAAAAAGTAATTTGAACAACACTGTTCTATTAACTTTGGGTATCTATGAGCACTTTACGTGTGCTCTCATCTTAATAAATGGAAGCAGCCTTTAGTAATGGAAGAGTATGAGCATATGAAAAAAGCTCCCCGACAGCTCAGTTTCATTTGTTCATTTTAAGCAAGATAAATATACCAAAATGTAAGTGGGTATTTTACATTTAAATGTGTTCACAATGGCCGAAATTATTGGCACCCCTGGAATTTTCCCAGAAAATGCACCATTTCTCCCAGAAAATTGTTGCAATTACAAATGTTTTGGTATACACATGTTTATTTCCTTTAGGTGCATTGGAACACCTCAAAAAAACAGAGAAAACAAGACAAATCTGACATCATGTCACACAAAACTCCAAAAATGGGCCAGACAAAATTATTGGCACCTTTTCAAAATTGTGGGTAAATCGTTTTATTTCAAGCATATGATGCTTGTTTGAACTCACCTGTGGCAAGAAACAGTATTATTGTCAGAGAAAATTAGAGGCATTTTACGGAAATACAAACCAGTATTACTGCGAGAGAAAATTAAAGACACACAATACATTGACGCATATTACCTCCACATACAAGCCAGTATTACTGTAACAGAAAATATTATGGACGTATCTACTAACAACATGCCACCCAAAAAAAGGACACATCAAGTAGGACAAAAGACACAGACAATCAAATCCTATATAAGCAACATCTCCTGGAAGAACAGTCAGCTCAACAAGTAAACATCAACAAAAGAAAGGCTGAAAGACAAAGAAAAATACAAGCAAATAGATCGATTGAAGAAAAACAAAATGGCCATCAGGGAAACACTAAAAGAGAAAGACTCAGAAGAGTAAACCTTAGAAAAAGTTGGCATTTACTTGCCAGAACCAGTATTCAGCCACGGTCAGTTATATGTTGCACTAGCAGAATACACGCGCTTCGCAGCGGAGAAGTAGTGTGTTAAAGAAGCAATGAAAAAGAAAAGGAAACATTTTGAAAATAACGTAACATGATTGTGAATGTAATTGTTTTGTCACTGTTGTGAGTGATGAGTGTTGCTGTCATATATATATATATATATATATTTACACACACACACACACACACACACACACACATAAACACATATATATATATATATATACACACACACACACACACACACACACACACACACATATATAAACATATATATACTGTGGAGGACTGCCGGCTTTCCATGCCGGTCCTCACCCCCAGGCCGCCAGGAGGAGCTCTCCCGACAGCAGGATCGTGCCCCGAGGTCCAGCAGGGCCTTATGGACTTTGTAGTGTTTTTACACAGCCCTGCTGGATACCTTGGGGACCACCAGGAGTCGCTGTGGGAGGGCTTATAGGCTCTGTGATGCCTTATGACCCGGGAGTACGTCACGGTCACGTGACGGGAAGGAACGACGTGCTCCCGGTTTGAAGAAAAGACTGATTGCCCTGACCCGGAAGGAATAAGGAACTGTGGACTGTTGGGACAGAAACACCTCCGGGTCAGGGGCTATAAAAGGGCGGTGCCTCAGTCCAGACACTGAGTTGAGCTGGGAGGTAGGAGGGCGAAGTGTCTGGGCGAGGAGGAAAGAGTTATTGTGTTTATTGGAAGAGTAGTGTGGAGGGTGCTTTGTGCATATTGTTAAAAGAAAATAAAGAGTCTTTGGACTTTTACCTGGTGTCTGGAGTTGTACCTGAGGGTTCAAGGGTGCACTACTGCCCCCTACTGCCACA
>JANRMT010062831.1:13794458-13825247 GCA_026402145.1 Polypterus bichir lapradei | reverse complement strand
GTTGTACCTGAGGGTTCAAGGGTGCACTACTGCCCCCTACTGCCACAATACATATACATACATATCTACATATATACACACACAGCTATTTCGTATCAGTGCAATACGCTGCTTGTTAAAACGGATAACTCCCGCTCTTACGTGCAAGTCTGCGTGGATATTATGAACTATCGTATTTGTTCAAGTTCTATTTAAATTTTAAATAGAAGGAATTTTTATTTAGTCGACAGAAATATCTTTGGTAGGAATGGTAAAAACAGACAGGAATATTATTCTTGAATAAATCAACTCAAACCTTAAACAACTTATAATATTTTGCTCTCCATAAAAATATATCCTGTCTAAATTATACAAGTTAGAAATAAAGTAAACGTTAAAAGAACAAACATTCAAATTTCTTTACTCTTATGTAATTTTCTATAAAAATTAAACTTAGATTTTAAATATCCCAAAAGATTTTGCTCTCCATAAAAATATATCCTGTCAAAATTATACAAATTCAAATATGAACATGCTGCATAACAAAACCTGGAAATATAAATAAAATGTGTTCCTTTCAGCAATAACAAATCAAATCATTCAGTTGTCTTTGCTCATATGTCATTTTAGAGCTGGACGCCTGGCATCTTTTTTTGGCAACAAGTTCGTTTATGTTTGGTGTGAGGTTCTGTGTTGTGGAGATTCTCAGGATGGACTGCAGGTGCTCATCAGTGAGGTGACTCCTGTGTGCTGTTTTGTTAGTCTTTATCACTGAGAAGAGCTTCTCACACAGATATGTGCTACCAAACATGCACAAGGTTCGAGCTGCATGTAGACGGAGCTGGAGTATTTCTGCGGGAATGGAGTGAATAAACTGTGCGGGCCCTGCAGTATCGTACTTTGCCTTCAGTGTGCCATTACACTGCAGCTCAATCACCTTCATCTGAATCTGAACAGGTGCAGTTTCCACATCGATGGCAAATGGGTTGCGAAACAACTCAAAATTCATTTTTTGTTTTTCAAAGTCACCAAAGCGCCGTATGAACTCAGTGCGCTCAGTTTATCAGCAAAGCACGTATTTGGGAACAACGTTGTGCCAACTTGGTTTAACATTACTTGGCAACAGGGAAAGTGGGGCAAGTTGCACTGGTGCATTTGTGTCTCCCATAAAAGCAGCTTCACTTGAAATCACTTTGTGATTGTGCACGGGTAAAAACGTCTGCTGAAGTGTCAGATTCTTCTTTAACTCTTCTGTTTTCTGTATCTTCTGCATTGCATTCAGGTCTTTCAGGTTATCCTGATGTTTTGTCTCATAGTGCCGTCTTAGATTAAATTCTGTAATTACAGCCACATTAGCTCCACAAATGAGACACACGTGTTTACCGGCAATGTCAGTAAACATATACTCAGCCTCCCATCGGTTTTTAAAGGCTCTATTTTCAGAATCAACTTTTCTCTTCGGCATCGTGTGGGATAGCTTCGCAATATCTTGCAGCATCATAAGCTAGACATTGATTAACGCGGTAAGTGTTCGGCAAGGCAGCTGAAGCGCTGCATTATGGGATCTGTAGTTTATTGTGTTACCAGAGCTTCATATCCCCGGGCCATTAATAACAATAATACATAAAATGATCTCTCGGGCCGGATATAATTACACGCCGGGCCGGATGTGGCCCGCGGGCCTTGAGTTTGACACATATGGACTAAATAGAACTTGAAAAGATATATTTTTTCGAATGTGATCGCGCAATTCAGATCGAGTTGACGCGCACTACATCGAGCCCGCGTGCTATTGTGGTTTTGCCTGCGTGCCTCAATAAGTCACCCTCCCCTCGCTCTTACTTTTTTACCGTTCATCTAATGAATACACTGAGTATGGCTTTACCAAAACAATCATTGATGGCGAATTAAGTATCCATTATTCATAAAGCTTCAATTGGTGATCTGTCTTTCTGTGTTAACCGCATATTTTTTCATACGTCTCAAATCAAGGGGACGCGAGGGTAAAATGAATCGGGAAGCGCGAGTACATACTCAGTGCACCCTCTACCATTGCGCCATGGCATGTGGTTTGTCTATTTGAGAGTATATATATATATATATATATATATATATATATAAATATATACACACACACACACACAGTAATCCCTCCTCGATTGCGGGGGTTGCATTCCAGAACCCCCCACAATAGATGAAAATCCACGAAGTAGAATCCATATGTTTGTATGGTTATTTTTATATATTTTAAGCCCTTATAAACTCTCCCACACTGTTAACATTATTAGAGCCCTCTAGATATGAAATAACACCCTTTAGTCAAAAGTTTAAACTGTGCTCCATGACAAGACAGAGATGGCAGTTCTTTCTCACAATTAAAAGAATGCAAACCTATCTTCTCTTCCAAAGAGTGCGTGCATCAGGAGCAGAGAATTTCAGAGAGAGAGAGAGAGAGAGAGCTTGCTAAGAAAAGCAAACAATCAAAAAATCAATACCTGGCTTCTGTGCTTTTAAGTATGCCGCACCATTATAAAGCGGCATTTTTTAGAGGAATTTTTTAGAGGAGCATCAGTATCTTTATCTTCTAAGCAAACAGCCTCTGTGCAAACAGCCCCTCTGCTCACACCCCCTCCGTCAGGCGCAGAGAACGTCAGAGAGAGAGAGAGAGAGAGAGAGAGAGAGAGAGAGCGAGATTAAAGCAAACAATCAGAAAATCAATACGTACTTTTGGGTTTTTAAGTATGCCGAAGAGGAGCGTCCCTATCCTCTGTGCAAACAGCCCCTCTGCTCACACCCCCTCCATCAGGCAGAGAGAGTGAGAGAGACATAGAAAAGCAAACAATCAAGCACCGCGCGGGAAGCATATCTTATATCATTGAGGAGTTTTAGTTAATATGTAATACATGCTCTGATTGGGTAGCTTCTAAGCCATCCGCCAATAGCGTCCCTTGTATGAAATCAACTGGGCAAACAAACTGAGGAAGCATGTACCATAAATTAAAAGACCCATTGTCAGCAGAAATCCGCGAACCAGTGAAAAATCCATGATATATATTTAGATATGCTTACATTTAAAATCCGCGATAGAGTGAATCCGCGAAAGTCGAAGCGCGATATAGCGAGGGATTACTGTATATACATATACCCACCTTTCGCAGCGGAGAAGTAGTGTGTTAAAGAAGTTATGAAAAAGAAAACGGAACATTTTAAAAATAACGTAACATGATTGTCAATACTTAAAAGTTTCTCTCGCAGTTTCGCTGAGTTTGTGCCAAACACCACCCTGACCATCTCATCTTCCTCTGCTTAAGCACAGTCCTTCACCCGTGAATATTTAGCGGCAGTGTTTCTATTGGATTGCCGCTGACGGACGGCCTTATATGGGCAGGCACTAAATTACGTGGGAGGCGTAACTCCGCCTCCCACGGGCATCGAGCAGAAGTCTATTATAGTCTATGGACGAAAAAATAGGTTCCAGTTATGACCATTACACGTAGAATTTCGAAATGAAACCTGCCCAACTTTTGTAAGTAAGCTGTAAGGAATGAGCCTGCCAAATTTCAGCCTTCTACCTACACGGGGAGTTGGTGAGTGAGTGAGTGAGTGAGTGAGTGAGTGAGTGAGTCAGTCAGGGCTTTGCCTTTTATTAGTATAGATTCACAGCTGATTCAATGACTGCAAGCTGACTAGGCCCCAAGGCAGCAAAGCAACCCCAAACCATATTTCCACCACGATGCTTCATAGTTTATATGAGGTTCTTCTTCTTTAGTCTGTGTCAGAAATGTCTGTTACTGAAACCAAACTATTATCTTTCATTCATCTGTTCAGAGCACACTGTTCCAGAAAGTAGTGGTGCTCTAATGTTCCTTTTGGACAGCAAATACTTCTTCCTGGTACACGTCGCATGCAAGGAAATTCTGTGCAGCCTCTTTGATTATACAACCCCAATTCCAATGAAGTTGGGACATTGCGTAAAACATAAATAAAAACAGAATACAATGATTTGCAAATCCTTTTCAACCTATATTCAACTGAATACACTACGAAGACAAGATATCTAATGTTCAAACCAATAAACTTTATTGACGTTTTGCAAATCTTCATTCATTTTGAATTTGATGCCTGCAACACATTCCAAAAAAGCTGGGACAGGGGCAGCAAAAGACTGGGAAAGCTGAGGAATGTTCAAAAACACCTGTTTTGAACATTCCACAGGTGAACAGGTTAATTGGAAACAGTTTGTCATGATTGGGTATAAAAGGAGCATCCCCAAAAGGCTCAGTCGTTCACAAGCAAGGATGGGGCAAGGTTCACCATTTTGTGAACAACTGCGTGGGCAAATAGTCCAGCAGTTTAAGAACAACGTTTCTCAACGTACAATTGCAAGGAATCTAGGGATTTCATCATTTACTGTCCATAATATCATCAAAAGATTCAGAGAACATGGAGAAATCTCTGCACGTAAACGGCAAGGCCGAATACCAACACTGGATGCCCGTGACCTTCGATCCCTCAGGCGGCACTGCATTAAAAACTGACATCATTCTGTAAAGGATATTACCACGTGGGCTAAGGAATACTTCAGAAAAATATTGTCAGTTAACACAGTTCGTCGCTACATCTACAAGTGCAAGTTAAAACTCTACCATGTAAAGCGAAAGCCATATATCAACAACACCCAGAAACCCCGTCGGCTTCTCTGGGCCCGAGCTCATCTGAGATGGACTGACGCAAAGTGGAAAAGTGTGCTGTGGTCTGATGAGTTCTCATTTCAAATTGTTTTTGGAAATCATGGACGTCGTGTCCGCCGGGCCAAAGAGGAAAAGGACCATCTGGATTGTTATCAGCGCAAAGTTCAAAAGCCAGCATCTGTGATGGTATGGGGGTGTGTTAGTGCCCATGGCATGGGTAACTTGAATATCTGTGAAGGCACCATTAATGCTGAAAGTTACATACAGGTTTTGGAGCAACATATGCTGCCATCCAAGCGATGTTACAACAGCGTGGCTTCGTAGTAAAAGAGTACGGGTACTAGACTGGCCTGCTCGCAGTCCAGACCTGACTCCCATTGAAAATGTGTGGCACATTATGAAGCGCAAAATAAGACAACGGAGACCCCGGACTGTTGAGCAACTGAAGTTGTACATCAAGCAAGAATGGGAAAGAATTCCACATACACAGCTTCAACAATTAGTGTCCTTAATTCCCAAATGCTTATTGAGTGTTGCTAAAAGGAAAAGTGATATAACACAGTGGTAAACATGCCCCTGTCCCAGCTTTTATGGAACGTGTTGCAGGCATCAAATTCAAAATGAGTGAAGATTTGCAAAACAACTATAAAGTTTATCAGTTTGAATATTCAATATCTTGTCTTTGTAATGTATTCAATTGAATATAGGTTGAAAAGGATTTGAAAATCATTGTATTCTGTTTTTATTTACGTTTTACACAACGTCCCAACTTCATTGGAATTGGGGTTGTAGCTAGATGTACTTTGACAGTAACCTTTGCAAGAGTTACCTGCAGATCATGCAATGAAATTCTAGGGCTTTTTATGATTTTGTTTAGTACTCAACAGTCACCACTTGGGCAAAATTTGCTGGACCAGCCAGTCCTGGACAATTTAGCAGTTGCTGGAAATCTACACCCTTTGTAGATTATTTTTCTTACAGTTGAATGATTGATTTCAAGTAATTTGGCAGTCTTTCTAAACCCCTAGCTAGTCTCATAGGCATTCACAACCTTCTTTTTGGGTCTCATAGAGCTCTTTTGATCCTGGCATGATGACACCACACACACACACACCGATAGCAAAGAAAACATCCAACCCTAGATAGCTATAGTTTAAATAAGACCAGTTCCATTTGCACACTCTCTGAAGAGGTTCCAATCATTGGCCATCTAATCTGGAACACCCGATTATAATTTTATGGATTGGAAGTGGTAATAATTGTAGGGGTGCACTTACGTTTTCCACATGACAAATGTCCATATTTGTACATTTAGAACTATAATTCCCAAAGCCTACAATAAAACTTATAATCTCGGGCCACCTTAAATTCCTTCAGCTCTCTCCATTAGAGTCTTTTGCTTTGCAAATGTGTCAATCAGCACAAGCAGCAAGCATCTTGCTATCCCATCCCCCCTACCAACATAGCTCAAATCGCACAGAAGATTCTCAGAGCTCAAGTCTGTTTATCTGGGTGTGTGGTTCCTGCAATTGCAGAGAGAAAATAACATATTGTCATTTGGAATACATACATTTCATGTGTGTTCCGTGTCTACAACAAAATATGTAGGATGACAGGAAATGCGAGGCAGGAATTGTTGAATACATAGCTAAAACAAATATTTTTCATGTTTTAGTAATAATTGACAAAATGTAGACATTAAGTGTATAATGTTAGAAGACTGAAGTCCAAATACCAAATAAACACTTTAACAAAACAAGTGTACAAATGTAACAAGACAAGTATGATTTTATTCAAGAATATAACCGTAGAAAAAGAAGTTGGCTTAGGGTACAAAGTAGATATGTCTACTTGGTTGGTGCAGTGGTAACAACCAATGTCTCATAATCAAGAGGTTGTAGGTTTGATTCCTGGGTCCTCCAACATTTACCATTTTGAGTTGTGAGCTGCTATTTTTATTACTGTTCTATAATAAAACATACATTGATTGTACCTTTTATGAAAGTGTTTATTTTATATTTGGACTTCAGTCTCCACACATTATACACTTCATGGGACCAGGATTGGATACCCCAGTCCTTTTGGTAACGCAAAAGAATACAGACTGACTTTGTTTATTGCTTGGACTCAATTCAAGGTATCCTTTAGGATATCTGTTATAGGCATTTCTTTTTTGTGGTCTATAATTATGCTAGGGATATATCAAGAGCCACAACTGCCACTTGGTCATTGTCAATGTTGTGTCCTGCTTCTTCTTTGTGGGGGCTAAAGAAAACATTTAACTTATATAACACATTTTCAAACAGATAGGGAGACCAAAGTGCTTTAAAAATGATAAAAGTACAAATTACAATAGGAAGAACACTGGGCTCACACATGGACAAAGATAGTTGTGCAATCCAAATTACATTCTTAAATGACACAGCAGAAGAATATCAAACCACTCTTCTTGGTTGCCCTCACAGAGTCTAGAATAGAATAGCTTAGCACCATTTCCTGAACCAATCGCATCTCACGGGCCCATAACTAATAAGGAATGTGTGACGTATTCTGGATCATCAAATATAATCCCTTTCATACATCATAAACCATTTTTTTCTTCTGAAGCAACTATATAATGCTTCGGCACATGAGTCACAGGAAACCATTCTTATACATTATTCCACATTAGTATCAGCAATGTCTGGAATCTCAGACTCTGGAGTTTGTAGTAAACTCAACTTTAATATGTAACCTTCTACAATACAAATACGTTTTTCTTTTCCTCTTGCTTTAAAATGCAAATATTATTGTGTATAATGATAAGTGGGCATAAAATGAATTACAGGTCAAATTCCAACGAATGGCCAGGGACCTTTTAAAACTTTTGTTGTAAGGAAAATTTTGTAGTAATGAGATTCTATACTTGTCGCTATACTGCTTGATTTAACTGTTGTCCAAGCATTTGCAATCATTTCAATAGCTTCTTTCACATTAGTTTTCAACTCCTTCTTGTCTACAGGTTATGCTGACAAGAATTTTTCTCAGCATTTCCTTGAGATACAAGTAATACTGTTCACTGCATCACCAACAGAGACCTTTTCGAAGTTGCATCGGCGGCGAGCTGCTGCAGCGCTGGGAGCCACCTGTTGCCCCAGCAACAGATAAACAGTTTTCCACAGACGCAGTGATCGCGCTTCGGGACGCTCTTTGGCGTGTCATCCCATTTGGGGAGGTCCCAAAAGAGTTTAGAAACCTCACAACTGTGACTTTGCTTTTTCTTGAATGAGTGGCACATTAAAGTTTCTTGAACGAGCATCTGCAGTTTCTATTGGAGGGTGACAGTGAGTTAAATTCCAATGGATGTTTTTCAAATGTTGATGAGCAATAAGCAAAAGGTAACACTGAAAACCACAGAAAACAAACACAGCAAAACAGTTTAAGGAAAGTTCGAAGAAAGAGAAAAATTTACAAGATTTGTGATCGGGGATCGTTGTGCACAAATGAGCTGCAACCACAGAACTAACTGCTCTGTGGAGGATTCATTCAGGCATTTCAAGGTCTTTTGGGCAGTTCGTTGTAATGAAAGTATCTGCTGAATGTACTTTGTTGTAACAATATTTTTAGAGACTGTCGTATGGGGAAAGTGTCGGGATCATAAAAATACTTTGTTGTAATGAAAATATCATTGTAACAATATTAGTTATAACGGAATTTCACCTGTATTTGCTGCCTGGTTACTTTTGGAACCAAAGAGAGTCATGAGGGTATAAAGAGACTGTAATAGTCTTATTGAAGCTGAGCATACCAAAATGGATGGAGCAGACATTCTCTAACCTGTGCATAGAAAAATGCATCTCAACATAAAAATCATGTTAATATATGGGGTGATTCCACAATAGTCAAAGAAACTCTGTGGCTATGTCACTTAATAAATTAGGTGCCACAAATGAAAGGAAACTTCAATACAGTTGGCTTGAATTTTGGAACAAAAATGCAGAACGCTGTATTGGGAATGCCAATTTTGACTGCATCATCTGAACTCAAACTAAAAGTCCAAAGATAACTAAAAGAATGTTGAGAACTGAAAATAAATTCTAGCAATTTGATTAAAGTAAAAATGTCATCAATTGGGAAATCATGCTTTACAGCAAAAAAACCTAAAATCAGATTTGAGGACACCCACTTAACATATGAACAGAGCAGCAATTCTAGGAAAGTTAGTTGAATAAAAGAACATGGGTCTTTTCATAGCAATGAAACGTCAAAAGCTTACTAAAAAGTAAATTGTATGCTAGCCATTACTGAAGGAAATAAAACAAAATCAACAGTTGAAATCATATTTTCCGTGTACATTAAAACTGTTTCAAATAAAAAGGATATGGTGTATATAAAAGAGATATTTGTTATCTAATTTTAAAGAACTCTGTATAAAAGGAACACTCCTTCCAATTTTTTTTTCTTATCCGTTACATACCAGTTTGATTCTTATGGGGAATGGACATGACACAATTCCTGATAACAACAGACATCAATGAGGACCAACACTTAACATTTTAAACAATACCAAAACTTGTGTCACAAAATTCACCTGTCAGGGATGCAGTCATGCGCACCAAATGTAGATTACAATTAAAATATGGTTACATAAACCTCTTTTGAAAAACAGGAATACATTAAAACTAAATCAAACTACTGCCTTTCTCCTCATTTATTGGTCGACTAGCAAAATATCCACGCTTCGCAGCGGCGAAGTACTGCCTTAAAAGTTTTATTAAGAAGAAAATTAAACCTTTTTAAACTGAGGGAAAATATACCACTAATTAATTTGTTAAGGATCTCTTTGTATACCACATTGTGAGTTCGGCCCTCCGGTTGTAATATGACCAAGCTGTGCGCTGAGCTTTCTCTTGAGCATGCAACGTACAATTGGCCATGTGAACAGTAATCTTGTTTCAAATCTCACAGCTTGGATTGCTGCTGTCATAATCCGTTTTGAGTTTCATGGTTTGTTTCAATTACGACAGTATTTGTAGGACTTGTGTTGAAGTGACATTCGGCATCTGTCAAGCGTTGTACGTATACAACCAGTTTCATCAATAACTTCACA
Source organism: Polypterus bichir lapradei (assembly GCA_026402145.1). NCBI lineage: Eukaryota > Metazoa > Chordata > Cladistia > Polypteriformes > Polypteridae > Polypterus > Polypterus bichir. The sequence continues at coordinate 13,815,488 of JANRMT010062831.1, read as the reverse complement.
TCCAGCTTTTGAGAGTTTAAACATTCATAAACATCAAAGTGTCCACTACTGAAATCGTCACCTGTGAATCTAAGATGTTTAAGAGGCATTGGCGGTTGTCCAAAGGTGTAAAATATTTGGCCATTTCGGTACACTTGAAAGCGATAACCGAACAGTTCAGCCAACAACTCACATGAAGAACCATAGGTGAAGGTCTTAAGCATTTCACTCTTCTAGTGCTCCTGTGTAGTATAATTATCTCCTGTACCGTCATCAGTCCACACCTTGAACCTGTCCCAGTTATTCAATACATGACACAATGTTTCTCCAGATATCAAGAGTGAGCCTGATATGGCCGTGCAATATGTACGTAACACAGAGAATGGAAAAGATAGGTGCCATCTCCGGGCATGGAAACCACTTGGTAAGTGACAGTTCTTTGATCGATGGTGATCACCTCGATAGACATGTTAATGCGGGTACGGTTGGAATGATAAAGGAAATGGGTACCTGAACAATGTAAAGTAAGTCTAAAATACCTACACAATAACTATAATCGTACTAAACGAACAATAAAACAGCGGAGAAGCCGTGGATTAAATAAAAAGGCTGTAGTTATCAGCAGGGAGACGTGAATCCCATGGAGAAGCAAGGAAGGGAATGAAGAGACTGGAGCGACGGACGGCCTTATATAGGCAGGCAGCCAACAACGTGGGAGGCGTTGGGATGGGGGACCCAACGCCGCCTCACACGGTGACTGAGCTGCAGGCTATGGACATATATATGTACGTAAGTAGGATTCAGTTAGCGTTGGGAACCCACGTACCAGATTTCTTGAAGATGGGCCCATAAGTAACAAAGACTGTTGAAAAGTTCAATATGGCGGCCGACAGTGGCATCATACCACCGAAATAAGTACCAAATTTCAGCCTTCTACCTACACGGGAATTTGGAGAATTAGTGACGTTGGAAAGTTCAATATGGCGGCTGACAGTGGCGTCATACCACCAAAATAAGTACGTACATTGGTTTCGGTTAGCGCAGGGAAGCCGCCTACCAAATTTCATGAAGATGGGGCCACAAATAAGAAAGTTCAACATGGTGGACGTTGTTGACCGTTATGACCGTTATGCGTAGAATTCCGAAATTAAACCTGCTTAACTTTTGTAAGTAAGCCGTAAGGAATGAGCCTTCCAAATTTCAGCCTTCTACCTACACGGGAAGTTGGAGAATTAGTGACGTTTGGAAAATTCAATATGGCGACCGACAGTGGCGTCATACCACCGAAATAAGTATGTACATCGATTTTGGTTAGCGCAGGGAAGCCACCTACCAAATTTCGTGAAGATGGGGTCAGCCTTCTACCTACACGGGAAGTTGGAAAATTAGTGACGTTGGAAAGTTCAATATGGCGGCCGACAGTGGCATCATACCATCAAAATAAGTACGTACATCGGTTTCGGTTAGCGCAGGGAAGCCGCCAACCAAATTTCGTGAAGATGGGGCCATAAATAAGAAAGTTCAACATGGCGGACGTTGTCGACCGTTATGACCGTTACACGTAGAATTTCGAAATAAAACATGCTTAACTTTTGTAAGTAAGCTGTAAGGAATAAGCCTGCCAAATTTTAGCCTTCTACCTACACAGGAAGTTGGAGAATTAGTGATGAGTCAGTGAGTGAGTGAGTGAGAGAGTGAGTCAGTCAGTCAGTGAGGGCTTTGCCTTTTATTAGTATAGATAAGCTAAAAATTCAGTTCTTCCACGTTTTTCATCAATTGTTCGATTGCAGAGGTGATCCTCGTTTTTTTGAAGCATTTTGGATATGCACAAAAACATGCACTTTTTCACCTAATGTTTTCATATGCCTTTCTTTACGTTTTAATCTCTAGTTGTACATGTTCCTCTGACTTGCTCTGCAATGTACATATTACATGAAAGCAGATGATAGGCAAAGAATGAGCTTTTACTGGGCAGGATTTCTGACCAACAGAATAGGTGAATTTTCAATATAAACGTTGGCAGGGATTTTCTGGAAATACTTTAGCAGAAATTCATATGTCCTAGATTTTGTGCACATACAACTCTATAATCTGACATATGAACTATGGAACACAAGATTTTTCCCTTTGCTGCTTTGGTCCCAATTAACACCTGTGAATTTTCTTCTTTCTGTAAGAATGTGAGATGGCTGAGAAAAACTTAACTACAAGCAATGTGGGTTAAGTAAAGATAAAAAAAAAAAAAAAAATTTGGATGGAGTATTTCTTTAAATTAAAGAAAAAAAGAAAGTTTTGAAAATATATCAGTATATTCAACAAGAATGTTCCCAAATTTGGTTTTCTATGCATGCATTATTTTTGTTTATGGGCACTACTTCTTCAGAACATGTTCCTTTGTTAATCATAAAAGAACAAAGACGACAAAATCTCTTGGAAAGCATTTTTTGGGGTGTTCATTAATTAATATGTGAAAGGAATGCAGATATTGTTTATATTTCATTCATATGCACACACATACACACATTATAGATTTTACAGAAAGTTTTGGATGGAAGAGTCTTTATAATATTCACAACCAGAAACAGAAAAGTGTCAATTTATTGTGAGCCACAGCTAAGTAGCAGGTCGGACACCAACCCTAGACGGGAAGCTAGCCTCAACCCCTGTAATGAAACTGGAAGCAGCTTACAGAGGAAGAAACCATTCCTAAGTATCAGTCTTTCATCTGCTGACACAATGAGAACCATACAGATTCAATCACTCAGAAGATTTTCACCATATCCTGAGGTGGAGAGCGTTTTACACCAGTTCTCACACACAATCATGAGTGTTACTCAATTAGAGAAAAATCGCAATGACAATGCGAGATGACAGCCGCAGATCTACAGGCACAGCTGTAGAGATGGCAAGGGACGAACAGGCGAGTGGGGAAATAGTTTAGAAGGAGGAACACAAGTGGCGAGGGGAGAGACGCGAGGCGGGATGTTTCCGATCACTCGATGCTGAACAAGCTAATAGCGGGGACGAGGCAGAGCGGAGTTCACAAGCAAGGAGTATGGGGATGTAGACAGGCGAGAGGGGGCTGTACATAGTAATAGCAGGGGCGGAGCGGCAGTTCACAAGCAAAGAGGATGTGGAGGTGGGCGGGCAAGAGGAGGACTGATAAAATAAGGCTAGTGGAACCAGCCTGTCAGATATCAGAAAAAAGGGCATCAGGAAGTGACATCTGTTCTCAGTGTCAGTGCAGTCTGTGTAGTGCTATGTGTACAGCTGCTCTCTTCTTGTTTAGTACATAGCAAACATACAGTATGTATATATACATACAGTCATGGCCGAAATTATCGGCACCCCTGGAATTTTCCCAGAAAATGCACCATTTCTCCCAGAAAATTGTTGTAATTACAAATGTTTTGGTAGAAAAAAGCCAAAATCTGACATTTCACACAAAACTCAAAAACCGGGCTAGACAAAATTATTGGCACCCTCAACTTAATATTTGGTTGCACGCCCTTTGTAAAAAATAACTAAAATCAAGAACTTCTTATAACCATCAACAAGCTTGTTACACCACTCAACTGAAATTTCCGACCACTCTTCTTTTGCAAACTGCTCAAGGTCTCTCAGATTTGAAGGGTGCCTTCTCCCTACAGCAATTTTGAGATCTCTCCGTAAGTGTTCAATCGGATTTAGATCCGGACTCATTGCTGGCTATTTCAGAACTCTCCAGCGCTTTGTCTTCAACCATTTCTGGGTGTTTTTAGAGGTATGTTTGGGGTCATTGTTCTGCTGGAACACCCAAGACCTCTGACGCAGACCTATCTTTCTGACACTGGGCCCTACATTGCGCCCTAATATCTTTTGGTAGTCTTCAGATTTCATGATGCCTTGCACACAATCAAGGCATCCAGTTCCAGAGGCAGCAAAACATCCCCAAAGCATCCGAGAACCTCCACCATGTTCATTTGTAGGTACTGTGTTCTTGTTCTTTGTAGGCCTCATTCCGTTTTCTGTAAACAGTAGAAAGATGAGCTTTACCAAAAAGCTCTACCTTGGTCTCATCTGTCCACAAGACGTTTGCCCAGAAGGATTTTGGCAAACTCCGGTCTGGCTTTTTTATGTTTCTGTGTCCGCAGTGGGGTGCTCCTGGCTCTCCTGCCATAGTGTTTAATTTCGTTCAGATGTCAACGGATAGTTTGAGTTGACACTGTTGCACCCTGAGTCTGCAGAACAGCTTGAATATGTTTTGAAGTTGATTGGGGCTATCCTTCGTTGCACTCTTATCAATTTTTCTCTTCTGTCCACATCCAGGGAGATTAGCTACAGTGCCATGTGTTGTGAACTTCTTGATTATGTTGCGCACAGTGGATAAAGGAACATGAAGATCTCTGGAGATGGACTTGTAGCCTTGAGATTGTTGATATTTTTCCACAATTTTTGTTCTCAAGTCCTCAGACAAATCTCTGCTGCTCTTTCTGCTCTCCACGCTTAAGTGTGGCACACTCACACACACACACACACACACACACACACACACACAACAGAAAAGTCGAGTCAACTTTTCTCCATTTTAACTGGCTTCAGGTGTGATTGCTATATTGCCAGCACCTGTTTTTTGCCACAGGTGAGTTCAAATGAGCATCATATGCTTGAAATAAAATGATTTACCCACAATTCTGAAAAGGTGTCAATTTTGTCTGGCCCATTTTTGGAGTTGTGTGTGACATGTCAGATTTGGCTTTTTTCTGTTTTTTTGTGTTGTTCCAATGCACAAAGGAAATAAACATGTGTATACCAGAACATTTGTAATTGCAACAATTTTCTGGGAGAAATGGTGCATTTTCTGGGAAAATTCCAGGGGTGCTGATAATTTCGGCCATGACTGTATATATACACAGTTGTTTAAGCATTTGGTGTGTTCTATGTGCAAATATCCTCGTATCTGTTTTTATATTTGCTCATACTGAGGACTTTATTAAAGTAAAATTTTCTCTCCAATACTCCCTTGCAGGTGTCCAGAGGCCAAAAAAAAAATTAAAGTGCAGACACAAATGCAATATTTACGAATATCATGGCACTTTATCGATTAATTTAAAACAAAACTCAGATGCTCTGGAAAAGACTGAACAAAGGAAACAAGATAGTGTGTACCAATATCGATAACCTTAAAGCTGAAGTTAACCTTACAGAGTCTTGGGCTGAAAGAAAGACTGAAAGACAGCTATTCCCTTAAAGGAAAAGTGAATTTTCCACCTGAAGTGTTACTCGCATTAACAGAGCCAAAAACTGTATGAATATCTGTTTTCAGCAAACAAAGAAAGTAAGAATACACTATCATGTGGCAGAAAATTATGGAAAGAAATTAACATATATAGTAGGAGGTCACGTCTTTGTGAATGATATCAAATCCTTCCTAAAATGTAACTGGACTTCTTTTGCTCTACAGTATTGGTCTACAATAAAATTTTAAAATCAATACTTAAACAAGCAGGGAGGGTATTACAGGGAAAATGTGTTCTCGCTTATATGACCCTATTACTGTAAAAGATGAGCTGAAGCATTTTGGACCAATTATAAACATGAGATACAAGACTGGCTGACACCAACATAAAACACATTACAGTAGTCAAGTCGTGACAAAATAAATGTTGAAAGAAACTAGTTTTGAGTTTTATCATTTATCTAATTTAAAAATCACTATCCATTATTACACCCAGACTTTTAAAAAGGATCTTAAATAAGGTTTCAGGGAACTCAGGTCCATATGAGGGGCACCGCAGATTCCACTTGGCCCAAACATCAGGACCTCAGTTTAGTTCTCATTGAAACTTAAAAAGTTTAAGGCCATCCAAGCTTTAACATCCTCAAGGAAATCCAACAAAAGTTTTGAAGAGTTTTTTATTACTGTGCTTCAAGGGTAAGTTAATCTGTGTATCATCTGCATAGCAGTGAAATTAGATGCCATAAATTCGAAAAATGAACCCTAAAGGAAGCATATACAGAGGGGAAAGAAAGGAGTGGCACAAGATTAGAACCCTGAATTCCACAAGTAGGAGATGCTGAGAAGTAGACAAAATCACCAAAGCAAAACAGAAAAATAATTGATCCCATAGTTTTAAAAACTGAAGCATCTTCAGCAGCAATTACAGTAATAATTTCCAGTAATTTCCATACTGTCACATCACCGTTGAGAACTTTGTGGGAGCTGCTCATTTCAGGTCCTGCAAAGTAATCTCTCCTGGATTGAAGTTAGGATCATGCCACTCAAAAACATTAAGTTTGTTTCTTCTGACATTCAGATGTAGAATTGCTTTTGCATGCTGAGTCTTTGTCCTGCTGCATAATGCAATTATGCTTCAGGTGACTGACAGATAACTAGACATTTGTCTGAAGAATAGTGAAGAGTGAACTCCATGGTGTTTGTGTCACCTCGAGTACAGAGAAACCACAGAACTGTTCTCGAATATTGCCGGACTCTGCCAAATGCATTGAAGTCAATAGGGAAGGACTAACTAAACTAAATATGACTGGATTATAATGGTGCAATCATCTTTAAAGTGTCCCCGAGGACCAGGGAAACATCTGCCAACTATACTGAACCAATTATTGTGACCAAAAAGGTGACCTAAGTTATGCGAGGGGAAAAAAATTTAAACGCAGTCAGAGACATGCATTCATATATTTCATCAAAACAAAGCGGAAATGCTGAAATCCTAGTCAACAGTCAGAAAAAAATACACAGAATTTTCTTCCTTTAAAAGACTTAAGTGGTATGTCATGATCTATTTTTTTTTTTTTTAAATCATGCTGAAGGCTCTCATAAATGTTTGTGCTGATGCTTTGCACTTCTTCTATCAAAAACAGAAGAGGTCATGTAAATAGTAATAAATCGCTATTATTTCTTCACAGAGTCTCCTGTGTTTTGGAGTGGTTGCGGGAAGTCAGGCTCCTTCAAGGTTTGTTTGTTATCTCCATGTGGCTAATTATGCATGTATATGACACACTCCTCTCTTCTCTTATACTGATGTGGAACTCAAAGATTGACCTGTACATCTGGCAAGAAGCAGAGATAACTCATTATTTATACTATGTTTCATAAAAATCAAATTTTGAGAACCTGCAATATTTACTTATCTGTTCTATCACTAACTAAATTCCACAGAGTCTGTAATGCATATGATCAGCATTATATACCCGTGGGGCAGTCCCATCCAATTTTGGCTGTTACAGCTCCGGGGGAGTTGTTGTTTGGCCTTGCAAAGCATTATGGAGCACTGGGAAAATAAATTCTCCTAAACCAGCCAAATTATCAGTAAATTTGACAAGCAAGGGTGAATGTGAATGCAGCAAATTCGCTGTGAATAACACATTAGCATTCTCACACCATCACACTAACACTCCCTTGTTTTACAACAGGAATGCTGTATTAGCTTCATACTTCATACTCTTTCTTATCACGGTGTCATGAACACCGACCGTAACAGGGGCAAGACAGGCCTGCAGATCTTTGGATGTTCTTCTGGGTTCTTTTGCAAGGTATTAAATGAACTGCCAATGTTTCCTTGTGGTATGTTTTGGCAAGCTGGCCTTTCTGGAAGGATTAATAATTGTTGTAAATTTTTTCTATTTGGAGAAAATGGCACAGTAGACTCTGACAGACCTTATATTTGCTTTGTAATCATCCCTGACGGGTAAATGAAATACTTTTTTCCCCTCATCTCTTTCAGAATTTCCACTGATCCAAGGCATAGTGTTTTGAAATTTTGTCTGGGACAAGAAGGTCGGGTTTATACTTCACGCGACATGACACATGCTCCAGCAGACACTCCTGCTACGCAAGCATTGTAATGTTTCGACGCGTGCGCAAGTTGCAGTACCTGCAAAAAGTCGGGGGATCCAGTGTGATAAAAGTTGGAATGTCACGTCAGAGTCTCTGTTTACTATCTACATGTGACAGAAAGCCTCTGTGCGGATCCTATGGGATTGATGTGCGTGCTTCGATGTTTGATGAATGGTTCGATGTGGTGAAGCAAAATGCCGACATACAGATGCATTCATGGGGCTTTTATATTCAAGCATCACATATTCCCGATCATAATGACACAACACATTTTAAAAGTCTCACATACCATCTTTTGTGCCGTCTTTTTTTTTCTCGGGCTTCCTCCTAACCTGACAGCAGCAGCAGGCAGCAAAAGATCACCACACAGAACACATTACATGTACGATATTCCAGCTCTCTGCACATTTAAAATCCTTAGATTTATACTTGATATCACTTTCATGATGAAATGCATTAAAGTATGTATGTTACATTTTACTGATAAATCGTTAATTTAATGAATACTGTTAATAATTACACATAAACAGGGTGACACGGAGGCGGAACGGTAGCGATGCTGTCTTGCATGGAGTCACTTTGCTGGTGTTCCCTGCCTGGAGTTTACATGTTTTCCTGCTGGGTTTCCACAGTGTGCCTCGGTTTCCTTCCAAAGATATGCAGATTTGGTGATAATAAAATGGAGTTAGTGTATGTGAGTGCTTCTATGCACTTTGCGAGGAACTGATGCCCAGTCCAGGGATTGTTTCTGCCTCGTGCCCAATCCTTGAGGAATCGACACATCCCTGGATTGATAGATTTAATTATTAAACATCCTTTTCAGAGATGTTGCAGTAAGGTGTCATTGGAATTTAATGGATGTTCCAGGCAATTCACAACACAACGAAGCCGAACCTGTTCGCATCATGATAATATCTTGCACTGTCACCCGGTGGATTTACGTAAAGTACAAGATGCAATTTTAAACATATTTCTGCATATCTGAATACAACACCATTATCAGTGAATATAGCACGTTTTACATTTAAAACCATAAATTATCACTAAACTACAGTATTATTACATAATACATGAAAAAGCCTAGTTACATGGGAAGGTTTATTGACAGCAATTTCAAATAATGAATTTTTAGAGCATTATAGCAAAACAATACAACAATGAACACTTGCATTATTGCAATGTGCATTATTAAATGTCAAATTTTTCCAAAGACTACATGTTTAATTTACAAATTTTCTTCTTGATAGATGAAAAAGGACACATTTTAAAATTCTGTACTTTGAGACATTAAAAACAGTACTATTAGAAAAAAACAGAATGAAACTTACCATAACTGAGCACAAGACTCCCAAAACAAAGCAGGCAATGAACCCTTTAACTCTAGTACCCCATCCTAATGTGGTTGCTTCAGATACTCGCTGTGGGTGACAGAAAGAAAAAATTTCTTATAATTTGTTAAGCAGCTATTAAGTACAGCAATTGAACCATACGAAAACCACAATAATAAAAACAAATTGACACAAATAATTGGTTTCAGTGGGATTAAAAAAGTGAATGTTTTCACACTGAATATGATTAACTTAAAAATCCATTAGTAAGAAACTGTTTTTAACATTTTTACAATAAAACACGTCTTACAAAATGATAACAAAAATAACTAACTAATTTCATTAGTACTGGAAAATAACATGAGAACACTTGTCAACAATGAACATTTTCCAATACTTAAATACATTCTGTATAATAATGTGAGAAGTAAGATTTATATTGATACTAGTAACACCCTCAAATTCATTTTTGAAAGGAGCCCTGTTAAATCACATAAGATTTACATCTTTGTTTTACAGCATAAAAAAAAGCATTCATATTTTTTACGTACTTATTTCTCTTATTACTCATTCTTCTACCTAAAAGAAATCACAATCTGTATTATACTTAACCAAGGTTCTGGGATTCCCAATTGCTCCACTTGGCCACACTCATTATTAACCATTTTATACATGTAAAGGAATTCAGGACCTAAAATATATATATTTATAATATTTTCTATTTTTGATATCGTTTATAGTGATGCCCGAGAAAAATGGTTAATCTCATGTTTTCATGAAGAACAGAGATTATAAAAATTCCTGATACAATTGGCATCAACTGGACATATGCCAAACAGCAGCAAACAATATCAAAACATCCATGAAAAAAATAAAGTTACCTGTGTTGTACAATCCAAAATTATTCTTGCTTATGCGCTTCTGATTCAACTCATTACTTCTTCAGGACAAAGTATTAAGGACATAACATTATTGGTAACACTTCTCATACAATCTGCGAAGGCCATATATCCTTTTGCTTTTTTGTTAAATCTTTATGTGCTATTTGTTTCTGATTCCTTGAAGAAGAAGGAGAAAAACTTCACTCTTATCACTGGTGTCTTTTCCTTGATAAAATTAAACAATTCTTTCCATTTTCCCACATTTCTGTGTTTTCCCTCCCCATTTACACATTCATTAGTTATGCAATATTTTTTTTCCTGTATATGCAACTGTTTCACATATTTTTAATTCACTGTTTATAAGTGGCCAAACCTATCACTTGTAGCTTCCTAACTGCATTACGGAACGCAGGTAATTGGTCTTTTTAATGTCAATGATTTTTCTGACATGGTCCAGCCATTGTGTTGGTGCTTCGACTGACAGAGTTCTAAGAGATACCTAGAGGAATTTATTTAAAAAAAAAAAAAAGCCAAATCAAAGGCTTTATTATAAATTCTGGCTCCAAAATTTTGGGATGTACCACCAATCTTCAGATGCAAATTAAGTATGACAGCTGCTAAACATACAACATGACATTCCTGAACCACAAGCCATTAAAAAAATAAACCGATTTATGAAACCTGGACTCTTTCTAAAAGTGTATCAACTTGTCTATAAGTTAACAGATCAAAGCATTTAAGTGAAGGACATCCTACCTACGACTTTTGCTTCATATAGTGCCCCAACTATTTGTCGTCTTTGGGCAGCTAAAGATGAATTGCATATTGTTTATGCCGCCATGAAGCACAGAGCAAATATATTTCATTTATTAACTAATATATTCCATTGCTTCGTTGGGCAAAGCAAGTTTTTGTTTTTCTTTTTTTTTTTAATCGTTTAAACATTTTTACTTAATACTATATTTTTGTTGACAGCAACTTACATATTACATCTAGTGTAGGCACACTGCAGCTTCACCATGTCCCCACAACCACACCCCTTTATTCATTAGGAGCCCAGGCAGGTAAAATAAATTGCAGACTGTCACAGAGTGAACCAATGGTAAGGTATGAACCTGCCACTTTGTGCATTAGAGCCTTAATTTCGATCATGCACTGATTAGGACTAGACCATTTGATCTTAGGGAAATCTAGTTTTAGTCTTACTTCTATTTCTTAGTATACTTTTTTGTGCAGGATACTAATACATTTACCTTTGGGCAAACATTTATTATAAACTACTCAAAAAAAATTAAGGGAACACTTAATCATCACAGGAAGTATAAGTGATTGTGAATCAATTTTACCTGCTTTGGTGCAAATAAAAGTAACAACAGGTGCATTGGCGAGGCAACAGCAAGACAAACCCCAAAATGGGAATGGCTGTACAGATGATGGCCACAGACAATTGCTCTCTACTTATCCTTCCTAACTGATTCTTCTTAAGTTTTGCATTTTGCTAATGTCATTATCACTACTGGTAACATATGGTGGTAAATGCAGGCAATTCAGGTTGCACAGGTGGTTCAGCTACACCTGGATGGCACATTCACACATGACAGCATGAGAAGGTTTGTCATGTGTCCCAGTAGTGTCTAAAGAGCAAGGAGGTGATACCAGCAGATGGGCCATTACACAAGAAGACCTGGATAAGGGCATAGAAGGGCATCAACCATGCAGGAGGACCATTTTCTGCTCTTTTGTGAAAGAAAGAACAGAAGGAACACCCCCAGAGCCCTATAAAAGGACTTCCAGCTGGCTACTGGTGTGCATGTTTCTGACCACACTGTCAGAATCAGACTCCATGAAGGTGGCACGAGGGCTCAGTGCTCACAGCCCATCACTGTGCATCTTGACTAGCATTCACCACAGAATACCACAATTATCAGCTCTGCCATCAGTGTGCCATTCTCTTCACAGATGAGAGCAGGTTCACAATGAGCAAATGTGACAGATGCAAAAGAGTCTGGAGATGCTGTGCTGCACGTTTTGGTTTGGTGGCGGTTCAGTGATGGTCTGGGAAGGCATATCCTTGGAGGGTTACACAGACCTCCACATGCTTGGAACGATACCCTGACTGCTGTTAGGTACAGGAATGAAATCCTAAGTGCAACGGTCATGTCTTACACTGGTGCAGTGGGAGGTGGATTCCTCCTGCTGCAGGACAATGCCCAACCTCATGTGGCTAGAGTGTGTAGGCAGTTGCTAGGTGATGGAGACATTAATACCATTGATTGGCCCACACATTCCCCAGACCTGAATCCAATCGAGAACCTCTGGGATGTTATGTGCATTGTTGGGAGTGCATACAGGTACACTGGGGCTATATGCACTACTGAGTCGCATTATGAGTTGTCAAGATAAAATTCATACAAGTTACACCAGCCTGTGATTTCAATTTTTGACTTAGGTTTAAAGGCAAGTTTGGTATGTCTACAGTTTAACTTACTTTTCATAATTGTGGCAAAAAACTGTTAATTGCCATAGACACTTTTTTTGTAAACTGGAGATGTATTCTGTAATTTAAAAAATGAATAAATGTGTGTCTCGGAACAGCTTACAAATACAGGCAACCTTGCATACCCTGTAAAACAATCCATCCAATTTTGAAAGCTGCTTTGACTTGAGCAAGGTCGCAAGGCAGCTAGAGCCTTTCACACAATACATAGGGAGCAAGGTAGGAACAATCCCTGGATGGGGCATCAGTCTATCACAGGGTGAATGCACATATGCACCAATAGCATTTCCAATCCACCTAACCTGTATCTCTATGGACTGCGGAGGAAATTCATGCAGACACAAGGAGAATATGCAGAATCCACATAGGGAGGTCCTGGCCTCTTTGTTGCCAGGCAGCAGCACAACCACCACCACAGCATTGTGTTGCATCAATAAAATAATTTAATTTTTAATTATTTTAGTTTCACAAAAAGTACTTACATTTTAAAAGATATTATTGTTAAATATACACTGTGTGCACAATTATTAGGCAAGTTGTATTTTTGAGGATTAATTTTAATATGGAACAAACACAGTGCTATCAGTCAATCCAAAATGTTAATAAACCTGAATGTTTCACAACGGAAATGTGAGTGTGAACATCATCAGGGGAATACATATGTGCGCACAATTATTAGGCAACTATTAGTGTGCAGATTTTTTATGCAACTAAAGGAAAAATGAAAATTTTCCCATCTCACTTGTTTATTTTCATCTGTTATAGTGAGAATAATAAACACCTCAAAATTTACAAATAAACATCTCTGACATTTCAAAAAAAATAAATCAATCAATCAATGACCAATATAGCCACCCTTCTTTCCAATAACAGTCATAAGCCTTTCCATTCATGGAGTCTGTCAGTTTCTTGATCTGTTGACGATCAGCTTTTTGTGGAGCAGTGACTACAGCCTCCCAGACACTCTTCAGAGAGGTGTATTGTTTTTCTCCCCCGTAAATCTAGCGTTTAAGAAGTGCCCACAAGTTCTCGATAGGGTTTAGGTCAGATGAGGAAGGGGGGCCATGTCATTATTCCTTCATCTTTAAGGCCTTTACTGGCTGGCCACGCAGTGGAGAACTTCGATGCAAGTGATGGAGCATTGGCCTGCATAAAAATCATGGTCTTTTTCCTGTATCACTGTTTGAAGAAAGTGTCTTCGAAAAACTGGCAGTAGCTTTGGGAGCTGATTTTGAGTTCATCTTCAATGCAAAAAGGTCCAACTAGCTCATCTTTAGAAATACCAGCTCATACCAGTACCCCACCTCCACGTTGGAGTGGAGCTCTGTGCCCATTACTGATCCACAGGTCCATCCATCTGGTCCATCAAGAGTCACTCTCATCTCATCGGTCCATAAAACCTTTGAAAAAAATCTGTCTTCAGATATTTCTTGGCCCAGTTTTGACGTTTCAACTTATGTTTCTTGTTCAGTGGTGGTTGGGTTTCAGCCCTCCTTACCTTGGCCATGTCTTTGAGCACTGAACACCTTGTACTTCTGGGCACTCCAGGTAGGTTGCAGCTCTGGAATATGAAAGTACTGGAGGATAATGGGTTCCTGGTAGTTTCACGTTTGATTCTTCTCAAATCTTTGGCAGCTAATTTGCGTCTTTTGTTCTCAACACGTTTCTTGCGACCCTGTTGACTATTTGCAACAAAATGTTTGATGGTTCTGTGATCACACACCAATATCTTAGCAATTCCAAAAGTGCTGCATCCCTCTGAAAGACTTTTTACAATTTTTGACTTTTCAGAGTCAGTTAAATCTCTTTTTTGGCCCATTTTGCCAGAGGAAAACTAGCTGCCTAATAATTCTGCACACCTTGATATAGGGTGTTGATCTCATTAGGCCACACCCTCCCTCATTACACAAATACACGTCACCTGACGTGCTTAAATCCAATAAGCATATAAGTTAATACAGCTTGGAGTTGGAATATACACATAAAAATGATATGGTCAAAATACTCACTTGCCTAATAATTGTGCACACAGTGTACAGTTAATGTTGATTTGCATCTGATTGTTACCTACAGAGCCTGTATTGAACAGCAGAAACCCAATTTTGGGTTTCAACTAGAGTATAACTTTAAACTGAGCTTTCCAAACTTAGCTCATTTTAAAAGTACTGGACTGATGCAGTGTCAAATTTCAAACTGACGCAACAAGTGAATTATAGATTGCAAGGAAAATATACACTGCCTCAGCCAACTGCTAAAAACTTCAAAACATCGTATATACAGGATTTTTTCTGACATTCACTGTAAAAAAATGTCAGTAAAGTTAATGGTATAAATACTGTAAATGTAATGTAAATGGTGTAAATGGTGAAAGTAAAAGACCTTTTCTGAAAAAAAGGAAAGTTGCGTTATACAGATAATTTTCAGTAGAATATATCGTAAACAATACATTTCATTATTTTTCACAGCCAAGTTCTGTAAAATCGATATTTATCTACCTTTAAAACACGCTACATACCATTTACTGATGCATTACAATTACACTGAAAAAATCTGTTAACTTTACAGTGTAAAACTGTTAAATAGCGAAGGTAAACAACTGTAAAATGTAAAACGGTAAAGCTCTGTTTCAGTAACACCGAAGTTACAATATTTACATAAGGACACACCCCCTTTTACCATATTGTTCCTGGTGAACCGAATACCTTTGAATAGTAGGGAAAAAAAATTAAACAAAGTTAACAAACTTATTTTTCCCTGCGTGCCGAAGGTTTTTTGAGGCTATGGAAGCTGATTTATGGTGGGTTGTATTCGATAAGCTGGCACGCCTGTAGGACACCATACACCACAAAAGCAAACTTTACTTCCCCACCAGACAAAGTGTCATAACTTCCATAAACATTGAATTGTTTTTAATGTGTATAATTAAATGGTACATGTTTGCTATTGGTTGTTACTTTACTGATGTAAACTGTGCACTGGGGTTTATTTATTAACATATTTATTATACAGTATGAGTTTCTGCTTATGCTTCCTTCAGTTGGAATGTGTTGTAAAGAAAAAGCAGTTATTTACTACAAAGCTATACCATAGACCTAAAAATATTGTCACCTTATTTATTACGGTAAAATTTTGACAACCCAGCTGCCAGTTTTTATCGTAAATTTAACATTTTTATAGACCTAAAAATACTGTCACTTTTTTTTTTTTAATAAAAAAAAACAGTAAAATTCTGGCAACCCAGCTGCCAGTAAATTTAACTTTTTTTTTTTTTTTTTATATATAAACAGTGTAGGTCTAATACACACCACATTGTGACTTTTGTTCTGATGCAGACTATACTGTAGGGAAAACTGAATTTATAAGTGATACACCTCATTTCAAGTGATGAGATTATATAGTGCAAGTCAAAGGCACAAAACTCCAAAAGAATATTTGACTGCTAGAATTGTGCCTCTGCAAACATCATTAGCTTGGTCTGTCTCATGCCAGTTTAAGAAAGAATTACAAAAAAAAATAAAAATAAAGATCAGTGAGTCTTACACAATTGCTTACGAATACCAATATTGACCAAATTTACTTTCAAATTGTACTCAAGAAAAAAAACAAAAAAAAGGCTAGAATGTAACAAATACATATGAAAATGAAAGGGTGAGTTGACAGTTTGTTAGATGCACAAAATAAAATTGAAATATACATTGATGCATAGAAGAGCAATTAGAGGTCAATAATAAAAGAATATAGCAGAGAAAAGGTCAGAAAGAGCAAACATGACTGTGCATATCAAAAAACAACCTCATAAGCTTGACTAAGCAATACACTGGGAGTATGGGATAAAAAAAAAAAATTGCAGGGTTAATGTTGAGCACTCAGAGATTTACCCCAGTGACTAAACAGGTGATTGACATTCTATAGCTAATATGGAAAACATTTTAGGTTTAAAAGTACTGTAAGCGAGACCTAACATCAACTGATTTAGCATAAAGCGGTACAGTATGATGCCAACCACCTGTTAAGACTTGAGGCTGTCTGCAGTAGATGGCTGTGTAGGGCCCCATGGAGCACCTTGTTGTGAAGTTTGACAGCAAAGATGTAAAATAAAGGGTTGTGCAAAGTATGTACCAAATGAAACATCTTTCTTTTGCTGGTCAGAGTTTAGAATCATTCTACACTTAGTTAAAATTATGCATCTAGTTCTAGTTATGTTAGCTTGCTCCAAGATCTTAAGAATATTAAGAATAATAAAACAGCCAGTTTATTACAACTAATGAATAAAAGACAGAAGCCACTTGCATGCCAAGCAAAGAGGGCCTTGGAAAGAAATTAAAAATGCAGCAAAGAGTCACCATTTATTTATAGTTAAAATGAACTTTGAATACAATGAATACAAATTAACACTAGAAAATGGCACCTTAAAGTATTATTTGACACTGAAAATATTTGACCTAGGAACTATTTGGTTTTTTTTTTGGGTCTGGAGCCCTGATGAGGCAAAGATCATCTGAGGTATATATGTATGTGAAAAAAAATCGTACATGTGGCATACTAATTGTGCTATTAAAAAAATATGGAAAATATTTTATAGTTATAAAACATGAGATAGGCATGGAAACTGACAAATTGCACTGTATTAGACCCTATGTCCAATGTGTGACTTCCTTTTTAGGACATTATTTTTGACTTATGCATTCATCTAGCATGGCAAATATTAGCAATATCTTTTATCACTTCTCATTTACAACTTTGATGGTTGGCATTTCATAATTTCACCATTTATAATCAAACAGGATGTGGACAGTGGAGACGGGGTAGAGGGGCATACTCAATGTTTGTTTTTTTTTTTTAATAAAATATTTGCGTTTACAGCAAGTTCTATAATGTAGCACAGTACTTCAACTTCTTAAAAATGAAGTCTACAAGATATTAAAATAAAAGCCAAAAAGTGTGTAAATTCTTATTTACTTTTTTAATATCAACATTTATCTTAATACAAACATTCAACATAAATATGAAGTTTTTCGTAAATTTCAATACTAGTAATGTGAATCATTAAAAAAAGTCTAAAGTATTATGAAAATAAATTACTTTTTTTAAAAGGTAAAAAATTGTTATATTTATGTAAGACAAAACTGCCATGTCTAGTAATGCTTAAGATGCTTGTTTAATTCATAAAGCAAATGTTTATTCTTGATACTGCTATTTATACATATATTTATACACTGTTATACCAATCAACACATTTATTCAATAAAAAGAAAGAAAAAAACAAATTAAAACTAGAAGCAAGTTTATTTAGTCACAATTAAAAAATACACACTGTTTAAAATAAAAGCAACTAATGAGGATAACATATCCATCAAAAAAATATTTTGCAATAACATGCCCATCAAAAAGGTATACAGTATTTTGCAAAGTACCTTTAAATAATATTTACAACAGTTCTGACTATTGTGTCTAAGACTTCTTTTTAGAGGTTCCTCTGTTTAAATAATATTTTGGTAGTCTTGGACAAGTACCATTTTTAAGGGTTGCATTCGCTTAATATCCGCAACACAGCTGCATCCAAATCAAAAATACATGTTAATTACTTCAGCAAACTGAACTTGTATGCTATCATTATTATCGAGTATGAGCATTTTGTAAATTTTTACTTCATTAAAAATAATTGTGTAAAATTATCAGAAAAAACATGCAAACATCAGACACAGCAAAATCAACTATGTTGGTATCACTCTGTATCTCTAAGAGAATATGCACTTTGAAGATCATGGCCCTCTGCCAGTGGACAGAAAAGGAAGTGTATTTCAAGTTCTATGAATTTTCTAAATAAAAAACTTGTAATTTACCCTTTTTCCAAAAACATTGTACCTCCGAGATACATACCATTAAATAAAAGTTTAACAAACACAGGTTATTTTGAAACGCACAATACTTTTTAACTAGAATCTTAGATCGTTAACACGTGAACCTCTATAGTGTTTAAACTTTTAAGAGTCAATAATATTCGCTTTAAGCTTAAGTTGTGGTGCAGGAGCCCCATGTATAAAATGTTATAGCACTCATAAAAGTGCATAAGGCATTTCTTATGCAAAATTCTGCATTTCTAAAACACAAACTTGGCTTAACATTTTGGGAAATTTCGGCCATCAAGAAATCACCAGGCATTGGGGCAATTAAATGTGTAGAAAACCTTTTTTTATTGTGCATTTCAATAATGCATGAATCACATTCTGATGTTCTTGAACCAATTATACCAAAGTTAAGTGACATGCTCTTTCAATACAGTAGTCTTCGATACTGGTAATAACGCCTAATACAAATGCTTAATGTTAACTGCCTTCATGTGTAGCCTGTTTTGTTTATAAAAAGGGTGTGCTACCTTTATGACATAAATGTGAATGGCAGTGTTACCAAGAAACCGACCACCTGCTTCCCACACTACTATTTGGTAAAATAAAGGAATCGTGGTTTGACCCTGGACACCTCACAACAAGTTAGTCTGACACATTTGAGCATTACATATTACTTGTAAATTAATACAATAAAAATGTTTTCGATTTACAAAAGCAAATTCATTCTGTGAAGGGGCCTTGATGACATCGTGTATACAGAACAGTTGTGCCGATTACTTTAGGAAAATCAGCAAACTCTGGTACTGCCTTTTGAATTTGGCCTGCTCAGTCAGACCGAAAGAAAATATAATGCATCTGGGTAGCATTTTAATTATATTATTCTATACAGATGGCATTACACGACTCAGGGATGACTGCAAGATTCCTGATCAGACAGCTACTTCACCCTGCAAAGCGTCCACTGGCAAATACCTTACAGTTGTTAAAACCTGTAACAGAACAATTTGCAATTTATGTGTGATTGTATCTGTAAGGTAAGCAAGAATGCATCATACAACTCCTAAAGGATGGCACCGAGAAGTCAAAATAGGCTTATCAGCCATCAAGAGACTAAACAAAGATCACTGTGATCTCTTAAAACTCACTAATTTTGTAGAATGCCATTGGTGATATTCTCCAAAAGAGCTAACACTGCCTGTCATGTTGTACAACACACAGCACAACTTGTATAATCTTTCTTTCATGTAACTGTGGGCACCCTCTCACTGCCTGACTCCTCATACTACTCACCAATCCGCAAACACTACATGACAGAAGTTGTAATGAAAGGAACCCCACACACATTCTGTGATAGAAGAGACCATTTGATCATTAAAAAAAGAAACAGAGGGCAGTATATGGACTCATCAAGAAGCAAATTGGTTTGCACAATATAACATACAAATATAGAATGGCTCTGCCACCTGACAAGATGCCAAAATGACTGCATAGATGACCTAGATCCTATCCCTCAGGACATCAACAAAATGGCATTTCAAAGACATTTTTGGACGCTGCATGTCCAAATGTAAAAAAAAAAACTATGTATTGCAACACAGACATTTACATGGTAAACTTTTTGCAAGTTCAATAAGATTGCTCTTAATATGTTGCAGTTCTGCACATGCAGTATAGCCTGCATGAATTCAAGGTGCATTTACTTCTCTTTTTTTTTTTTTTTTTTTTTTTTTAAGGGAAAAAAAACCCAACATTTTTAGGTCTGCAACACCTTGTCAATCAACACATGTTCCATTGTTCTCATAGCACTAGTGGGGGTACAGGTGCTCCACATTGGTACATCGCCATCGATCTCTCCAAGCAGTTGCCGTCACTCACTCCCACTCTTGTGACTCCCACAGAGAGACTAGCAAAAAGAATGTTTAATGCCTCAAGGTCACATACACCAACATTTCATTTTTTCATTTCTTGCATGGTTTATAATAATGACGTTACTGAGGAACATGGCCAAATGTTTATGGTGATTAGATTATGAATATTCAAAAAAGGCATTTTTTTAAGCATTGTATGATTACGGGCTGGAGGTGATGGGGTATATCTAAACGTTTGTGCACAATTTAAAAAGGAACTTGCTGTGGCACATGTACGGCTTTATAAACTGATTTTTTTTTTTTGGCATATGCCATTTTTGCTGAAGTCTAAGCAAAATTTTAGCATGGAATCTAACAATAGTTTTACAAATAAAGCTCCTGGTGTGTAGAAGCAAAAACTTCAGCATAAATACTCGTCACTTACTGTTAAAATGAGCATCTTGTAGCATTTTATTGTTTACCTTCTTCCACTGTTCCATAATTCATGACTGGGTTTCACAGACTAATTTGCTGTTAGCCTTACTACATATGCAAGTTATTGCTGTTAGCTCTATACCATTGAATGATTATGCATGTGCGTTAAATGTTTCATCTCTGCCTTGCATTCTTCTCCAATTGCTGTGGTGATTTATTTAAAACCTAACAGCTATCAGTTGAGAAAAGCATTTTCTTCAAAATTATCAAAATCAATCTAACCCTTATCCTGCACTTCCCATCTTCCTGTCGATTACTACAAGACCGAATGGGGTGAACTCACTTGACATAAATGAGGAAACATCAAACGTAACATA